>VUYV01000220.1:224817-323319 GCA_008711295.1 Anarhynchus alexandrinus
AAAAAAAAAAAAAAAAAGAAGTGAAATAAGTCTCCTCCTTCCCATCATTTGGATTTTAAGGAGCATGACAGAGAAGGGGGTCCCCACTTACCCCTAGCACGCTCAGGACCTGCATCACCTTCTCCATGACCATCGTGTGGAGGGGCAGTGCCGAGGCGGAGGAGCAGAGTCCCAGGTGGCCACACAGCTCCATTGGGTCCTGAGGAGAGAGACACCCCAATCGGGCGGGCATCGTTCCCCCCCCCGGGGAGGGTGAGCCTGTGCACCCCCTTCCCCACGAAGGGTGATTTCAGCATCTTGGGACATGGGGGGTCTCGCTTACCTCAGCCTGCTGCCGGTGGAGGGGCAAGAAAAAATACAAATAAGAAAGAATCACAATGGTTGCAAGCCAGAGAGAAGGGGAAAAGATATTTAAAGAGTGTGTAGGAATATAAATCGGTGGGGTTAATTAAAAAAATGAAAGCAAGACCCTGCAGTTGCCCATGGGGTGCCCCCCCCACCCCGCTGGCCCCCACCCCGGCAGCCCTGGGGGAACTGCTCACCCGCTTACCAAGTGCCGGAGCAGCCGGTCGGCCGTGTCCGCGTACTGGGCCAGATAGTGCTTGCACTGGGGATGGGAGACACAGCGTCAATGCCCGAGGCGGGGGACACCCCACCACCCAGTCATGTCCCCCCTCCCCAGCCCGCCGCAGCGCTGCTCAGAAGCAGGTGGTGGTGAAGGATGCTCCCACGCCGCAGTGAAATCGGGGCGGAGGAGGGAGCCCAGCAGGACATCAGCACCGTTACCTGCTCCACAAGGTGGGGGGCCATGCCCTCGCATGCCCACCCGGCGCGGGCCACCAGCGCCTGGGCGAAGGCAGCATTGGTCCCCAGCTCCAGCTGCAGGGCCGCCACCAGCTGCAGGCAGTCCCCGCACACCTCTTCCATATCCTGCAGGACAACACGGCCAGGGACACGTCAGTACCACCACCCCCTGAAATAAAACTGAGCCCCCTCCCCATGCCTGGACTTGCAGGGCTGGGATTTAAATGCCAGTTGCAATCTGGGGTAGCTTTTTGGACAGCATCCCTCTGGTCCCCCCTTCATCCTGCAATATCCTGGCCCAAAATTGGTGAGACCCATAATCAGATGCCATTTCAGCTGTGCAGTCATCTTAATTTTTTTTTTTAATTATTTTTAAATAGGTGATGCTTAGGCGAGTCTCATCCTTGAGCGGCATCAATGGCGTTCCCACCGGTGCCGCCGTACCTGGGTCTCATCGCGAGGTGTGTCCTGGGGATGGAGCAGGAGGGGCACGTTGGCGATGAAGGGGACGATCAGGTCAGCGAAGTCCTGAGCAGGGCCCGTGGAGGCTGACGGCGGCTCTTGGAACTTCAGAGCCCCCGTAGGGCTCTCCTGGGGCTGGCACAGCTTGATGGTCCCACACACCACCTTTGGGTCCGACTGGGGGAGCAGAGGGGTGGGGGCTTGGGGCTGTGTCTGCCCCATCACCCTTCTCCCCCCTGTTCCTGGGTCATTTCCACCACCATCTCCATCTCACAGAGGTTTGGTCCTGGGCTCTAAGAGCCTCCTTTGCCCTGTGAGCCCCCCAAGACATCCCAAACCATGGAGAAACACAAACCCAAGGGGATTTCCCCCCCCCTCCAGTTACCAGCACTTGCTTGCCCAGCTGGACGAGGATGAGGATGCCGGTGTCCACCATCCTCTTACACTTGACAGACCAGTCCTGGAAGGGCAGGTACTGGCATTTCTTATCCAAGAAGACCCGCAGTTTTTCCTAGGTGACAAGGGGAGAGCTCAGGGCTGGACTGGCCCCACAGTGGACACGCCAGCCCCACACAACTCCCCCCGCCAGCCATGACCCACCTCAGTGCGGTTGTCCTGCAGGATCTTGCCCACCACAGAGACCGCCACCTGGCACAGGTGACACGGGATCCCCTTCTGCTGAGAGAGGGGATGTTTCGGGATGTTGCCATGGTACCCAGAACCCAAAACCCACCCCTCCACCACAAAAAAACCCCACTGAGGGGCACTTGGGAACATCCCGGAGGTACTCACTCATTTTTGTCACTCACCCTGCAGACACATTGGCTGCCCAAGAACATCAGCCGGTGCTCAGCATGGGGGTGGCCAGGCTAGGATTCTCCTCCCAGCCCCACATTTTGGGGCACATCCCTCCATCTCCCCACATCCCCCCCACCTCCTGAGCTCCCGGTGCGGTTACCCCCAGGGCCTGGTCCCAGACGGTGATCCGGCAGAGCTCCAACGCCCCGCACTTGGCTGCTGTCACCACATCGCGGCACCAGTCCTCTGGCCGCTCGCCACACTCGTGAATGGGGTTGGCCCCGGCTGTGAGGTGGGGAGAGGAGACCATCAGCTCCCCCACCATTCCCTGAGCACCCCGAGATCATGTCCTACACCATGATCAACCCAGCACCCCGACCCCAGCCCTGCCCCGCGAGCCGAGGGCGATGCTCCTCACCCTCCCGCCATGATTCACCCTCGGCTTTCAGAATGGTGGTGGGGTTGTTGGGGTTTTATAAAGGATTTTAGAAGCCCAGCAAAAGCCAGGCTTTTCCAAGGCGATGTTGCAGCAGCTATTGGGCTGGCATCAAAAGGGAAAGCTGATTTGGGGCATCATCCTCAGCCTTGCAGCGCCCTTCAACATGCTGGGGAGGCGGCTGCTTGTAAAAACAGCAATAAATCTTGCAAAACGGGCAAACCGGGGGTGCCGGCGCTCAGCCCCGCGCAGCAGCCGGTTGGCCACGCCGCGGCTCCCGGCAATGATTGAGCAACACCAGTTTTGGGTGGTTTGGTTTTGGGTTGTTTTTTTTTCATTTCCTCCCAACGACAGCATTTTCTCCCGGCTGCAAATCCCCAGCGTGGCAGTGCCGGTGGCGTGGCGCAACGCCTGCGGTTTAATTGCCACCTTGGTGTGTCAGGATTAATTAGCGATGGGGCAAGTGTTTATTTCCCACCGGGGGATGCGCCCACCCAGGATGCGGCCGAGGAGGTGGCACAACCCAAACCCTTCGTTGCCCGGCTTCAGCCAGAAACTGCTCCAGGAAGATGGGGGGGCACATGGGGAGCAGCACATGGACAGACAGACGGACAGACACTGCTCCATACCCTCTCGCAGCTGGCGTTTGAAGCCAGCTTTTACCACCTGATTTTGCACAGCAGGAATAAAGCCAAAGGCACAAATTGCTCCTTCCACCTTATCAAGTTTCTCCCCAAAAAGCTGCTTTTCCCATATGCAGGATTCTGGCAACACCTTCGACTCATCCATGGGATGGGTTGGGTCAGGAGCGTGAGATGCTCAGGGCCACCCCGGCAAGACCCTGGGGATGGGGATGGTGGGACGAGCCCCCCACCGGCTCTGCCTTCTCCCAAAAGTGCTGGCACAGCTCGGCGGGTGCCGGGTGGTGTTTCAGCCCCGATTACCCCATCGGGCTGACGGCAGCACCAGGGCAGGAGCAAGCCCCAGGGCAGGGTGCGTCCCTGTCCCCCCCCTCGGTTTCCCATGTACGGCTCTTCCCACACACTTCTCGAGCAGCGTGATGCCGCGGTCGCCACATCAGCTGAGAGATATATATTTAATTTTTTTTTTTTTAACCCTGGAGCACAAGAATGGCAAGTCAGCGGAAGCGTTAAAGGGCAACACCAAAAAACCAAAAAAATAAAGTCCAAGGAGAGGGGAGGCAACGATTCCTGAGCTGGTCCCGCCTGACCCACAGACACAAGCATCTCTTGCAGCTCCATGCTGGAAACTGCACCAGCGGCATAAGGCCACTGCTGGTATGGGATAGTGGGATTTGGCTGGTCTTAAAGGTTTGGAGCTGCACCTTTCACGGTGGGTCTGAACTTGGCGCTTACTCCTCGCTCTGCTCAAGCTGAAAGTCAGGCAAGAAGTGCTGGGCCAGAAAAAATAATTAATACTAATCATAACGCCCAGCTGCTGAGAGCAGGGGGAGCTTCCCCAGGTGGAAAGCATCGCCACGGGGCAGGCAACCGGTGCAACTGGTGCCCCGTGAGCTCTCCTCCATATTTCAAAGCCGTGGTGGAGCCGCCTCATGCTGATGGGCACCCAGGCGGCAGGATATCGGACAATGCTGTTTTTGGCACAGCCCCGGCATAGAGTGTGGGATGAGGCAGGGATGCTCCCGTGCCACCATGGTGGCCCCGGGCCAGCCAGGACTGCCTTGTCCCCAGCTGGCAGGCCCCCGGCATGGGGTGGGCTTTGCTCAAGGGGGATCCAGCACTGAGCTGCAGCTCTGGCAGGGCCGTGCCAGCATTACGTGGAGCCCCGGAGCGCACTGGCCGAGCCGGCCGAGCCTGGCGAGCAGGTTGTGACGTAAACCCCGGGGGTGGCGGCGTGGGCCCCGGCGCCCCAGTTCCCAGCTGGGCGCACGCCCCTGTTCCAGCACCAAAAAAACCCCCACCACAACACCATAAATACACTTTTCCCGGCATCAAAATCCTTCTCCAAGGCTTGCGGTGGTCCTGCAGCTCCACCACGCCGCGCAGCTGAGCCACCGCTGCAAGAGCAAGCCCCCGGCTTTCCGGGGCAGGCATTGCCCGAAGGACGGACGTGCCGAGCGTGGGTGAACTTTCCTGCTCAGCCTGTTGCTGGCTGGAGCACCTCGGCATGTCATCCGCCCCACCACCACCACTGCCAGGTCACGCGTGCGCAGGCACGACTCCTCCACCGCAAAGCCGGCACCCGGGCAGGTCACGTCAGAGGAGTCCCATGGGACGAGCCTGAAGTAATTAAGGTGTAAAATGGGTTCTTCCCTCTAAAAGGATGTTGGTTTAGGGTTTTTTTTTTGCCTACAAGAGCAGGGATCCGTGGCTTCCCCAGTGAGATTTCCCCTGGAATAAGTGATTTGCCCCTCCAGCAAGGACCAGGGGTGGGAAACGGGCTCTTCCCAACTTGTTTGCTGGGGATGACGCAGGTATGGCTTTCTCACCCTTATCGGGGTGGGGGGGAAGCCCAGGGGACAGCAGCATAAGCTCGTCCACAGAAAGGATTTGCTCACAGCCACCCAAAGCCCCAGTGACGTGAGGTCTCCAAAGGCACTCAGGGTTGCAGCACTTACACCCCCATCACCCTGCCCGGAGCTTGGCAAACCACAGGGGAAGAGGTTTCCTGCACCTCTTAGGAGGTCCCTAAGGAAAGGGGCAGCATCGGGGTGGCACCATGGTCACGCTGTTGTGCAAGGACAACAAAGCAGTTCCCTCCCCCCCCCAGACGGCACGTACGCAGCCAGCTCCCAATGCCAACAAAGCAGCCCTCTCCCCCCATCACCGGGGAGACACCCCATCAACTGGGCTCTCTCCTTCCATCCCCCAGTGAAACACTGGCCCCGTCCAAGGGAGGGAGAGCAAACGGCTTTTTTTGCCCCAAGACCATCTTTAAGGGCAGAAGTTGCAACGCTCACGGCCAGGTGCGCAAGAGGTAAAGCAGGCGGTGGTGCCACCTGCCCCAGCTTCCCTCTGGGCTAAATCCCGACGCTACAGAGGGATGAAGAAACACCCTATGGAGCTTTAAACACTATAGCTGGGAATAGTTTTGGGGTCTGGAGGGGTTTTGCATGCTACTCCTCAAGTCCTATCCCCAGGCCTGGCCTTACCTTGGTAGGAACCCAGGCACAGAGAAAGGATCAGCACCCAGCCACTCCATTTGCTCTCCATGCCGTTCCTAAGATAGTCCTCAGTGGCTGGTTCCTCTCCCGTGCTGCTCCCAGACTGAGGAATCTTGGATGGGTTGGGAGAAGCAGTGAGAACCCAACACCTACGCAGGGCAATTACCACACCCCTCTCCTTTACGCCTTGATTATAAAATCATCCCCAGCCCGCACAGCGGAGGGAGGCAACCAGACCCAGGCAGGTATTCCCGGGAAGCCAAAACCAGCCCAGAACCTGCTGCTCAACGCTAACCTCGCCACTCCTGGCTGCAAAGAGGGGAGGGGGGACGGGGGGGGAGGGAAACATCCTAGTGTCACACGATAGAGCAATTTTTTGTGCTCTACACCGAATAGAGCATCATCCCTTACAAAAAAAAAATGTTAAAGACTGGTAAATTTAGGACAAGTGAATTAATGGTGTATTTAGAGGCAGCCAAGTAGATTGCTCAAAGTGTTTTATTCAAAATAAAGCAAGGAATGAAGACAAAAGGAAAGCATTATGGTTTGAAGAACCCACACCAATATTTTGTCCTTCAATTATTCTCTCACCCGATGACCCCTCCCCACCCAAGAAGGGGCATCGGGAAAAAACAAGGAAACCTGAGGGTTGACATATAAACAGATTTATTAGAGTAAGACTAAAGAACTAACATTAATAATACTGAAGAACAGATATTGATCCCGATACCAATATAAAACATACCAGGATTATACTTGGCCCATTCCATCAGTAGAAACTGTGCACTCCCAGCAGTGGACAGCAAATGTGGGACCCTGTGAGCGCTGCGGCATCAGGAGGAAGGGCTCAGGGGTCCAGCGCCAGGGGAAGAAGTTCTCAAGATCACAGCCATCATAGAAAACTCATCAGCAAACTTTCTAGTTTTTATTGAATGTGAAGTATGAAGTAACCCTGTTGGCCAGCTCAGGTCAAGAGCCCAGGTTTCGACACTCCTCATCCCCGCACCTGGCTAACTCAAAACCACTGAGACTTTGAAACCCACATACCATAGCTGCTATAAGGTAAGTATTTTCACAAATTCAGACACCAGAGTCTTCTAAAACTGCAGTTTTTCCCAATCATTAGAAGCGACCTTACCCAAAAGTAGAATTACTGAAAGAGAAATTAATCCTGGTGTCACTCAAAGGAGGACAGAAAGCCCCATGAAATGCAAGTCAGCACTGCAGCCTGCTATCACGCAGCTTCAGCAAGAACTCCCTCCAGCCTGCGCAAGGCAGAGGCATTGCGACACGGGGCTGTTGCCTCACATCGGGCATTGCGTCCCTCCAGGGAAGAGAGCGGCAGTGGCAATCCCTGGCAAGCCTCTTTAACCTGCAACTGCGCTCAACAGAATGCAAAGGCTTGACAGGACACGCATCTTGCGAGGCCGAGGCAGCTCAACGGGAACCTGAATCCTGCCATCCAGCCCCAGACGCCCAGTGACATTTTGGGATGTGCCTTCTCCCGGCTCTGCAGTGAAGGGGAAGCTAACGAGATCCTTCAGCAACTAGCACACAAGCAAGGAAATGAAACATACAAACATGGGTTTACAGAAGTTTTTATTGTTCATTAAGGAAGCTTTTGTGCAAAAATCAAGACAATGTTCTTTAGAAAGCAACTGCACGTGTCCCCCCAGCATAACTCAAGCGGGTCAGGTGCCACGGTCCACAGGAAGGGAGAAAACTAAAGACTCCCAGCACTAGCACAGGATTTCCCCCAGTCCACCTCGCCCAACAGGTCGCTAGCATGAATCCTCCACTACTAAAAACCCAAGAAAATTAAAACCTTGCCAACCTGTAAGAGCAAGTGTGAATCCATCCCCACTTACCCCCCGACCCCTCCCCCCAAAAAAAAAANAAAAAAAAAAATCACATTAAGAGAACACCATCCAGTTTAAAAGATCAAATACTATGCTACATGCCGTGGTGTAACACAACCTGTACCTTCAGGGCAGCGACGCTGAAGAGAGCCCATTTCCTATCTGGTGTATCTACCCTAACTGGGATACACCGCCGGAACCACTGCACAAGCCTGCCAAGACAGAAAGCTGCAGGTGTTTTACATCTTCAGGGGAAATTAATTTTCTTTTTTTAAATCCACAAGTGCTTCAGCATTCTGTACAAATGCTACCTGTCAACACTGCCCAGACATTTAGTATGTACACGTAGTAACAGAAAAGCTGCAGTCAAGTGGTTTTCCATTAAACTGCATGAAAATTACTCTGCTTGCTGCTAAAGCGTTGTTACCGGAGCTCCCACCTCACCCAAGACACCACAGGAACAGCAGCAGTTGCCGGCACCTTTCTGAACAGCACTGGAATTTTCAAAGCTCCACCTCTGCCCAGCTCCTCCTTCCCAAAGGTCTCCTCAGAGCTACTTTGGTGCCTCCTGTTTTGGGGGTCAACTTGATCAGAACTACGCACTAAACGCTGGTAGGGGACACAAGGTCCGCCTCAAGCAACATAACATGATTGTCGTTCTCAAGGCCTCTACACCTTGAGGACCTGACTCATTTCTAGGGTAGCAGCCTGCCTTGAAAGGCTTTTTTGTTCAGAAGTTCAGGCCATTTCAGTGGGATGATGCAGAGGCGTGGAAGGCAGGTCAGGTATGCCAGCAGAGCTGCCAAATACCTACTACTGTGCTCTTATCTGCATTCTCCGCTTGCTACTTGGACACATTTCCCAACAGAAATGGGAACTCTGGGGAAAAAAAAAAAATTACACTTCAAACTACTCAGAAGGGTGAGCGTCAGTGAGAACAGGTGGCTGCAACAGAAACTGCCCGTGAGCCTCATAGTGCCCTCTGAAGCTTTAGATGACTGAAATACACTGTGAGAGAAAAACAAATCAAGGAACAAACCGGCAGTTTACGCTAAAAATCATTTGTCCATGCATTGTGCCCTCTATGCTGAACTCACTTGGACATATGCACAGCTCCTGCTTACTTCTTCCCCTCCATCTTCTATCAACCCAGCTCACTCCACCTCCTTGGCACCCGGCTGGCTGCATGTAGGAAGCTGCAAGACTAAGCAGAATTGAGCAACTAGGATAAGAAAAAAGGGAGCCATTCCTTAAGTACGTCAGCATGCTTCAAAAGACTGAAATCCCAGTGTACAGGGCTTGACAGTAAAACACCCATGCTCAGACCGAGTAGTCCAAGGAAATAAAAAAGGACATGATCAAAGGTTGAGGGAGAGTTTCGTTAGCTATGATAACACAAGCCATAAGTGTGGTCACTCAAATGCTAAAGCATGGTCACTCAAATGCATCTTTTTTTAGGTACCAGTTACTTTGAAAGCTAGCTGGGCACACAAAGTCCCCTCCTCTGCATCTGTAGAGCTTTGAAAATTCCAGCCAAAGGGATTCCCAGATTCAACATTATCCCTTAGTTCCCCTACAGTTACACAGAAAATTAATATTCCAGCCAGATGTTAAAAATGCAAAGCATGTAATCTTCCCAATGCTGACTAAAAAGACATTTGAAAGTTTAGTCACTATCTTGTTGGGGTTTTTTTTTTTAAATTAAAAGATAATAATCTTGTCTCATTTCACCTTCTCTGCCATTCTTCCCAGCACCTAAAAAACACTTCAGCCTACCAATTAAAAAAAAATAATCTACAACACACTGACTATGTTTAGGAGTATGAGTTAAACTGTACAATCAGAAATATCTTTGTTAAGTCAACAATGAAGATCTGATCCTTCAACAGCAGCACTGCTACAGAAGAGTTACAATAAAGGAACTTGAAGGTCAAATTGTTAACGAGGCAGAGAGGAGGGACATTTGAGATACAGCTCTCCGCCAACCTCGGCCCACATTTTTAAGAGCCATGGCAAACTTTCAGAACTGGAAATTCTTCTTCTAGTTCCACACATGACGTTTGCAGTGATCAACAGCCTAAAGGGAAAGAAATAGTGTATGTTAGTGGAAAAAAGCCTGTTTGCAAACAAGTGTGTATCTACACATACAATTTAATGTCTTATTCTGAGCCAAGATCTTGGAAACAAATCTGTTTTCCTTAAAGTAAGTGATTCCAGAGATGACAAGAATAAATAATAGCCTCATCCCCACCCAGAAGCTTCAGGAAAGAATGCTGATGACCCTTAGCCATTAAGGCCTGGCAAAGAAACGTATCAGCCCACAGCGATACTGGGAGCCAATTTTTAGAGCCTGATGAGAGGTCACGACACGGTCTGTTGGCTGCAGGAACACAGACTAAATATAAAGCTCACATTGTACCTTACTACAGATTCTGAAATGCTAGCAGAGGAATGGGGGATCGGAACGAAGGGGAGAGGAAACAGTCTGCTTTAAGAAAGCTAAAGGCTACAGAAGACCCTCTACTGACACTCAACCACCTCTAGCTAGTACCCTTTTGCTTCCTGGAGCTGGAATTCATCCACTTGAAAGTGTGGTATACAAGCTGGACAGGTAGTTTATAAGGAGCTATCACAGACCAACAGGAAACTTGAGGCAGACTCCTGCTTTACGTACGTTGCACTGAGCAGCAGTCTCCATGTTCTTACACCAGTAGCCTGGACCCCAGACACAAGCATCATCCCCCAGGAGAGGCTGTTTAGCTGATCCACAGACTCCAAGTTTCTGTGAAAAGAACAGCAGCAGCGTCAGCACTTTTCTATTCGCACCAAGAGATCTCAACTCCAGCCTTACATCCGAGCTTCCACCTGACCGAGTGTGGAAGCAACACTCGGGTAGCTTCAAGAGCTCCCACAGTACAATGCCCAGCTGACAACGGCAGTGACACCTGCAGCTGAACGAGTAGACACGAAGCAGTAACCTGACACAAGGAAGAATCACTTTACCGCAGCTGCTTCTTCATATTAAGTTTCAAGAAACAGAGCTTCTAGAAAGGGACCTTCCTCAAGAAACATCATTTAACTTCATCACATCACATTCAGGGCACACTACACCTTGTCGCTGAACCTCAACAGTGGATAACCACTGGCAGCTCTTTACTTCTGTCCTTCCTTGCACAAGGCTGGCAGTCAGACAGCTGTCCATTCAGTAAGCCCAAGACCTTGCACAACCACATTCTCTCCAAGCATTCAGTGTGCTGATTTTTATTCCAGCAGAGTTTCTGCATGCTAGGCACTGAAAGACATGCAGAAGAGTAGGCAGGACCGTATCGGAGCTCGTACTCAATAGAACTAAACACAATACTCACAGTGCAAACAAAAGTGGGATCCATCATCTCTGCCAAGAGTTGCACAACCACAGGTTCATACTGTTCCACAAACTGAACACACTGTAACAAAACACAGGTTGAGAGATTCTCCTGTTAAAGCCTTAGAAAGAAGAGGAAGATACAGGCCTGTACACTAGTCCAAACACCCCAATAATACACTCCAAACTGATAAACCAGAGGGTTGAGCTCCGCAGATCAAAAAGGACACATCATCACACTAATCACACAACTACATCACTTTTTTGCTAGCTCATACCTGCCTGCAGCTGCCTGTAGATAGGTTAGGACAAGACAGGGGTCACAAGGAAAAGAACGAAGCAGGACAGACTTTGGGAAAAGAACCAAGCAGGACAGCTTTGATTTGCAAAGCTCAGTCTCTAATCGTAGAGATCACTGCTGTCTCAAGAAGAGAGCACACCGAACAAGCTGGAGACAAACATCCTGAACAGGACCGCAGCAATGCAGTAATGACTCTTAAGCACTTTTAGCCTAAGTAATTACTATTCACTTCAGACCAGGTGGCAGCAGCAGCAGCATGAAGGCTTTCCATCGACAGCAGTCAGCCCTCTAGTGGAGAGGCCATCTCCAAAGCACAGAAAGATACTGGCATTCTCAGCAGAGACTAACCGCACCGATTAATAAGCAAACCACAGCTATTAAACAACCTCACAGCAGGTAGCAGGAATAGCTGCTTCATAGCTGCTTTAAGTCTAGTACGCCTAGTAAACTTATAAGCAGTTGCCACTTGCTGACACTCAGCAGCCACCTAATAAGATTTCCAGGTAAATCTTGATAGCAGTAGCCTAACAGGTGTTGCTTTTTGCTGTCTCACTGGAATTATGTCAGCCTACTTCCAATTACTTTGTTAATCCCCTGAATAGGATCAGTGTTGAGGGAAAAAGAAAAACAACCACCAAGCTTCAGCTGTTCCCACCCACTGTTCTCAAAGGATTTCCAGGCAAACCTTTACTGACTGCAAATTAGTACAACAATCCAGCCAGTCAATTCGGGCCCTTAAAAGTCTCCACCTATTCAAAGCACTGCCAACCCCCAAGGATGGGGAGTGTGAAAACCTAATCCCCCAAACTCCTTCCAGCCTCCAGCAGAGGAAAGCTGCCTACTCTTATAAAAACCACCAAGAGATGCTGCTCTCTAATTCTTCCAAATACTCTGCAAGATGTTTTGACCTTCTGTTCATCCCTATCCGCCTTGTTCTGACTGGAAGGCAGGCTGCCACGCAGCAAGGCCTGTGTGGTCATTTGACTGCCTCAGGCCAAGCCTGTTCCCTCTCTTTTGCTCTACTGCACACGAGAAGCTGCTACGCTTTGATGCTAACTAGCAAAGGGAAAAACGTAGGAAGGATCAGGTTGCCGAACACAAGCCGGTCCCAGCTGCACCTGTGGACAGTTTGTCTCCAGCCAGAGACCGAGGCAGTTGGCCAAACACAGAGACCTCTACTATGAGTACCTGGACATTTATAGCAGAAGTAGAGACACTTGAGAGACGCACCTAAAATTAGCATGTAGACAAAATATCAGGCAAAACACTTAGAAAATGAGGTAAGCATAATAGTCACTGTAGGACCTATGTAAACCCAACAAATCAACAAGGACAGTTCCCAACCACCACCAAGACCATTGTTTTTTAGCCTGCCTTCCACACAAGCACTTTACCTGATCACTGACAGACTCTGGCAGGAAGTGGCAGACTTTTTCCAGTAAAGCCTCAATTTCAGCTGTTGTGGCATTCTTCTCTAGTTCTTTGTCTGCATAAGCTACCACCATCTTGCAGATATCACAGAAGCCACCGGCAGGTTTCACTACAACTGAGAAGGAAAAAAAAAAACCAACCCAAAACAAATCAAAACGTCAGTGCTCAGGTAGTTCCCCCAAATAGAAGAAAGGAGGCAGCAAAGTACTAAAGCACGTGTCCTCACAAGAGAGGTAATTATAGGGGAACTAGTTCATTTTGCAACACCACTGACTCCTCATTACCAACCTGGCTGCTGCTGTGGAGGCTTGTTGGATGCACAGCATTTCAGCATAACACACACAGCTTCGGGATTCGTTGCCTCCAAGAGCATGTCAATCAAAGCCTGGCCGTAGACATCTATGAAGTCCTTACACTGGTCTTTGACACTTCCTGGGAACAGGTAGCAGATCACCTCCATTTCATGTACAATCTCCTCCTGAAGCACAATGAAGGATGCATGGCAAATAAGGAATAGAAATCTGACTCAATTCATAAGCACATGTTTTCTTACCCCATCCCACCCAGAATGGAAATTTTGCTCTCACGAAAACAGGCAATAAAATTAACTTTCCTTCCCCCTCTAATACAGCCCCATTTTAGCCAAAGCCTAGGAAGAGGTACCGTTTCCACCACTTACACACCTCTGTCTTGTTGCTTTCCAAGAGGCCAGTCACTTCTTTCACCATGGTCTCACATATTTCACACAAAGAAAAAGTCTTCTCTTGAACTGAGGCTTTCTGAGTACACAGAAGAAACATACAAAACAATAAATCAGCACTTGACCACATTTGACAGGGACAAGTTGTAAAAGATCAGTCTTAACCGCATTCACATTCAGGTGGAGCACACTAATTCATTGGCCTAGCTGGCCAGTTTGAGCTGAATTCAAAAGGTCACACAGAACCCCAAAACCAACCTCAAAGGTCTCAGTAAAAAGCCTTTTTGAATAGTCATTTTGTATGCCTGATTAACACTACAATCCCCAGGTTGTATAAGGAGGGGAGTTGAATCTAGTAGACATGGAGAAACAAGCAGACCCATGGTGACTGGAGTCAAGAGAATTAGGAAGTGTTTTTTAAAATACACTAATTAAGGATTAAGTAACTTAATTCACTAGAATTGAGAGCACCCTCCTGTTTGCGAAAGAAACCTAGAAATTGAAGGACTTGAGGGAAATTGTTTGGAGCCTGTTAATCAGAAGTTCACTGTCCTCAAAAGAGACTTTCATTTTCCAAAAAACCAAAAACCTCAGCTCATGTCTTACCTAGAGGCCATGGGAAGCTAAGGTGCTCCTTCAAACTCGAAGCTTCAGCATTCTGACTCTGATCGCTCATTCGCACGTGCAGAGTGCTGTCCCATTTTTAAAAGGGATCAAAACATAAATGTAGAGCAAAACTCAAATGCAGCAATTTGCCCTCTAACATTTGAGCAGCAGAATGGCTGCTCTGCTCTACTGCTGGAATGAGAGTTCCCAATTCAGTCCTGAAGTATTACCTTACAGCTTTGGTTTAGCATAGCCTCTGCTATTCTAACCAGTCAGTCAGCTCTCCTACTTCACAGATCAACATTAGAAACAAGAGGAGGCCAGGAATTTATATGCAGGGAGACTTAGATTATTCTATACATAAAAGCTCATATTTTTCTGTTTCACTTAGTTCATTACGTTAAATCAAAAAGGAAGGCAAAGCTGTTGAGTACAAAAAGTCTACCTTACCTCCACTGTTTCCATTTTCACTTCATGAACCACTTGAGCTGGCACCAGAGTCTGAAGTGGAACAGACTTCACGGAAGGACAGAACCCAACCATGGCACAAATGTCCTTTGGTTGCTGGAAAGAGATGTATAAGCAATTTTTAGAAGTCTAGAAGACTCTGCCCTTTCTATGGAGCCTGTGAGCGGACACAAAGAACAAAGTTTTAAAAGGCTCCAACACAACTAGAACTTTCATGACTACTTCTACTTCACTTATTGCCAAAGCATTTGATATGGTTATAGGCAGGACAACTACCAGATGAAATTTAGCAGTTCCTTTAAAAGAGGAAGAGGTTAGGCTGCATCCATTTAAAAACCCCATTTACCATGAGCTAATATACTATGCAAGCCCTTCAAAGGAGTTGACTTAAGAGCTACCAACACCAAAACAGGCCACCAGCATCACATTAGACCTGCATCCACGAAGCTGCTCCCCTGAAAGCTTTAAGTAATCACAGAAGAGGTTAATTATCCTGACTTCAGAGTTCACCCAAAAGCTGAAAGAAATGCCTAGAAGAAAGGACTCCTCATCCACAAACTACCTTCTTTAAAGCATCCAGTAACATCACATTTTGCAAACAGAAACAGATTCCCGCATTACTGAACACAGCCTATAAGAAACAAAAGTTACCCATGTTAAAACCTAAGCTTAACGCTTTTAACAAGTATCTACAGTAACTGTATTTCAAGCGTTCTTTTCACAGTAAAAGGGAAAACACCAAACAGAAACAAAGCCTTTCAAAAGGCTTTCTAAGTCTTTCTCAAAGGTTTTAGAAAAATATATTACTGAATACAAAAATAAATGCTGGACATGAGGCAAACTGCTCTAAGGAGGCCACATTATACCCACGCAAAGCACGAAAGTCTGTACAGAGTAACAGATGAAACTTGAATTTCCCCACCTAAAGTCTACTTAAGCTAAAAAAAAAAAAGTCACCTTTGGTCCTATGGGTAATTAGATCATACCCCACCCTGTCACAAGGGCATCAAGCTTCTTACAGCAGAGGCTTATGCAACAGTTAATACATCATGCCACAACCTCATGCACAGGCAAGAGCAGTATCTCAACAATACAGTGCTGCTTCAGACTACTCCAGGCAGTTACCTTTAAGTCAAGCCCTTTGGTTCATGCATTGTAAGAAGCATTTCCAGATATTAATGTTACAGCAACACCCACATACACACATGTTCTCTCACAGAGAGATGACAGACACAAGGTCTCCCAGGACTGGTTAAATGAAAAGCCCAAATAGCTCTAGAAGGCAGGAGCCTAAAGGCCTCCCACATCTTCAGTTCATGTACTCCAAACATCTATACCCTTGTCCTAGATTTAAAGGTTAAGAAAGAAAACACTTGGGGACAGCTTCACTCAAGCCCTTTTGAGCCCAGACTTTAAACCAGAAGCTGACAGGAGCCACCGGCATGCTTTTTCCACATCCAATCCTTCTTGTATGAAAGCAAGCATATTTTCTCTCTACTGGCGGAAGCATAATCAAGCTGAAATCTTAGTAGTACAAACTGGTATCCAGAGCTGGAAGTAAGACTGATCCACTGGAGGAAGTCTATATTCTTTCTCTGTTTTAATCACATAAATATCCCTTGTATCTGTCAGCACTGAGTACAATCACACCATGTACACAGCTAATAGAGCAAGAAGTGAACTACAAGCCCTTTAAGAGCAAGAAGTGAACTACAAGCAGGCTATCACCACAGGCAAGTCGCTCACCTACCTGATCCTTCTGTTGACAGGGGAGATTGGAGACAGAGGAAGGAAGGAAGGAGAAATTAAAGATAACAGTTAAGAGAAAAAAAAACGTCAAGCACTTGGATCTGCATATAGTCTTTTCATGAAGAGATGACGCTCCCCACCCCAAAGATCCTTAGCGTTGCTACAGCAATTCACATTTAATTGCACAGTGCTAATCAGCATTATTCATTTGAAGTTATTAAAACATCCTGGGCAAGACTACCTCCAAAGAGTTTGAACAATATTTGGCTAGATGCAAGGTGTGGTCATATTCCAATTTCAGGTATTCACAACACGCTGCATTGCAATGCTTAAAATGAGAAACTGTTGTTGGAACAAAGATTTGCTCCCCCCCACTCCCCAAATGTTTAAGAAGCAGTATGACAGTAGCCTTTAGCAACTAGAAACAAAAAAAGGCCACTGTATTGCCAAATTCAGGTTCAAGTTAGCCACATACTCTATTCATAAATTTGTAATAACCTATAATTTGTAACTTGTGGCATCTGCATTCTCTAAGGAAGGGCTTACCCATTTTTTTTAAAAGGCTTTGAAAACTCTGGATAAAGAGGTGCTATGGAGGTGGTCAGAGGTAAGATATATTGTATGTTGCTGCAGAAGACCAGAGCTGGTGCAGAACCACTCACTTTCCATGGCTCCTATCAACAGCCCAGAGAGCAGGAGTCTTGAGACAGCAATTCCAGGAAGACATTTACCTTGCTTCAAATAAACACGTTATCTCTAAAACTTGAACCAATTTGCAATGCTGTGTCAAAGACCAACTCTAATATGCTTAATACAGTATTTGATGGGGAGGGGGGAAGTGGTATAAGCACAGGACTAAGATAAAAAGACTATACATAATGCATCTTCTGTGTTTCAAAGGATTAGAGTGCCTTTTACACTGCTGAAGTGGTCGTGAAAGAAAAGGAAAGTGCTAAAGAAAGCATTCTAAGATTGAAGTTACTATCCAAATAATAACACTAAGTTCAAAGCATTAACACCAAGACTCTCCCCAGGGCTCCCCCCAGACTTTTACTGCAGTAAGTGTTTCCTGTTTCCAACTAAGTTAGCTACACAAAGCAGAAAAAAATAACTGAGAGCAAATATTATATTCTACTGATCTTACCATGTGCATCATCATTTGGATAGCCAAGTCAGAATATTCAGAGATATAGTTCTTGCACTGCAGAAAGTGGGAAAAGAAAGGCTTGTAAATATCAAACCACTTAAGCTGTAGAGTTAATCTAGAATTTTCTAATACATCTCAAGGCATTAATTTACCTGCTCTACTTAATAACTATTCTGTTGTCTTTCAGAGCTTGTCCCAAATATAAGATGGCATTTCAGGTTACACAATCATTGCACACACAGCTGCTAATCTGATGAGTCCCCTTTTCCCTTCCGCTCAGAGCAAAAGCACTCCCCCTCATTAGGGGGCATAGCACCACATCACTCTGCCAGATCATTTTTTTTGAAAAAGGCCTTTAAGGGCTAGCAGCAATCTTGGGTCTTTTTCCCCCTCCCCAGTCCCATACACAGCACACCAGCCAACTTTCTTGACCAGAAAGTTTACCATTTCGGTGTCGTTATTGTTACACTGTGTATCATATCCCACATGTGACACTCTCCTTTGTTTTATTAAATAGAGATTACATTGAGAGGATTAAGGCACTGAAGAAACTATTTTATGTTTACATACAGGAACAGTTTTTTTTAAACAAAAAAGGGTAGCTTACCATATCAGACATTCCAGGTCCCAAACGGTCACATTCTTCCTTGGCATGAGCAACCAAAGACTTTACAAAAGATGAGTTCGTCCTCACGGCTTCCTGAACATCAGTAACCAGCTGAATGCAATCTTGGCATACATCCCCACTTCCCTGGGCAAAAAGTGAAAGGAAACTTAAGTTGATATATCTCCACACAGCACATTTTAGAAGCTTCTGTTAGTACCATGTTTTAAAAGCTCTTGTAAACTATATACAAACCTCAATAAATACTACTCAAAAGCCTGAACTAATATGAATAGACAAGCTACTGCTAATATGTGCACCAGCCACTAGATGGAGATTAGGTACCTACTTGGCTCTGAAACCCGAGATAACTGTTAAGATACCCAATCTGCAAAATCTCTTGGGTTTGTTACAGACCACAGTGGGAAGGTATCTAAATTTGGCACAGATCTTACCCGGTCCACCCACAGCAGCTTGTTCTCCACCCACCCAACTGTTTAACTCCTATATCTAGACTTGCTATCAATATTTAGCCTCTACTCAAGTTCATTGTCTCATCTACTCCCCTTTGTCAGCTATTTGTTCTTTTCTGATCCAGTCTGTCACTTCTGGATTCAGAGACGAATGCTTCCCCCCTGGAGGGCACAGCTAGCAGACTACTCAGGATGTGAGAGAACTCTTCTTCCTTTGAACCCCGGTGCCAAACTTGCTCTCAAAATAAATTGTTTCCAGTAAGACCTGCTTGACTACTACAGTGCTGGATGGGAACAGCCCAGCACAAGACTTGTCTTTATAGGCTGCAGTTGTTAATCCAAGATAATACACATGGTCCACAGGGGCTGCGGCTATCATCTTGCTTAGCTTTAAACCCACAGGTTAAGGAAAAAGGTAGTTGCCTGTATGCAGCTGCACAAAATTCAGAAGAACAGTCACCCAGGTGAAGCACATCAGCTTAATCTGTGCCCAGTACAACAGTCCCTTACCAAGAATCATCAATAAATTCTTAAACAAAGGAGCACTGAAGCTCTGAGCAAAAAACATGCACTTGTCTTGCACGCTGGAAGAGCACTGCACCCTTACCTTAGACTTCTGCTTGGGTTTGTCCTGAGGGTAAAGGAGGAGTGGCACGTTAGCCATGAATGGGGATGCCAGTTCAGAGAAATCCAGCTCTGGTATCTTATTGGACTCAAGCTGTTTCTGAAGTTTCATTGCTGCAAGGTGTTTCTGAAGGGGCTGGCACAGTGAGAGGGCACTACATACAACTTCAGGTTTATCCTAGGGGAGATAAGATACATGCATGAAGCTCTAGACTGATGGCATTTTTATACGAAGTGATCCATACAGGACTGAAAGGATCATACTCACAATCATATGTAGAAGAGAAATTTAGGCATCAACAGGGGCATGACTTGTAATTACAACAGTTGCAAGTTGTTATCTACTTACCAGCTCTTCTTTGATCATATCCATGATAACTGGTAGGTAGGAATCCACAATTTCTTTGCACTCGGACACCAGGCCTTGGTCAGGAAGAAACTCACATGTCTTTTCCAAGTAAGAGCGGATCTCATCCTATAAAAGATGAGGTAGGCTACAGACTATCGATGTATATATATATATGTATGTGTGTATATGTACATCTCTCTCTCAAATGTTTGTTCTCTTCCCAAAATGCAGGACACAAAGCCTCAAAAGAGCCGCCTGGACTCAGGTAGGTCCACGCAGTTGGCAAGCAAAACTAGAATGAGGTTTTACACTGTAAGTCTGTTTTCCCCAGTCCTAGACCTTCAATGAGACCTTGTAAAAGTGAAAACATGAAATACTGCCTGCAAGGTCTGCACAACACAGTCTTGCCAGCATAGAAAATTTACATTTAAGAAAAGGAAGTGAAATTATGGACTAGTGGGACAGTGATTTGTTTATACCAAGTACTCCCAGGTTCTCAGAAGGAAAGAAGCGTCCACAACCAAAATAAAGTCCACTTGGTGTCATCATCCACTTTTAGAGACTGCAGTATCCCACCTTTTAAGATCAATGGCCCACTGGCACAAGAACAACTTTATTAAGCATCTATAGTCAATTGGGGACGTGTTAGAGCATGAGAGGCTCTAGAATTTGCTAATCTCTAAACCATAAGAGTCTGTTTAAAAGCCTTTTCCCATGTACTCTGGCCCCTTTCAACATTTGCTGCTTAAGTTGGGAAAACATCACGCAGACTAGCCTTCCACCCCCTCACCTTGCAATCAATGAAATTCAATAGTACCTTGGGGCAAGGAGAAGGTGAGCTCTGCTTACCTCGGTGCCATTATCCTTCAAAACCTTGCCAGCCACTGTCACAAGTTCCTTACACAAGTCACAGGGGATACTGTTCTGGAGAGAGAAGTAGAAAGTTACTTTGAGACAGAACTAAGTACCTGTAAACGCAGTGTGTGACTGAAAATGTGAAGAACAAGCATTACATTTGGAATTGAAGTTAAGGAAGAAATACTGGTTGAAGCTGGGGTGAAAAGAGGTGTTTTTAAAGAGTGAGGCTATTCCAAGCATGTGTAGCTCCAGTTTTTTCAGTAAATCAACATGGTATGGTTGAAGAAGCAGGCACGCTACCACTTGCTCGTTTCACCTAGTCCCACCTCCCTTGACATATAAAGCATATTGTGCCAAGAAGCCTAATCCTGAACCTCTTTTACCTTATTCTTCAAGGAGTTCACTTACTAGAAATCTAAGAAATTCTCTGACAGCTTCACTCACTTTAGTTGTGCTCTGACATTCCTCCATCCTCCTTCTTTTCCACAAACTGAAACATATCTCACCACAGATATAGCCAAGGTGGACTGAACACACCTGTAAGTTAAATGCCTTTTTCCCCTAGAAAATTGTGAAACAATACCACAAACTACAGCTACATCCAGTAAAGCAGCACTCACATTTAGCACAAATGCAACTTGAAAAGCCACGCTACACATAACATTTGTACCATTATTTACTGTCATAGCTTTCACAATTTAGCAAATGCTGCATCTTTTGCAGAACATTAACTTACAAGAAAGACCTAAACAACCATACAGCTTTTTTTGTAATAAGCCTATCAGTTTGGCATTGTTCAAGTTTATAGGAAATAGCTCTATGAATTAGGAGTCAGTTTAATAAAGAGGAACAAGTCTGAAATCCACTAGCTCCATTCCCCCACATTGCTTGGTGATTGTGCAACAGGTCACAGGAGAAGTCAGCAGACAAGTTGTGCAAGGCAGAGAAGTGGAAAGCAACCTTTATCTAGCACCCAAATTAAGGCATAGTAACCAAGGCATAATCAGATGTAGCACTTAAGTCCGATCAGAAACTTGAAAAAATACTTCATCAGTATATGGAAACCAGCTACCTCAAGCTACAGGTGGGAAGAAGTTTTACTAGTTGATACTTACTACAGTAGGCTTGTTCCAGACATTCTGCTGGCAGTGTTTCACCGCTCCGCACTGCGACGCGGTCCGAACGCTCTGACACCATACCTCCGGACCCTTCACACAGTCCTTCTGCCACAAAACAGGGCTTGCCACAGCTGCCAAAGAAAGAATCGTTCTTTCACAGTTGCACATTTGAATGATTTCCAGTCCAAAGCAAGCAGGTTAATGCTGTGTGGTATAACCACAACCAACCACTTAGGTTTACTAACATTTTTAAGCACATTTCAATCCAGCAATTTCTACCTGAAACATGAGTCTCAAATACAGATTACACAATGGAAGAACTCCAGAAAAATCAAAACAGTTGAATTTCTCTACTGAAGTGCCTGAGAACCTCAGCAGTCCATTCGCACACAAGAACTACCAGATGACTCAAAATAGAGACACTGCTCATTGCAGAAATTCATGCTTCAGACAGCTGATTCCCAAAGCTACTACCCCCCCATTCTTCTGCCCTTGCAGTCACTTCAACTCTGCACGAGCAGTCACATCTAGCTTGCATTTCTTCTCCCAGGTGAACCACCCTTTTCTCAACTGTGAGAGCTAGCAAACTAATTGGATTAGAAGCTACAACAACGCACAAATTACATGGAGGACTTAAGAGCCAGGTGCAGACATTGAACCAAAAGTTTCAAGACTCAAAGCAAAAGAGGGATGGAAAACAATGTGAGACGTGTTCCATCAAATAGTTTTAAGCCCATTAAATCTATTTAGACTTTGCTTCCTCATGGTCAGTTCTTCAACTGTGTAGAGAAAAATTTATAGGGGAAAAAAAAGAAAAAAGAGAAAAATAGCATGCAAGTCCTTGTCTGGACATTGCCTCCCACCCCATGAGGAATTGTTTTGCAGCCTATAAAGTTTTGAAGTAAAATACAGAATACAATTTCTGGATAGTCTTCCTAAAAAAGTGTAAGAGATCTGCACTATGAGTAAGTAACAGGACAAGTTAACCAACTGCACCTTTTAGCGGACTTTCCAAGCATTTTTTTTTTTGTGCTCTCTGAACTGGATACCTAACTCCTCCCACTTTTCTAAAACCATCTTGCCTGTCAGTAGTCTCAGTTTCTTCAGCAGTCAATCTCCTACATTGCACTAACCTATGAAGAAACAACTCCTAAAATCCTACAGCAGACAGGCTCCAAGGAAATTTGCCACAGTCTAAGCCTACAAGGCACTGCTGTCAAAGTTTTAGGAAAAAAAAAAAAAGCCCATTCAAACCTATTGGCTGTATAAGTGTTGCTTATGAGCCATTATTTCCACATCAATGCTGTTTACACATCACAAAATGTTGTAAAATTACACTGTCAACCAAGAAGCAGGAATTAAGCAGTCTGATTCCTACAAAGCTTCTACTAAGGTTATGACAGATGAACAATCACTTTTCCATTTCTCACATCTCCGTTCTCAGCAATTAGAGGATCAACTTAACAGTTGTATTACCAGTGCATCTACTAGGTACATAGCCGCTACACATCAAACAGAGCCAGATAAACACTGCTTTATAGGTGTCATTCTGCAGCCTTCTCAGCTGTTGATTTATAAAGCCTGTTTACACTGCATTTCACAGAGGATTGACCCATTTATTTTAAGAAAAATGTGCTCTGCATACTTATTCTTCTACAGAAAAGCATGAAGTTTGCCACCCTCTCTCCCAGCAAAAAGCCTAGATTGCATGTTATTCTTCGGCAAGACAGCACACCAGGATTGCTTATAAAACCATAGGAATAAGACTTCAAAGCTTCTAATAATGTACGGTTAGGCAAAATATTTACAGATGGCCTATTTTAAATTACAGCATTATCGATCTGAAAGCACGAAGAATAGTTAAGTTTCAATGCCAGACTGGTCAGCCAAATAGCTGTCAGCTCTGGCAGGATGACAATAACCAAGTACACACTTGGTTGAAGGAAAGAATTATTCTTCGTGTTCAGATACTGGTAACGAGCAGTGGTAGGAAGGCTCTGCAAGGCTGAGTCAAAGTCTGGCTAAAGTCAAGCAAGACCTTGACTTTTAAACAGTGGAATTAAGGGCTTCCAACTATTTACAAGTATAGCTTTTAACCTATGCCTTTAGTTCTGTAAATCAAAAGAAAATTACTCCCCCTCCCCTGTTTGAAACATACTGTAAAACTACAAAACTACAGTATAAAACTGCAACAACTGTTATTCCAGGCAGTTTCTCAAACTCTTGATCTAAGAAGCCATTTAAAAGCCAAACTGAGGAATTCATGCCATCACTTGCACTGGTTTGATCTAGCTCTTAATGAACTTTCAGTTTTTGTTTGGCTTTTTACTTTAAGATCTTGTCACTGTATGACTTTTCAGATCCATACCCAGTTTCAGCAGAGTGTCTAACAGGTAGTCTTGTTCCTTCTTCCTCGTAGCCTCTGACCTGGTCATTATAAGCGCAGCACAAAAGAAATACTATGCTTCAGAATTATGGTTACTTATCAGCTGTTTTGGCTGTATGTCTTTAACAAATTCCCTGCTGTGTGGCTTCTGTATCAAACAGATGCTTACACAGAGCCAGTCACTAATGTTCTGACTAGCTAGGACACAGCAAGGGCTGCTGGCAGGGCAGCAGGATTTTCTCAGGTCACAACACTGAGGCAGAAGAAAACCAAAGAGCAAGGCAGTAGTCTGAACCCTTTTGAGGTGAGCAGAGTGCAGCTTGCAGATAATTCTGTTCAGAAGGGGGGAAAAAAAGTCTTAAAATTAGAGTGATTTTTGACAGTACGTTAACTACTTGACACCTCTGCACTGCTTCCCTGCATCACGTCTCACCAGTTTGGAAGGAGAAAAGAATAATTTCTCAGAAGAGGTGTACACAGCCATATTTTGTTCAGATTCTGCTCAAAGCACTGCCACTGGGCACACAGTCACTTTGGATTTCAGAATAAGGACACTAATGTTATCTGCAATCCTCTACAGAAGACCAAAGACAAATCTCAGAAGAACATCATAAGCCAGGTAAGACTTCATAAGCCAGTGAACACCAAAAACTAGTTTTAGGATGCAATTAAGCAACCTAAACACCTTCCCACTGGTATTAAAGTCCTCACTCCTGCACAACATCAGAGCAAGATGCCAATATACCTACATAACTTTGTCGTCAAAAAAGCCAACAGATTCAGGAAACCTGAACCACCTATGCCATGAGGATGAACACTTACCTACAGAAAATAAGCTGAAGGAACAGCAATGTCCTTTTAGTTACAAAGGAAACTGGGGAAGTTCCTTCTGAGAAGACAACTCTACATTTGATGTTTTCACAGTACAGATCTTACTGGTCAAACGGCGACTAGGCAAACTTGGTTTTTCAGGCCACACATTACCAGCACGTTTTACAAAGCAGCTACAGATCAAAGATGACATGCACTAAGCATGGCTTCTTTCCTTCCATCTTCCACAGTGACTTTAAATGTAGGTAAGCTTGGATTAGTTTGTTCAGTGTTATGTTGAAACATTTTTATTACATAACTCAGTGTCTAATATGAAGGGATGAGCTTCATTGCAACAATATCCACCTTCCCTTTCTGAATGTCCTGGGAAAAACAAAAACAAAACTAAAAAACTCTGCATTAATTCAGATCTTGTAGATTCAGAAAAGAATAGCCTGAAATCCTTTACTGTTCCCACTACTTTTTCCTTCAGCTTGTTCTCCTATTTAATTATGAAAGAGCATTTTTCCTCATGTATTAACTTGCGTTACAACAAAAGCAAATACGCCAGTGAAGTGTGTTTCACATCAGAATGAACAGTTTTGAGTCTTAACTGTTACCGTACCTGTCCCCTCAAAATAGCCTCTTTTACAAGAAGAGCGATACCTTAATGTGGTATTGCACATCCCCAGCACAGCAGCAACCCAAGAGCAAAAGCAAAAAACAAAGCACTGTCAGTTACCTCACACAGCTCCTAATGCTCACGGGATAAACCCAATGGGATTACCTTCTTAGTTGTCTCTGGCATCCCTTTATTTGATATATTCTTCTTTATCTAAGGGTCATCCATTTTTAAATAGATTTCTCCTTTCTCTGTAGATTAGCTCTCAATGGTCACGCGTCACGCTCACTCAAACCCGCCCACCACTTCCCTGAAGTTCTTGAAAGCTGCTATTTTTAGAGAGCCAAACAAGTTTATCTGTGAAGGCCAGGGGGTTTCTTGTCCTCTTCACTGGTTCCTCCCCTCCCTTCTTGAACTTCTTCAGAGATGTTGTTTCTTCAATTTTAGAAGGAACGGTCTTTGCTCCACCAAGTTTTTCCTAAATTAAGCAGTGAGAGAAAATGGAGGAGGAAGGAGAAGCGGGGGTAGGAACGCAATCCCTGTATAAAGGGCACACCTTTCGGATGTGAAAGACTTCAGCTTTTGGGCTTCCAGCCAAGCTGACAGCCAACAGGCACCCTAGGATCCCTGCATACACTTGCAGCTTCTGGAAACAAAAACAACAACAAAAAAGGGGAGAGATTCATACCCACTCTGTCCTCACTGATACTCGTGTCTGACAGACAAGAGAAGCTATCTCCCAGAACAAGCGTTGCCTTAGAAACACAGCCTGAAGCCCAACAACATAATCAAAATACTCCACAAGCTGAAGGGTAACAGCAGAAAAGGAAGGAGAAAGCTTTTCTTGGAGGCCCAGGTCAGCAACCTAACACTGTCAGAACACCAGTAATGCAGTCCTGGCAAGTGAGAGCTACTGCATATCGCACAGGGCTCTGCCAGGAATTCACACAAAACCCTGTTTAAAGGCTGTGAAAACAAAGGCAAACCTCCAACTCGCCCCCACAGTGGTACTATCCTACTTACTTCAGCAACTGTGCATTACTCCCAGATGCTTTTTCAAAGCAGCAAACGCCAACTATGATCTCCTTCCTCAACACTAGGCATCTAGAATAGAAATGCTAACATACAGTCAGAAGTTAGTGAAGTAGAGGTGACAGCCCTCTCAGACGATACCGCCTTTTCTACTTGTAAAGCTTACAGAGCCACGCGGGTGAAAGCATAGTTCGGTTCCTCACTCCTCTTCAGGAAACAGGAACCTAGAAGGAAGCTTTTAATGGCTGGATTACCATTCTGCTAGGACAGCTACTGGAAAATTGTTAGGGTAATTACCTTTCCTGAGAACAACCTTCCCTTGCCTCAAGCATTTGTGTTACTCTTCTTCCAGGGAGAGCCAGCCTGAATTTCTTCCTGAGATTCTCAGAAAAACATCCGAAGCAATCCCCTCCAAAGCTGTACTGAATCTGCTAATGAGACTTTTGTGATCACGCTTGAAAGTGAACACCTTATATAAGCTATGAACAAGGATTCTATATGGGCCAGACCAGATTCCCTAAAGAGCCAGAGGATAAACCTGAAAACTACTGCCCAGAACACAAAGAAATTCAGCTTGAAGACTCAAGCTTCCTCCAAACCAAACTGCTAGGAAAACCTTGGTGTGAGCAGCATTTTTACAGACAAATTAACCTGCAGTTGGCACGAAAAGGGAAGAGCTGAGCTGCTGTTCTCTTTAATGGGCTGAAGTCAAATGTGGAAGATAATTGGGGTGCTGTCAACTCTTACACCTTCATGACAGTCTAATTTGTTCCAAGCATATTAACATATCCATCGGGAGGGTCCCAAGCTGTCTCACTTGGCAACAATAAAAAAAAAGCTCATTCATAATCTCCCAGAAATGGCCCACAGACCAAGTGAATGCATCAGTCCCTGCCATTCTGAGCTCAGTTACTTACTGATTTTTCCCCATTTCTTTTGAGAACTGCAAAAGCAAAGCGTGTTTAACTTAAAGAAGTCAAGAGGGATCAACTTCTCTTCATCAAATCTTACAAAGTGTCAACAAGTCAAGGAGTGACCTCAACCTAAAGTTATCTGAAGGGCACAATACTCCACAGCCTCTCTGGTCCGTTAGTGAGTTTAAGTAACATTTCAAAAGTTGTAACGACATCACACCCTAGTAACTCATGCCAAAGGTCTACTATGCCCCTGGATTAATGACGCAGTAAAATGACCACAGTATTTGAGAGATTACAGGCAATTTGCGGAAGAAATGGATGAAATCTGACTAGCTGTTATCAGTATTCCAGATATCAGTTAAAAACAAGTCTTCCTGTCCGATATCAACTAATCAAATATCAAGCTTGAAACATTTGTAGTTAGCACCATTCATAAGAAATGAGTTTTGAGTTAACGTCATGATTGGGCTCTTCATCAAAGCGGAGAACGCGTTCTCACTTTGGTACACTACCTCTGCTGTAAAACATTGTTCTTACCCCAGATACTCCCTTGCTTCCCTCAGCAGAAGACAAGCATGGTAAGAGAAGCAGTTTGCGTACGTACAAGTGATCACAACAGAGTTAACGATAGCAGAGAACAGGATGAGCTGAGACAGTAAAATCAGCTCTACTGTCCCAGTTACTATAAAGGTTGCAAGAGAATAATTCCCACATTGACGAGAAGTTGCTACCAGGTTGCCAAGCAAGCCCTGACTTCTGCCTGAGACTTTTCTATGACAGAATCTAGAAGAGAGATTTGGATGTTCAAGGGCATCTGGTAGTCATCAGGAGTAAGCAATCCCATACGGTATGTTAAGATATTCCTAAGAAGTTATGAGAAGCATTCTTCCCTGCAGCAGATCCCTGTAGAAATACACCTAAATGCTTTGAACACACTTGTTTCTGTTTGTTTGGGTTTTTTTTGGTTTTTTGTTTTTTTTTTTTTTGAAGGGGGGCAGAGGGAGCGCAGAGGTGGGGACAGATTTCATGCAAGTCTCTGCAGAAATTCTGTACTAACATCCTCCTTTCACCAGGCAAATGAATTCACACCACGAAGAATTGAAAAGCCTGCTAGTTATACAGAGAACCATGCCTATAAGAGAAGACAAAGTTCCTGGCCACGGGTTACACCACAGTCCCAAGCAAAGTACAGGTGAAGTCCAAAGGCATCTATATACTTCAGAAAACAGAAGGGCAGTTCAAGACACTGCCAGGAAGAAACAGAAGAGTCTGCGGAGCAATGCTCTTTTTCACACTGCTGCCAGAGAAGTGCTTTAACGCAGAATGAATGCCAGACATGGAAGACAACTCAACAGGAAGCTCCCTTAGGAAAAGGGAAGACATCAGACCCCTGCAGCTGAGCGCAGAAAGTGTGCCAGAGGGATGAAAAAGGACATTTTTAGAAGAGCAGTTTCAGGGAGGACAGCAGTTAGCAATGGGAGCGCCTGAAAAAGGCAAGCTGTGCTGCACAAGGTGAAAGAATAACCTACCCAGGAGTACAGTCATGAAGCAGCTGATCGCAGGAAAGAAGAAAGTGTTAACCTCTGATCTCCGCATACTAGTAGCTTGCATCCCAATGTGAACATAGTCAAAGGATTTTAACTGTTATGTGTGGAGAAAACAAACCTTGAAGTCTCATTGCAAGACTCATTTACTCAGCATCTCCAAGAAAATCTCTCTGTATGTAGACACAGTTTAAAAACTAGCCAAGGTAAACAGTGTAAACGTGAGACTCCTCACTCCAAGAGAAAGAAAAATACTGATATCTGAAATTAAACATTGCTCTGTGACCAAATACACAGGCAAGCATTGCCTCAAAATACACGCACACACTTCAAAGACCACAAAGTACTACCCCTTTCAACTTGCAATAGGAACTCAGATTTCTTAATAGCAGCAAATTAATTGCGCACAAAAGCTGCTACATAAAGGAAAAAAATTAAACAGAAAATGGACTGCAAGTAAATTCTTACAGAAAAAAAACAAACAGAAACCCTTTTTTGTCATGTAGTTTTAAGGCGTTGCCCCAAACCTGCTTTGAAAAATCAGATCTACGAGACATTGAAACAAAAACCCACTGGCAGCCAGAAACAAAGTAAAAATCTTCCTGCATGTTATACCAGAAAACCCTCCCTAAAACAGCACTGTCCAACCTCCCCAGAGACTTCCAGCTGACATCACTGTCACCTGATGGAGACAGGGTTCGGTTTTGCTGACAAGCTCCCACTCATGTTCCACCCTCTACATCATCTCTGTTTTCAGAGATTCCCAGAACTGCTTCTTTGTGGTATGCTGAATAGCACAAATCCAGATTGTAAAAAGACCGCATGAGGCTTCAACAAGCTCTGCAGATGTGGACCGTGCATTTCAACAAGTGCAACCATGACCAGGCAGAACAGCTTGCGCAGCTCCTCCAGACACAACCAAGAACAACCCTTTCTATTTATACCTCTTCTGCAAACAAGGAGGAGATTGTGCAAGGGCAGGTTTACACAAGCCACATGACTAGTACACGATTGAAGCACCGCTTCGTTATGCGACGGTTGTAAGGTGCCTCATACCTACAGCACACTCTGTTAGTCCTCTAGGAAAACAGAGATATATTTTTTAGGAATAAGACACCTTCCACTGTTTGCTTAATTTCATCTACAGTAGCAGGCTGTGCCAGCCTGGCTTTTTTGTTAGAAACCACATTCCCATCTAGAGCAAGCGTGCAAACTACAGAACATAGTCCGAGTTCAATTATCTGCTTTTTCTGCACCCTCCAAAAAATTCAAGTCAGACTAACTCAGCCTTCAATTTTCCTGTCCCCAGATGTTCTGTCAAGTGTTTGCTAGAGGAATCATATATCACACAAACTCTTGGAAGGAAGGAAGGAAGATTAAGTCTACTATCTTGGGGGGTGTGAAATATTCATATCCTCAAACTTTTTACTTTCCACTCCCAGCTTAATTTGATTTTACCAGGAGAAAAAAAATATATATACACACTTTCATTTCAAGAGAAACTGACTTGTGTTTTAACTAGCCACCTGGCCTTCCTTCTTTCCTGGTCTCAAAGTTGAGCAATAATCAAAGTGCCTATCAGTAGTGCAGAGATCCCAAGTCCTGTATAGCCTGCTTTAATTCCTTCATGTCTCCCTTAAAGGGAAGATGCACAGGAGCACTGTAAGTAGGTCAACCAAAAACCCTCATGGCCTACCAGCCATGCTGTAAGCCAGCCAAGTAACTCCATTAGGTTACACCAAGGGTGGCTAGATTTTGATACAGCTAATTAGTTAGCTTAGTAGACGAAAATAGTGTTTCAGGTTGTCACAGCAAAATCTTCAGAGAAACCTGCACAATACTGTCATAGGTGAGTCAATTAGTGGTCATAACAGGACTTTGGTGAAAAAAGACAGTTGTTTATTTGTGTTAAAACAGTGACTTCCTAAAGAAAAACAGGCCTAACAAGTCTTCTGCTATGCTGGTTGCATACACATGCCTTTAACAGGTAGACCAAGCTAACTCTCATTGCTGAACTGGTTTCTCATTACAATTTCCCTAAATAAACTAATGGGAAAGCTGGTGTATACTTCAAGGCAAATCCTTTTCACTTTTAAAGCACAAGAAACTACAACAATTTTAGTGATTCAGGCACAGTCCCAATAGAAATGACAACTGATGGCAGTTAATTCAGTGCAGAGCAGACACAAAAGTCATACTATTAAAGCAGATAAACATGCAGAGTGAAAGCTGACATTTACTTTCTTGTTTTCAGCCTGAAAAGTCTGAGATTCTCCATTAAATTATCCACATACCAGTACATTAAAAAACTGCGCTTAAGTACAAGAGTAGTGTGCAAACATGTGTGATCTCCTAGGCATAGTTTACTGTACTCTGCCAGCTGGTTATTCTTATGGCTTTTAAATGGCTAGTCAGGCTTTCTTTTTTTTTTTAGTTTACTTGTGAAACATTGCAAGTTAAAGTTGTAAGGAAATACGTTTAAAATTGTCTTATTTCAAGGAAAATTATCCCAAAAAAATCAGGTGCATCACTCTATTAGACCTTCAATTTGGGGGTTTCTAGCCATTCCATACCACAACCTGAAGGCGTATTACCCCTCCAGTCAGTCTATGGATAATTTCTGCAGCTCTGCCTAGCTTCTGTGAAGAATAAAATACAAGCACTGCCTTTTCTAACCTCTAGTCCTAACGCTAAAGGCAGAATGTCAGTTATTCCCACCACCACTTTCACCTCAGCAACAACAGGTAACAAGGCAGTGAGCAGCAAAATTAGTGGAATTTTCCATGTGGGGGCAGAAGACCCTAATGAAATGAGGCTGCAAAAAGCATGCGACAGAAAAGGCTACCTCTTGCCATCCGAAAGAGGATTAGCAACCCATCTATCCCTGAAGGGCCGAAGATAAATAGAGCTACTGAGAGAAAGACGGTTTCCAACCAGTGGCTCTGATTTGGCTCTAACGAGGTGATGTGGATACAAACTGATCCCCATGCCACCACAGTGCCATCAGAAGTCATTTTCTTACCAGATGTGGGAAACGCTGGTTTCTCACGAAGGCTTCCCCCCTCCTCCCTGCCTTTACCTGATCGCTCTTCTTGGGCGATTTTCTCCCTAAATACAGCATTTTTCACCTCAGCCACCCCGAAGGCGCCCTTGAAACCCGCGCCCCCCTCCCCCCCGCCTCAGGCCTCGCTCCCTCGGCGGGACCGTTAGGCCCCACACGGGCAGGGCAATTCCCGCGCCCTCCACCTCCTCTCCCTGCGCTTTCTGCAGCCGGGCCCGGCAGCTCCTGCTGGGAGAAGAGAAGAAAAACAGCTTTAGGCCCGACCTCCCCCCCCGCCCCTGCACCACCACCACCTCCGCCGCCACAGCGCCGGGCCGCCCTCAGCCCCCCTCCCGCCCAGGCAGGTCCTTGGGTATTGAGGGAACGCCGATCGTGAGGGGAAGGCAGAGGCCGGGCCGCTTACCGGCCGCCAGGAGCCCGAATAGACAGAGGAGCCGCCGCGCCATCGTTCCCTTGCCCGTCTGCAATGCGGCGGCGCCGCTGCCCCCCCGTCCCTATATATAGGCTGCGCCGGGCGTCACTGCGCATGCTCAGCCGCCGCACCACCTCCCCCGCGGCCCGGCTGCTGCGCATGCGCGGGGGGAGGGGGCGCGGGCTCCTCACCCCCCACCCCCTGCGCATGCGCAGTCCGCTGGCGGCGCCTGTCCTCAGACGAGCTCAAAATGGCGGCGTGTGTCGGGGTGCCAGAAGGGAGTTCATCTGGGTAGGGGGTGCAAGCCCTCACCGCTTCAAGCCGCCCTGCCTGGCCGGAGGAAAGACCCCACAGGCCGTAGAGGTCCGGGCCCCTCCACAGGCAGTGCCCCCGAGGCGGTGGAAGCACCCTAGGCGGGGGGACGCCCATTGATTCCCCACCACACACCCACCCAGGCTGGCTTTGGGCTGGCGGCGTCTCATCGAGGTTCACAGCAGCAAGGAGATGGGCCACGGCAGAGCTTCCCACTCACAGGCTTCCCATCTCCTTGCCTGGGGTTTCGGAGCTGGAGGGGAGGGCGGGGGTGTTGGCTGTTTCTTATTGCAGACTCCTGCTGCCTGTTGTCCCTGGGCAGCTGTGTGGTCCAAAGGAACAGTAATTAAAAGTACAATTAAGAAAGATGGCCTGAACTGACTTGGTATCTCCTAGCCTCTTAACTCCTGCCACATCCCCTGCACTGAGATTCAGCCAAATGGAACAACAAAAAAACCCAGGAGAAAAAAAAAAAAAAAAGTCACAAGCAATATTTTCCTACTGGATCAGCAAACCAAACCGGCTCAGCTGAGGGCCGGAGCCGGTCCCTCACAGGCAGAAGCCAAAGCTCACCAGCACTGCACAGAGGTGCTAGACCAGCTCCCCTCTTCTTTTAAACCTGCGCTCAGGGGCTTCCTCTCACTGGAGGAAGGGTCCCAATAAGCTTAGGTGCTTCTCACAGCCTGGAGAGCTGCGTTTGGACATCCCTGGCAGCCTCACCGTAACTCACAAAGACTCTGCTTCACATCTGAAGTGCTGACGAGCAATGAGGCTTATCCAGCCAGTTTGTGAGAATCTTCAAGGTGTTGCTCTTCATCTAAGGGCTTGTTAGATCCCTACCTATGTGTTCTTTTTTCAAGGACCAGCCTTGTTGATAACACTTAAGGTTTACTTGCAGTTTAAAAGTCAGGAGGAAGTGGATCTGTTCTGTTTCACTTTGCCAGGCTATACCAAACAGGGCAATGCACATTTCTCCTCTTCTTGTGAAGATCTTTTTAAAAATCAAAAGCCAGGCTAAGAGGCCGCTGTGGGAAGGCTTGTTATCTCGCTCTTCTTTGCAAGACGCAGCAGGAGACCGCAATACTTACACAGAGCCTTTGCCCCCTGCCAGTCAGCACAGCTTCACCCTGAGCCTCTGCTATCCCCCCCATCAGGAGCCAGCCTTCTTGGGCAATTCCCAAACTAGAGCCAGGTGCACCCGGACTGAATCAACCAGGCAGAAAGCCACCCCCCAACAGCAATTTTGGCCAGACTAAACAAGCAACCTTTACTCTGGTGCTAAAGCCACCTTACCTAGGCAGGGCTCAGCGTGCCTCTCTTATCTCCAGAGCGCACACAAAGTGTTGACGAGGCACCTTGGCTTTCTAACCAGCAGTCAGCTACTAGCTTAGGAACACACACAAAAAACCCCACCCAGCTTTGTGAAGAATATTTAAAAAGGGGGTTAAATAAGACTGTCTGGGTCAGGAGAGCTGTTTCAGCAGGCAGGGTGTTTTTCCTCTGGGAACTGAAGGACAGGGGTAAGGAAGGACTAGCATCGAGCTAGCGGCTGCCACCCCCAATCTGTTCTCATTTTGGGCACCAAGACAGCCAGTGCTAGCCCAGGCTTCACTGGAGCTTCACCAGTTCCAGTTGATTTGGGGACTTTTTTTTCCCCCCTCCTCTCAAGTACAGAGCATCTGGCCAGCAGCGTCCTGACAAATAGTCACCATGACATAGCTTTCCTGCTTTAGCCATACTGCCTGCTAGTTTTCTCACTTTAAAATGACAATAAAAAAAAAATAAAATAATAAAACAGCATCAAGAGTTCAAGCGCTGGCCATCTGCCATCGACGACAGGACTGTTTGCAAGAGTGGGAAACCCCAAAGGGCAGCTCAGCCTGTCGAGACCAGGTCTGGCTCACAGAGGCGAGAAGCCAACGGCACAAAGGGAGACCTCACGCCAAGGGTGCAAACTGCAGCAGTCCGCCGTCTGCCTGCCACCTTCTGCTTTTGCTGACCTGCTGAGATTTGGGGGTTTTCCTGAAGATAAACCTCTCGGATAAGGTGTCAGATGAGGCTTCTCGGGAAGGACCGTGACTTGTCAGTAGCCACATGCAGCTGATTCACTTCGCTATGGCTGGGAGAGATGGGGGGCCTTCCCAGCCTAAACATGATTTTTAGCCCCATTTTCTGGGAGGCGCGTGCTTTGCATGGAGAAAGTGAGTTGGAAGGGCCTGTCCTCTCTCAGGCTGGAAAGCCGCGGCCAAGCGAGGGACTGTCCTGCGGCAAAACACATGACTCACTTTGCAGGGGCTGGCATCCAGGAACGCTGCCTTCCTTACCAACCAGTTGGACCGGGCTGGCACCAGAGCCCGGCTGGCTCCAGAAAGCCTGATGCTCAGTTTTGTCATGCCTACGGCACATAAATTCCTTCCACCCTGGCCTCGCCCTCCTCGGGCCCAATTCTCCGCTTTGCATAAGCAGCGCGCACACACGTGAGGCATCTCTGTTTGGCAATCTCGGGACGCCGGCCAGAGGCCCCCGCAGGCTCTGGTTTTTGCAGCCTGCCGCAGCCAGCTCTGCGGAATAAGTGCTCTCATTGCAAAAAGAAAAAAATACAATGATATAAAATAAATAGAGGCATTTTCTGCAGCAGCCTGGCTTTTGAACCACTTTGCATTTCCACTCAGACTGCAGCAAGCTGTCAGGGAGGAAGCAAAGCCAGCCACAAATTACAGCCTGGCAGCCTTGGGAAGAGCCGTGGACATGTTTGAAGTTTGTACCAGCCCAAGCAGGAGCAGCCTCCCCATGACTCACCAAAGGGTTTGGCTTGCGGGTCCTGGCTGGACTAGACACAGACTCCCCCCCACACACCCCCTTCCTCACCATTAACAGTCTGCAGCAACATTGCTCCTGCTCTGACGTACTTCTGGGAGCAGAAAGCATCAGAGCATTTTCCGAATGGGAAGGCGATGCAGGGACTGCATCCGAGGGCAAAACTGCAGCACGACGACACCAAGAGGGGACAGGGCAGGTGGGACAGCAGGGTGTCTCCTCCCTCCCACCACTGGTGCTCGTCAGCCCCTGTGCTCCATCTCCCTAACAAAGTGAAAACCAGCAGCAGATAGTTCTTTACTGGATTAGTGGCCTGAATCAGCCCAGGAAGCAGAGAGCACGACGTGATGAGCCACTCGGGCCATGGGAGCAAGATGGCAGCAACCCTACGCTTCTCTGGCCTCTCAGCCCCTCACACCAGCACAAATAGCCCATACTCTGCCCAGCCCGGTGACCCATATGGCTTTAGGATTGATCTGTTCCTCTCCCTGGGCAGTTTTTCCCCTGGACCCAGTTCGCTGTCTGAACACTTGTGGCAGCACCGGGTGCAAACAGTTGAGGACCATCCCCTTTTGGCAGCTGTGCTGCCAGCAGAGCTCTCAATTAACACTGGCATGATCACGGACCACACTCCTTCCCACGTTCAGCTCAGCCACAACTTAATTATCAAAAAGGGGTCACATCGAGTGCACTGGATTTTCCAAGCAAAGCATAACATAAAGCCCCCAATCACTGCAGCTAATTCTCATTTCAGTATTGCCTTTGTCAGCTGTCACAAGTTTTACCTTTTGGTTACAAGCTGCATTTTGTTTCAAGGTTTCCTCAGCATTTTAGGAACTACTTACTGGGATTAGACCCCTATTCCAAGGCTGGCCATATCCCAGGGCAGCTGTTATTTCAAACCAAGAAGATCAACACAAAGAGAGTCAGCAGCCATAAATGCTTTGCCCTCGTGAATTGGGATTTCTGACCAGCGCTAGCAAGACCTGGAACAACAACAGAGTGACCAGAAAAGCAGATGATTTCTCCTAAATGCAAGGGAAATCACCTCGTAAAGCCCATGCTTTAAAGGATATGCACAAAGATGCAGAATCACCTTCCTGCTCTCATTGTGTCAGCTTTTCAGGGTTGTAAGCAGAAAGCAGCCAGACAAGCCTCTGCAGCAACCTTTGAAGTAGAAACAGATTTCTTTTTATAAATAGAAAGGGGAATTTAGTCACGTTTTTCTGTAAATCCTACTCCCCCGCCAACAACAACAAAACCCCCAAAACAAAACATTAGAAATACACATCTAGGTTATCCAGGAAGAAATTAAAGGAAAATGAATAATGGATTTAAAAACATATATCAGAAATCCGAAGAAAATAAAGTCTGACAAAGCAAAAGAGGAGGAGGATTTTAGGACACCTTTGGTTCCCGTTCACACTGCAACAGAGAAAAAGCTCCCCAGCAGCCCCCAGGAAGCGCTACCCCTTTTCTTTCCAACTTGTCTATAAAGATTCAAAGCAGATGACTTGGGCCGCTTACTGGGAACTAAGATCCTCTCCAATAAGAGATGCTTTTTAGGATTTCTGCAGTAAAAGATAGGGATGAACAGAAGAGTGCCCTTACCTATCCCCTGCCCATCACTGCTCTGCCTCCCTTGGTCACATTGTGCTGTTGCATTGAATCTCACCACCGTTTTCCCGAGCAGCCATGTCTTCGCAGGCTTATCTATCCCACAGAAGAGCCACTTCCCAGAAGGTGCTCTATCAAAAAAAGAAAAAACGAAAAATCCCAACCTTTTAAAAACCATCACAGCCCATTTCTAAAAGCTGACCCCTCTCAAAGGATGGCATTGCAAAAGCAAACAAGTTTTAGTTTGGGTTTTCAAAGCCTAAGGGTGAGGAAAAAGTCACCGCAGCCAGCCCTGGCTGACACCCACCCCCAGCAGGCTGCTGGGGCATCAGCAGGGTGGTGTTGGGGCATGCCACCAAAGACCACCGCTCTGTCAGCTTCCCAAAGGAGGCACTCACAGGGAGTTTTGCAGGGAGCCCAGAGTACGCTCCCAAGCAGGGTATGCGTTTTCCAAAGCAAATATCAAATGGCACAGCTAGGCCTTGCCGTTAACTCAGATGGGGATAGCAAGTGCACGAGTGGGGACCCCATGTGCAGAGGGTCTCTCTTTCACTGTAATTTTTGGTGTGGAGTGGAGAATGTCTTCCCTTCATGCAGCCCTTGGGCAGAGCAAGTGCTACTGCCACATGGCTCTGTCCTCGGAGAACAAAACTGAGCATCACTCACATGTCACAGAGCAAAGTCCAATATTCCTCTTTTCCATGTGTTCACTCCAAAGTAAAAGGAAACACATTCCCCATCCTCATTTTCCACCTCCTCCTCCTCCTTTACCTGCCCATTGCCTTTGGGCTCATCTCAGTTCTCAGCACAGACCCGGCAGCTCCAAATGCCACCACCTCACTTTTAGCACTGCCGGCCAGAAATGGGCAAAACTTGCCTGCCAAAACCAAACAGCTTTTACAAAACATGGGGCTGAGTTTCTTTTATTTGCTTTCTGCTTTGCAGGTTTTCAAGGATTACACTTGGAAGCTCTAAGGGCTTTCTCAGCGGTGCAGACTTATTTCAATCCAGCCCTTTCACAGCAGATGGAAAATCTGCTCAGTTCAGCTCACACAGAAGTGATTAGATAATCACGGGACTCCGGGAGCTGTGGCTTTAAGAAACAGCACAAAGTATTTAGGCTTTGCAGAAAAAATAAGAGTTGGCAGGGGACAAAAAGCTACAAGGGCTCCTGTAAGGAACCAGGCTGAGAAGACACTCAGCCCCCAGACTTTCTTCATACAATTTCCTCCGCTCTTTAACTACTTGTTTTCTCTTCCCTCATTATCCAAAGTGAAAGAGAAGGCGCTGAACAGAGCACGATATTATTTGGGGAAGAAGATGCAAACCAGAAGAGTTTGGACTGGAGGTAAAGGCCAGCAACTCTTCACACATGATCTCACTTCAGCTGCGCAGTTGAGGACCTTTAAGCCAGGCAGTGGACTTCAATGAAGTTTGCAACAGCAGCTATCCACTGGCCAAAACCGGCATGAGTTTGGATTAATCAAAGTCACGAGGGCACAGCAGGGGAAAGTGGCGAGTCTAGCTACTGTGGCTTCCACCACAAGGTCTTTCATCATCTTACAGGCACCAGTGGCACACAACCCACACCCAGAGTCATGGGCATCTGCTCGGTTGCCCTCTGCTCTCTTATACAAATGAGGCTAAAAGCACAGAGACTCAGTCTCCCTCTTCCATTGTCCCAGCTAAGTCTGGGATTTAAATGGTTGAGAGCAAATCACCCGCTGCAGTGTTCATCCCTCACTTCCTCCAAGTCTGACAGAGCTATTCCACGTCAAACTTCCTGAGCCTCTTAATTTTCTTCACCTTCCATTTTCATAGAGCAAAAGCATGTTTTAGACAAGGAAAGAGAGCTAGCTGGATTGCAGCATGAGTAGGGCAGACAGCTACAATTAACACCTTTGGGTTTCACAGGGGAATTCAGCAGCACCTTTCCCTGCTAGCAACCTCCCCTCTGTGTCCTTCCCACCACTGACCCAACAGCAGCTGGGGAAACGTTTGAGCATCTCCTCAAAACAGCAAACACAGGGCGATAGAGATGTTTTATGGATTCCATGGGCAGTGCTGCGAGTAATGAAATAATGCCAGCCTGCAGCCTGGTTTTCCACGGCCATCACAATTTCTGTGATTATAACCTAACATGTGTCTTTGAGACTCGCTCTTCGCCTCTTCCCAGAAATGAATTAGTTGAACAAAAGGCTTATGTTAACCCTTAGCTTTTAAATCACAGACCTGAGAAAAGCCAGCACCGTGACCCACACGAGCTCAACTACAGTCAGGAAATAGTTAGATCAAAACTCACTGTTCTGCTGAGCTTTGTTTGCCATGGTGGCAAACGTCAGAGAAGAAACAAAACCCTTCTTATCCTTCCCCAGGGAAGGGCAGAGAGGCGTAGGAGTTAGCTCTCAACCCTGAGCGCCATGATCCAGCCAGCTGCAGAACAAAAGCATGGCTGAGCCCATAGAAAAGAGGAAAATGCAAGAAACCACTCTGTACAGAACAGTAAATGTCACTCCTGGCTGAACACACTGGGTCAAATCCACCACTTGTGCAAGGACAGAGAGAAAAACTGACCTCAGACATCTTAGGAGCCTGACACTAACCTGATTAAAAAAAAAGCCAGCCTCTCTCCATTCCCTTTATTAGGCCATGCTGCAGCTGCCCTTTAAAACTTACCCAACAGCTGCTTCCCCTCAGGTTGTAATTTTTTTGTTCAGCTGTGGCTGATCTCTCTCTGTGCTCTTTGAGTTGGACAAGGTTCAGAGCTGTGTTCTGTCCTTGCTAACAGATCTGCAAATGAGAGTTAATTAACCCTGAGAGATTTGGAAACTGTTTTTCCATAAAAATGAGGATTATCAGGTTTGAGCTGCTCCTATTTCACAGGGGGGGCTTAGAAAGCAAATGAGTTTTGCTCTTACTTGGTTTTCGTGGTGCTGCCTGGGGCAATTGGAAGATACATGGAATTTCTAGTGATTTCTAGCAAAAGTGTCTGGGTTTCCCCATTATCTTTTCCTAGCTTGCTCTGAACAGCCAGTCCGATGACAGCCTCCCTACTGGCAGGTCAAATTGTTTTCTTGCTGCACTCAAAGACCATCATGTAGTGGTGGTTCTTCCTACAGGTGTCCACACAAAGCAGGAGTGATCTCCAAGGTGGACCCGGTCCTTCTCTTTCTCTGAGACCTATGGGTTTTACACCAGGCAGGAGGGTCCTGCCCTGTGTCACACACCACCTCTTGTTCCACAACATGCCCTTCAAATGAGAGACCCACCACGTCCAGAGCTGTGAAGGTGGAGAAACATGTCTCCTCCTTGCAGGCTGCCAGGATGCAGCAGTGCCATTTCTTAGAGGTGGATCTTCCAGAGGTCCAGCTACAGGGCTCGGCTGACCCTGTGGACATCCCAGTGAAGTCCCCTGTCTTCTGGGCAGATACTGCTTCTCTTTTCATCTGCTCTGGTGCTTTTGTTTCTGCTTCTTCATTGGAAAGACCCTGCCCTGCTGTGTGCAAGGCTTCAAAGGTCCTGGTACCCTTATTGTGTGTTAAGTAGCAAGGATTTGGTTATCACCAAGCCAGACAAGGTTTCCAGGCAGAGGCGTTATCTTCCTTTTGTAAGCAGACTGACAAGGCTACAGCATGACTACCAGGGTACTGTCAGAAGCCACCATCGTCTGCCCTTCTGCAAACAGTGGCTGAGCTCTGGGAAGAATTAACACACACACACCCCCCCCCCCGAAAAAAAAAGGCAGTCAAGCAAACTAGTAGCAGTCACGTGCAAGAGTGAGCTTCGATCCTTCAGCCAGCGGCTGGGGAATCTTGAACCTGAAAGGTGTTTCAGAATAGGATGAATGTACACATGTCTGGACAGGGCTAAATCAGGTTTCTGTGGGTCACAATGTTCAGAGTGAAGGCGTATTCCTGAACTGATGCTGGAAGGGGCTGCCCTGCTGTCTCTTGCACCCTGGCCATGCACTCCTGCCGCTTCCCTGCCTAGGGACAGACTGACCCTGATTGGGTCTGATCAGCTCCTGATCCAGCTAGAAACTCACCCTGCAAAGGAAAAGCAATAAAAGATAAGTTTTCAGGCTCACATTGCTGCGAGTGACACAAAGGAAGGGAGAGGGAACATGTGCTGGGGGCAGAAAGAGAGCACAGGATGGTCTCTTCTCTTCCCCTGCCTTAAGTGGATTTAAGCACATCATGAAGTGGCAGAGCTGCAGAAGAGATGAGATACAAATAACACATTAGGGTAGGGAAATAAGCCGCATCGATATACCTCATTGATGAGAGTGCTCAGCTTGAGGACCCTCTTCCAGCCTGAAGTTTTTTACAGGTTTCATTACCATTTTGATAAAATCACACTGTCTCACAAACTTCTTGACACCAAGGGTTAGGCTAAGATATTAATAACTCACTGTAGCCCAAAATGGTTTTCCTACTGTTAAGACCATCTCATGGCATTGTCGGTGAGGAGCAGGATAGGAGGACACCCCACAGTGGAGATCATCCCTGGCATACACTTTGGTGTGTGCCTGTGCCCCAGTATTACACCACCAAGGGGAGTGTTAAGAGGAGTTAGCAGTTAACCCGCCACATAGCAAAGCTAAACCTTCTCGTTTTATAGCACAGTCTTCAGAGAAGCACAGAGAAAGCTTGGTGCAACCTTGCAAATCCCTATGCAAACACCTGTGCTGCTGTGGAAACTTCCCCAGCAAAACCCAGCAAGCAACACAGACAAATAGCTCTGCGCATACTGGGTGCTGAGCACCCAAAAACCTGAGTCACCCCTGGGCTTTTCTTAGTGCTGAGTACTTCTCAGTAAAAGGCAGTTCTCACTTCCTTCTTTTAGAGGGGAGAAGATGGCATAAGTCATGGTCTTGTAGGTATTTCCTCTCCCGCTAAGGTTCAGAGTGGGTAACAGCTGCCGTTCAGCCCAATCAGCTCCTTTTCATAGAACCATAGAATCACAGAATGGTTTAGGTTGGAAGGGACCTTGAAGATCATCTCATTCCAACCCCCCTGCCATGGGCAGGGACACCTCCCACTAGACCAGGCTGCTCCAAGACCCGTCCAACTTGGCCTTAAACACTTCCAGGGATGGAGCTTCCACAGCTTCTCTGGGCAAACCTGGGCCAGTGCCTCACCACCCTCATAGTGAAAAATGTCTTCCTAATATCTAATCTAAACCTCCCTTCTTCCAGTTTGAAGCCATTCCCACTTATCCTATCACTACATGCCCTTGTAAAAAGTCCTTACCCAGCTCTCCTGTAGCCCCCCTTTAGGTACTGGAACGGGCTGTAAGGTCTCCCCAGAGCCTTCTCTTCTCCAGGCTGAACAACCCCAACTACCGGGGTTTCTCTTCATATGCAGGCTGGTCAAAAAGAAAAGCACACTATCAGTCTGGGTCAGTCTCCCAGCCGTGAACATCAGGCAAAAGGATCTTTATTTGGTTCATCCCTGCCTTGAATGGTGTGTTGGGAGAGTGGGGTGCTGAGACAGGGAGTTATATGCGTGTGTAAGAGAGCAGGGAGACCCAGATTTTTCCCAGCTGAGGACGCTCCTGACCTTACTAAGATGCTGATGGGCACCCAAAGGCATTTTTTTTCGCTACAGCGCAGCTCTAAAGCCAATGGCACCAACAGAAACCCACTTGCAGTCTGCATGTGATCCCCCCTTCTCTTCTCTTTTTCTTTTTTCTGTGTGCCAGAGACTTAAAAAGCCAAACCAGAAAGCATAAGGCTTCCCACTCGCTTGGGAGAGCAGCAGCCTGGCCTTGTGGCTGTCCCCAGGATGGGGACATGAGAGGCATTTTCTACTGGTGTCACTGTTTTAAGGTTTGCCAGCTTCTCTTCTCGCCAGACATCCCCCTGGCTCGGCTGTTCTCATCATGTCAAAGCAAATCTTTGTGTTGCAGGTTCAGAAAGTGTTTGCAATGATTAAAAATAAACTAACTTCTTTATTTCGCCCTCAGCAGTTTTAGAGAAGCAGAATTGAAAAAGGAACAGAAAATGCCAAGCAGGTCTGTTTGAAGATCTTGCACACGTTACCCGCAGGGGCTGTAGGAGGCAGCGAGGGAAGGATGTGTGGAGGTCAGTCAAAAGCACGTCGGCTGTGAACACTGAGTTTCCCCCCAACCAAGCTCCCACCCTAATTAGGTCCGCTTGTTTTAAGCATACCTGCTGGGGGAGGAAAAAAAAAAAAGAAAGATCAACTGAAAATCTCCCCAGGGAGCTCAAATGATGGGATTTGCTGGGGCTGCACAAGCTGGTTTTTCTACGGAGGACAGGTAGGAAAGCAAACACAAGAGAGCAGCCATTGCCACAGATACAGGGTGGACACTGGCCAAATATCAGTTTGCCATGGACAACAGCGACTCCTTTCTTGGGTTGTCCGTGTGCCGGACAGTGAGCAGCCTTGTATTGGTTTCGGTGGGGTGGAAGCAAAGCGGAGGGCAGGCGGATCCCTCTGCCTGTCCCGTCACACGGCCCTGAAGGGTGATGCAAGACTCACCATTTCACAGAATGACAGAATGACAGAATGGTCAGGGCTGGAAGGGACCTTCAGAGACCATCTAGTCCGACCCCCTGCCAAAGCAGGGTCACCTACAGCAGGTTGGACAGGAACGCATCTCCAGAGAAGGAAACTCCACAATCTCTCTGGGCAGCCTGTGCCAGTGCTCTGCCACCCTCACAGGGAAAGAAGTTTTTCCCTAATGTTCATATGGAATTTCCCATGTTCCAGCTTGTGCCCGTTGCCCCTTGTCCTGTTGCTGGGCAACACTGAAAAGAGTCTGGCTCCGTCCTCTTGCCACCCGCCCTTTAGATATTGATAAGCATTGATGAGATCCCCTCTCAGCCTTCTCTTCTCCAGGCTAAACAGCTCCAGGGCTCTCAGCCTTTCCTCCTCAGAGAGATGCTCCAGTCCCTTGATCATTTTTGTAGCCCTCCACTGGACTCTCTCCAGCAGTTCACTGTCTTTCTTGAACTGGGAGCCCAAAACTGGACACAGTGCTCCAGATGTGGCCTGACCAGGGCAGAGTAGATGCTGAGGATGACCTCCCTCGACTTACTGGCCATGCTCTTTTTAATGCACCCCAGGAGACCATTGGCCTTCTTGGCCACAAGGGCACATCGCTGGCTCATGGGGAGCCATGAGGTCCTTTGCAGAGACCTCATCCTGCTGCTCCTGCAGCAAATAATTAGTTCCTTTAATGTTGTTAATGACTCGGGCCTAGTCTCCAGCAAACTCTCCCAGTTTATGGATCGCCCTTTCCATGCTCTTTGCTGGCCGTCGTCTCCCCCAGCCCCTGCGTCCTGTCAACAGGGCCGCTGTTTGGGCTTGCCGTCCTCTTCTAATTCGTGGCCCTTTGCTTTTTCTTCTTGGATGACAAAGCAGGCAGGACCTTCCCCTGGAAAGCCGATGTGCCAGGGCTGTACATCATGCTGTTGGGTCCACCGCTGTGGTCTGAAGCATTCCCCTGGGGAGGATGGGGGGGTTCTGCCAGCAAGGAGAGGCATTAAAATTAAGAGACAAGCTCCTGGTGGCAGCAGAGATGCCAAGAGAGGAACGAGCACTGCATAGGGAAGCCAAGGGCTGGGAAGGGAGCGGGCAGGAGCTGGAGGCTTTTTGCTTCATCAGAAAAAGTAAGGGGGAAGGAGGAACCGAAAAGCAGATGGGTGCTCTGGCCATGCTCATTTTCCCCCTCCAGCTTGCAGGACCAGGGGGGCACGGGCTCTTCGCACAGGGCGGCAGCCGGGATGTCTCGGCTCCCCGGGAGAGGACCCCCCCCCCGCCAAACCACTGCTGTCGCTGAGGCAGCATCCTCTCCCAGTAAGGGCTCCCAGTAAGGCTGCAGCTGGGAGACTGGGCACCAGTTTGCAAATTACTAGGGCCCGGCGTGCCGCCGCCAGGTGGCACCAGGAGCCCGCATCCCCGTTGTCCAAAAGATGGTGTTAAAGCACTTCGTTTCAAAAGTTTGCCTTTTTTATAGTCTTTAGGGTGGGAGCTATCAGCGGCAGACAGGGTGAAACACCCTGTTATATCTACGTGGGGAGAAGTTTCCCAATAGGTGGGTTTGTGTTTAATTATCGAAAGATCATTAAAAAAAACCCCAACAACAACAAAAAAAGAGCTGGAAAAGTTTTAGCTAATAGTTGTGCATTCCGGTAAGCAGGCTAGCCTTGGCAGAGAGGGTGAAAACACCCTCCTCGTAAAGTTTATGTCCGAAGGTCATCCAAGAGGAAAAGTCCAAGGAGAGGTGGATTGGTGATTAAAAATGCCATCCGGCTCTTGGAAGAAAAACAAGATTCTCACGTTGATGCCTTCCTCATATCAGCCCACAGCCAGTGAGTCATTAGAGCTGTCGTTAAAGCACCTGAGAATGCTTTCCTTGAGAAGGTCAGCTATAGCTTCTGAGTAGGCACGGTGCACCCAGCCGGAAAACGGCTCTTCTTTGGGTTGAGCGGGGCATTGCCTACTTTTCCCTCGGGGCACAGGTAGCCTTAGTGCTCTGGGATGGCTCTGCGTGCACCCACATGCAGGTTGCTCCCAGCTCTGGGGGTGATACACCCACACCCTGGTACCGAGACAAACCTTCTCGCTCTTGGGATGCAGATCGGGCTCTGCACTACGACCCGTGCTGCATGTTTTAGTTCAGCGTGAGCATCCGTGTGGCTTTAGGTTCTCCATCCCTTTTGCTAGAGGAACTACAGGGCTAGAGGAGGCAGAGACCTTCTTCTGACATGGGTCCTGGTTCCCTAGGCGAGCTCGTACAGCCATAGGAGGTCCTCAGCCCAGCACGAAAGGAAATCAGGGTGTTTGTGACTCTTATTTTGCATCTGGCGGGTCGTCGCCTTGCCACACGCCATCACCTCTCCGAAGAATGTGCCAAAAAGCAGCTGGCCATGGCACGGGCACCTGGCCACGAAACGCAGAAGGAAGGCTGCCAACAGGTTTCCAACTTTCTGGGGAGCAAGACATAAATCCGAAACGAGTCCCTGCAGATTCAGCCTTGAAATGAAGCCAGGGCACCTTCTGCATCTCATAACCTTGTCCTTCCACTTTCTCTAATTACCAAGCCGCATCACGACCTCCTGGGAAATAAAATCATGAAGTGCCTCCAGGGGAAGAAGCAAAGCAGAGGAGAACTGGGTTTCCTTTGCACCGCTGCTTCCAGACCATTTCCAGGTGCCCTGTCAGCATGTCCTGCTGCCACATGCCACCGGACGGTGCTTGAAGGGACGTGGGTACGGAATATGGCAACGTCTAATCTGCAGGCGAATTTCTAAGCAGACGCTGCGGCGGCTCCAACAGCGCAAAGGACAGGGAAGGCTTTTTTTTTAAAATCAGAGTCCAACCTGGTCACCACCATGTCATCAGCTTGGACCAAGGGTGGAAAATGAGCATCAGATGCCTCTATTCCCTGAAAACCCAGAGCATCCTCGTTGCTATAGTGACACATCCCCCTTGCCTTGCTCCTGATGTCATTCTGGGGACCACTCCCCTGCCTCCTCCCACACAATGGGCATGTGTGTTCACACGCGTGTGCAACACAGGGAGCAAGGAGAACAGTCTCTTTTATCCCTGGGGGAAGAGCAGTGGGTGACAACGGGAATATGATCCCGCAACTGGTGAAGGGTAGAGGAAACACAACCCTCTGCCTCTCCAGCCGCCTCTCTCAGCAATTTGCGGGGAGGAGAAGGCACTTTGTTCCTCCCTGTGCCAGCTTTACTTATTGATGAAGCGGGAAGGTGATTCCCATCCTGAGCTCCTCCTGTGCATGCAGGGAGCGCACACCGGGGCTCGGGCAGGTGGGCTTCAGCCCAGGCTGCGCCCCATGTTGCAGCTGTGTGGGGAACATTCCCTCCTCTGCTCCTGCCACCCCCCCCGGGACCACCGCAAAGGCATCCTACAAAGGCAGCAACACCCCGCTAGCATGGGTGTCCCGCTCCCCACCGGCCTCTCTCTGCCCACATCTCAAAGTTATTATGTATTAGGGACATATTTTCACCAAGATCTCCTCTGCCCACAAAACGTGAGGCAGAATTCCCCCATTTCAACTGAAATAACAAGTGAGGAGTTAAAAGTGCTGTGCCGTGTTTCAAAACCCCACGAAACTCCCACAGTGTGTGGCCAGCCAGACTTAGCCGCTCTTTTTGACGTGATTAAGCTGACAGCCTGCACAGGCCTGATCCTGCAAGCCCTGGGTTTGCCTCATTTAGGCAGAGTTTGTGAGACGCTACCCTTCACCCCGGCTCCATTGGCGACACTGCAGGAGCCAGAGCCGCAGCAGAGATGGACCAGAGTTACCGTGCCTGTCTGCAGCCAGATCACGGAGTTACCGGCTGCGGGATGCCCGCTGCAACCAGCAAAAAAGCAGAAGGATGTATGGACGGATGGAGGCTATACCATAAACATCACACCCGGCCTTTCTTGCGCTGCTGTTTGCATACGAACTGCGCCACCAGCCCCACGCGCCTCCAAGCAACATCAGGCAGGTCCGCAACACCCCCACGGGAATATACGTCTTCACATCTATATGAGTACATATGCGTATAGGTTTGCACACACCCACTGTTGTTGCAAGCACGGCGCTGGCACTCCGCGCGTAAACCTGAACACATTACCTTCACTAATAGGAAGCCACTAACGAGCTATGCAGGTCATCACACATGAATGCCAAGAAAACCTGCATTTTTTTGCCTATGCCACATGCGTAGCAGAAAAACTATGCCAGGAATGTGAGAAAAGTGCTGAAACTTTTTATGGGGACTATTTTTTCGGATCTCTCTCTGGCTGCAAAGCCAGATGTCTTTCAGCTCCTCGGCATCTAACATTACAGAGCTCTGAGGGAGCTGTATGAATTTCTGCACATAAGCCAGAATAGCTGTTTCTTTTTGATTTAACGCTCCAGGCCCTAGGGGACAGTGACAGCCCCAAAGCTCCTGGTCCGCTCCCAATAAGGTACTCTGACTCCCTGCCTTCCCAGGCCACGCGTGCTCACCAGCACGGCACACGGTGGTGTATGGCTGTCACATGGGGCAAACACACCCACAGCTGCTGTACGGGGAGAAAACGGAGTTCGGTAATTTGGGGAGAAAGGTGCTGACCCTGGATGCAGTTTTGGCCGGGGAGAAGGAGAAGGAGCCTTCCCACACCTGCAGGGTGGTGATGGAGAAGGTGGAGCCAGGCTCCTCAGGTGGCAGGAGGGCGAGAGCTGGGCCAGGAGAGGTTCGGAGCAGATACAAGGAGAAACATTTTCCCCTGGAGAGGTTGTGCCGGCTCCACCCTTGGAGGTTTTGCAGGATAAAGCCCTGACCACCCTGGCGTGACCCCGCTTTGGGCAGGAGCCTCGTCAGGAGCTTGTGGCCCCAATCGCCCCACGGTGCCCGGCAAAGTGACTCGCCTTGGCCAAGGTGGGAGATGTTCCCGGGGTGTCTGTGCGCTCACAGCCCCCCCAATTCCCACCCACCCAGCGCCAAGGCGGCCCCTTCCAGCCCGGGGCCATCGCAGGGCTGGGACCGGCGACTCCCGGTTTTCAGCCCCGGCGTGTCGGGGAGGCGGTGGGCAGGCAGGCAGCGGGCAGGCAGGCAGGCGAGGGGGAGGCAGCGGGGAGGGTGGCCCGGGGACCCTGCCCGGCTCCGCCCCGGGACCCGCGTCCAGGCGGCGGGACCGCTCTCCCCCCGCCGCCGCCGCCGCCCCGGGAGGGAGGAAGGAAGGAAGGAAAGAGGGAGGGAAGAGGGGAGGGAGGGAAGGAGGGAGGGAGGATGACAGCGCCGTGAAGAAAAGCAGGGGGACCCGCTGCCCTCCCTCCTCCCGCACGGCAGGACCAGGCGAGCTCGCCCCGCCGGGTAGGTGCAGCGCGGGGGGGGAGGACCGGGAGCGATGGGGCTGGAGCCGGAGCGCAACCGGTAACCGGGACCGGAGCGCAAGCGGGCACCGGGAGCGATGGGCAGCGGGAGCTCCGGGAGGGGAGCCCCCGGGAGCTGCAGCCACGGGGCGATGGAAGTGGGGGGGGATGGCGGCGGGGGTCGGGCCTTTCTCTCCCGGCGCGGAGGGGACTTGCGGGAAGTTGGGTGCGCGAAGAGGGACCGACACCCCGACACCCTCCTTTCCCCGGGGCAACGGGAGCGGGGCCGGGCCCGGAGCGGCGGGGAGAGGCCGGGGGTTCCGCGGCCCCGCGGGGGCGGCCCCGGGCTCCGCCGGCTCCTTTGTGCTCCCTCCGGCCTCGGCCGTTCCTTTGTCTCCGGTGCGGGGCCCCCCTCCTCCCCGCAGCCGGCGGGCAGCGCCGGCGGTGCCTCCCCGCCGCCTCCCCCGGAGCTCCCCATCGCCCTGCCCCGGGAGAGAAACTCCTCTCGGCACACGACAGCCCGAGCAGCTGGCTCCTTCGCTTTCCTTCGGGGGGAAAGGAAAGAAAAAAAAAGAAAAAAGAAAAAAAAAAGGGAGAAAAGATAATAAGTGAAATAAGGGCGAGCTCTCCAGCTGCAACGCTGAGCTTCCGTCCGGAGCCAAGCGCGTCTGGGTCGAGAAAAGGGGACTTTCTCACAACCATCCCGGAGTTGCATCATCCGGCCTGTCAGCCCCTACCAAAGGAGCACTGGAAAGTTGTCCTCACCCTTTGCCCTCCTGTCCCGGGGCTGCTGGGGCACCCTGGCCCTCGGCCGGCTCCCGGCCATCAGGAGCCAGCAGCTCTTCTGCCGGAGCCTGGGGGACGGCCATCCCGCCGGCACCCTACGGGCCTCAGGCACCCAGAGGGGACCTGGCTGGCATGGGGATACCTGGGCGGGGGGGAAAGGGACAGCTGAGCAGAGTCCCTGCTCAGCGCCCACAAGGATTTCAGCAGCTGCTCCCGGCCATGTTTGGGGGAACTGCCTGCACCCCACCACTGCCTTTGCACTGCGGGACCTGAGCCTGGCTTCGGTCCCCAGGGGAAAGAGTCTCTTTTTCCACAGTCAGTGATTTACAACAGCACACCAGGACAGGGATTTAACTCTGTGAACATCTACCGAGTTGCTTCAGCGCAGGACTCATTTTCACACCTCCGGTCTCCCTGTGCTGCCAGGTCCCCGGGCACGGTCTGCATTTTCCCAAGGGCAGCAGGGATTCACTGTTTCCCCACTGAACATCGCTGACCGCTGGTCTCTCCTGGAGGTCCCCTGAGGGCTACAGATGCCTGTCTTGGGGTAACAGGGAAGCGGAGCGGGGCACAGAGCGAGCGGTGTCCCTGTTTTTTGGGGGTGGGTTTGGCGGTGGAGCTTCCAGGCTGGTGTGGAGCGGTGGGGAGAAGGAGCTCCGGGCGGTGGGAGGGACCGCAGGCTCTGTGCCCCGGAGAAAGGGCTCATTGAAGCAGGGACGGGCATTTGCGGTTCCCAGTGTGGCCGGGGGGCGACGGCACGCACAGCGGCCGGCATTGTGCAAATGGAGCCAGGCAGTCCTCTCTCTCATCTTGGTGGCCTGCTCTCCAGACCTCCTTGCTGCCCGGCAGGTTGGCGTGCTCGATCACATGTGTTTGCTGCAGGTGATGCTGTGAAACCCACCCCACCAGCATCTGTGGTTTCCAGCAAGTTGGTTTCAAGGTTGTAAGCTTGTTAGCCAGCTCAGCTGGTCCCTACTGGCTCCTGGTCCCAACCAAACCAGGGCAACGCAGCCTGGTGTGCCTGCAGATGCGCAATTTTACCCCTATGCCCAGGGCTGATGTCGCTGGAAGTCCCATCACGTTCACCAGGGGCTCAGCAGCTCTTCCCTCTCCTGGGTCAGGAGAAAACACCTCTTTTTGGACACCACCAAAGGCAAGGGAGAGCAAAAACCGCTCTGTCTTGGCCATGAAGCCTGGGCTGGTCCTGCCACCAGCATTACTGTGCCCAACACCAGCCTCTAAATCCCTTCTAGGCAACACTTTTTGAGACACAAGGAGCAAGGAAAAGTCATCCCAGAGCTCAGTGTGCCTCCTCAGGGGGGGATAATAAATAGCGAGCAGAAGATGACCATATGCACCTGGAGTTTGAGAGTACATGCAACAAAACCCAAGTCATTTAAGTGGTGCTTGTTTGTACCAATGACCTGCTCACCTGCATGGTTCATCTCCTGGGGGATGGCTTTTCCCAGGATGCCCAGTTAAGAGGAGAGGAGAGTAGAGGACTAAGCCAAGGTGGCTTGAAAGACCAGGGGGTAGAGCTGGGAAGGGAATGAGGGGAGGAGAAACAAGCTTTGCTGTCACCTTAACTTGAAGGACTGAACACATGGAGAAGCAAACCCCTGGCCGTGTCCCCGGAGGGCTACCCACGCCACGGGGACATCGCCTCTGCCCTTCCCATCCTCCCTGGGGGACACGGCCCCTGCTCGTGCCAGAGTTTCTCTGTGTGGTGGAGGGACGGGCTTGGTCTGCTGGAGCCAGAAGGACTGTTCATTCCCAACTTTCTCCTCCAATGGGCAGTTTCCAGGCTTCAATTTGCTGAGGCTTGGGGCTATTCTAGGCAACTTTATAAACATTGTAGGAGGTGACTTTTTTTTCCCCCTTTTTTTAGCTTGAATACACATGTTTTTAAGCAATAAATACCTGCCCGGGCAGCCTCCTTAGCTGCGCCGGGGTAGGGGTGGGGGGGGCCAAACCGAAGTGGTGCTGCGCTTGTGCCATGCCTTGGAGAAGAGCCAGGGGCAGGATGAAAATCGCTGGGAGATGAAAGCGAAGAGGGAAAGGTCGGTGGCGCGTTTCCCAAGGCCAGCCTCAGGAGGAAGTCGGGAGCGGAAATAGTTGATAGAGTAAATACAGAGGGAGCCCAGGGTGGGTTGGTTTTTTTGGGTTGGTTTTTTTTTTGTTGTTTCCAACCCCCAGGTTGCAGACAAAGAGCAGCAGGGAGAGCAGATAAGCGCTCTCGTGCGCCTTATCTCTTTGTTGTTCAGCCCCTGTGTTTTGCTGGCTGGCATTGCTGCTGTTAATCTGATGAAGCAAAGGATGGCGAAGGGAATTACTCCGGGGCGGGGCGGGGGGGGTGGGGGGAGGCAGCGAGCTCAGCCACAGGTCCCCGCAGGCTGCCTTCTCACGGGAGCCAGCCAGGGACACGTGGGGGCTGGATGGATGGACAGAGGGATCTCGGGCAGGGAGGGAGCTTGCAAGTAGGTGCTTTGCCGCTGTTCCTCGTCTGGGAGCTCAGTTGTTGCCTGTTGAGTCACCGGAGGAAAATGTGACTTCATCCAGTCGCACCTCCAGCTGGCTTCCCCCGCCAGCCTGCAGGCGGCTTTCCTTTCCTGGATCCCACCCGGGAGGTGTCAGGGGCTGCCGGAGGAGGGGATAAGAACCCCAAGGCTTCGTGAAAGGCCCTCCCTTTCCCAAAACTGAGCTGAAAACCCCGGCCCCGCTCTCCCAGGCAGGCAGTCCTGCAAAACTGCCCCACAGAAGGGTGACAAGAGCATCCCTTCCCTCCTGCCTCTCCCCACGGGGCTGTGCCCGTCCTTGCCCTGGGGCTACGCTGCTCTTCCCACCCCACCTACAGCACCAGTGGGAGCATCCAGCCTGTGAGCCGGCTTGCTGCAGCAGGCTTGAATGGTTTGGCACCTCCGTTACTGTCTGAGTCCTTCCTTCTTGCTGCGGCAGGGTTAAGTTAACTCGCTAGTAGTGGCGGACAGCTTTGCGTGGGAACAACNAAATCCGCAAAGCATTTTGTCGCTGCAGCATGGGGAATTGTAGCTGAAAGGAAAAGCATTTCCAGCGGGAGGGATGGGGAAAAAGCAGGGAGGGGCGCCGGGGGGAGTTCCCCCCGAGCCACGTGTGTGCCGCTTTCCGGGGCGTCTGTGTGCAACACTCGTCGAAATTACCCCGCCTTGCTTCGAGATGTGCAGAGCGAGAAGAGAAGCGTTGGCCGGCCACTGCCCACTGCCGCCAGAGATGCTGTCTGTCTGTCTGTCCGTCTGCTCGCACTCGGTGGGCGCGCATCCCCCGGGAGCGGGACGCAGGAGGTAGCGGCATCCCGTCGGCTCTCCGGGCAGCAGCGGGGACCCATCCCTGCGCCCTCCTGCATCTCCCGGCCCAGCGGGCGGCCAGAGGGGAGCACACGGGGCGCACAGAGCCCCCTCTGTTCCCGCTCACAAAGGGACGCTTGTGGCTCGATCGTTTGCCCCGGCTGGGCTGCGCCTCATGCGCCCCAGCGAGGAAGAGCTTTAGGATGCCGAGCAGCCTTGCCGGGTCACCCCGTGTGTGTGTGTGTGTGTGTGTGTCCCAGCCACCCCGTGGCTGAGCCCTGCGAGGGCCCCCACGCCTGACGCCGCCACCCCATGGGTCCCCGGGCAGGACATTCACAGCCGGCTGTTTATTTAACGAATTATGTCTGCCTCGAGCCTGTGAATTGGGGGTTTTTTTTGCCAGTGCTGCTGGAAATGGCTTGCTCTGTGTCATCCCTGTGGATAATTCCTGGTCTGTGCATCATTAGTGGTCTGGGGATGTTAGAGGGGGGGGAAAGCCCCAGGCTAGCTTTGCCCAGGGATTGTGTCTGAGCAAGCGGTTGCATGCCATCCCCCCCTGCGAGCAGCGAGGTCCCCTGCCCCAGGGAGGCGAGAGCAAGGGATGCAGACCGCTCCCTGAGATGCCACAAACCCAAAAATCCTTCGCCAAGCAGTGAAGCCGGCAGCTCGGCTGGGTGCTGAGAGACACGGCCGCGCGCCGAGGGCTTTGTATATTTTATTTCCTCGCTCAGTTGCTCAAATACTCCGACAAGTCCTGTCGTCACGGGGGCACGGAGCAGGACCGAGGAGGGGGGATTTGAGGGGGTGGCACGGCAAAAGGCACCTGCCCCAGCCGCCGTCCCGTCCCCAAGGAGTGGTGTGATGACAAACTAAACTAACAGGGCTGTTAAACACACACGCATATGTGTGCGGGGGGGATGTCGGTGCCACTCGCAGCAGGGGGAAAGAGGGATCTCCCCTCCGGCAAACCCCAGGGGGAGGGTCCCAAAGGAGAGGGCTCTGCCAGGCTCACCCCCACCCTTCACCCCTAAAAGCGGGGGCCAGGCCGGGCTGCCAGGGTCAGGCCAGCAGGAGCCAAACCAAATCTAAATAGACTTTCCCTGAGTCACCAAAAGTCTGGCCAAGAGAGCGGGACGAGCAAACGGCATCGCCCACGCGGCCGGCCGGGTGCGCCAACCCGCGGCCAGGTAGCAGGCGAGCCCCGCGCCTGACACGTGCCAGGTCCCAAATGGCAGCTTTTGTGTGTGTGTGTCCCCAAATCCCTGCCACATCCCACTTGTGGCGTGGTTTTTTTCTGCAGGGGATGGAGGGGAGGGGGCGATGCTGAATCTCCTGACGGGTTTTGCATCCTGCACCGTGTGGCCGCACCATCATTTGGTGGGGGTTTTTTTTGTTTTGTTTTTCTTTTTGGAAAAAGCCCCCAGGAGCATTTTATGCCCCACGTGGGACCATCAGCGGCAGCAGTGTTTTCCGGCCCGCCGTCGTGTCGTTCCTGGAAACTCTCTGGGTTTCATTTTCGTGGCTGCGCGGCCGCCGCTGTCGTGCCGAGGGAAGGCGGAAGCCACGCAGCCCCAAGCTGGGGCCCTACGGCAGAGCTGGCGGCTGGTCCCAAAAGTAGCTCTTTCCAGAGGGCTGGGAGCCACCATGCCCCGTGGATGGGGATGAGGAGCTTCTCGCGCGCACAGGGGGGCCCCCTCGCTGCCGGCAGCAGGTTTTTGGCCGGTGGGGAGCAGGCAGCTGGCGGGGATTGAGTTTCGGGGCTGGCAGAGACGCGGGAAGGGGTCCCGTCGGGCATTTGTATTTATTTTGGGTATTTTGGGATGGAGGCAGAGCAGGCGATGGGGGTGGGCTTCAGGCAGCTGCTCCTCGCGGGAGGGATGGGAGCGATACGGAGGAGTGTGTGTCCCCCCTTCCCTATTTTTACTGCTCTGGTCAAGACCTTCTTGGTTGTCACTTGTGGGAAGGGTCAGCCTCCTCCCTGCCCGCAGAGAGCCGCCACCGCGCTGACCCTCCTTCTCCCCGCAGGCAGGGCCGGCGGGGCAGAGGATGCCGGGCAGTTAGCCCAGGTCACCTCCCCAGCCAACGGGAGGGACATCCGCGTGCCCCCTCCATGGAGATCCGACGCGCTTTGCCCCAGGATTTCCGGGAGCTGCTGCACTGCCTGAAGATGAGGAGCAAGTACGCCGTCCTGCTGGTCTTCGTCGTCGGCCTCGTCATCATCGAGAAGGAGAACAACTTCATCTCCAGGTAGGGAGAGGGTTCCTAAGCCACCCCACGCTTTTCACCCTTTCTCTCCCCGCCATCCCAAGCTCCTGTGCACCAGGAGCAACCCCCAAAACCCCCCACTGGGATGCGGGGGTGGTCCCGCTCCCCTCCAGGCTGGGCTGGGTCTCCCCACAGGGTGTCGGACAAGCTGAAACAGTCCCCGCAGGCGCTGGCGGAGGCCAACGGCACGGAGGCCAGCCCGGCGCCAGCCGAGAACGGCTCGCTGGCCTCGCTGCGAGAGCTGGACGCTGCCTTCTCCCAGCTGAGGTCCCACCTGCGCAACGTCACCCTGCAGCTGGCAGGTGACGGGGATCCTGGACCGCGGCGGCACGTCCTGCTGATGGCCACCACCCGCACCGGCTCCTCCTTCGTGGGGGAGTTCTTCAACCAGCAAGGCAGCATCTTCTACCTCTTCGAGCCCCTCTGGCACATCGAGAGGATGGTGACCTTTGAGCCAGGGGGAGCCAACGCGGTGGGCTCAGCCCTGGTCTACCGGGACGTTCTCAAGCAGCTTCTCCTCTGCGACCTCTACATCTTGGAGAGCTTCATCTCGCCGGCACCCGAGGGCCACCTGACACCCTTCATGTTTCGGCGCGGCTCAAGCCGCTCACTCTGCGAGGAGCCCGTCTGCACGCCCAGTGCCAAGAAGGTCTTCGAGAAGTACCACTGCAAGAACCGCCGCTGCGGGCCCCTCAACATCACCCTGGCCGCTGAGGCGTGCCGGCGCAAGCAGCATGTGGCCCTCAAGACGGTGCGCATCCGGCAGCTGGAGTTCCTGCAGCCGCTGGTGGAGGACCCCCGGCTGGACATGCGCATCATCCAGCTGGTGCGGGACCCCCGGGCCGTCCTGGCCTCCCGCATAGTGGCCTTCTCCGGCAAGTACGAGACCTGGAAGAAGTGGGCATCTGAAGGGGAGGCTCCCCTGCGCGAGGAGGAGGTGCAGCGGCTGCGGGGGAACTGCGAGAGCATCCGTCTGTCGGCCGAGCTGGGGCTGCGGCGGCCGGGCTGGCTGCAGGGTCGCTACATGCTGGTACGCTACGAGGACGTGGCGCGGGCACCTTTGCAGAAGGCGGAGGAGATGTACCGCTTCGCCGGGCTCCCCCTCACCCCCCAGGTGGAGGAGTGGATTAGCAAAAACACCCAGGCGCCCCGCGACGGCAGTGGCGTCTATTCCACCCGCAAAAACTCCTCCGAGCAGTTCGAGAAGTGGCGGTTCAGCATCCCCTTCAAGCTGGCGCAGGTGGTGCAGGACGCCTGTGCCCCGGCTATGCGCCTCTTTGGCTACAAGCTGGCTAGCAGCCCTGCTGCTCTGGCTAACCGCTCCTTCAGCCTGCTGGAGGAGGCACAGCCCTCCTGGGTCACGTAACGGCAGGGGAGGGGGATGGCGGCGGCGGGGCCGGGGGGAATGAGGGGCTGCAGCCACTCTCCCGGCCGGCCCAGAGGAGACCCGGGGGTCCCTGCTCCCGGAGAGGCTCCATGCTGTTGCCGCCGGCTGGAAAGCAGCAGCCCCGGAGCCGGAGCATCCCAGCGGAGCTGACCTCGGGGGTCACGCAGAGCCCGAATTACACGATTTCTTCGGGAACAGGGAAATCACAAGGGTGAGGGGCGGCAGGGGGTTCGGTGTTGGGGCCACCTCCCCATCTCAGGGGCTGCACCGAGGAAGAGGAGGGTGAGCAGAGGATGATGGGGCTGAGCACCTCCATGCTGTCCCCACAGCTAGGACGAGACCCCCCTGTGGTGCCAGAAAGGACCCAGACCCCAGAGGCCTTACTGGTTTAGTGCCTTCATACACCAGCACAGACTGGGAACTGCCCTGGAGGGCAGGAGTCGCCCGCGGAGCACTGGCTGGCACTTGGGCTGCAATGAGATGAGGTGGCTTTGTGGTTTGGTGTTCATCAAAGATGGTTTGGGGGATTTGGGTGGTTTTGGGTTTTTTTTTTCCTGCGTATTTGCATACCAGGGTGACCAGGTGAATTTATTTATTTATTACGTGAAAGGGAGGGGGAGGCGGGTCAAGGAGCTAAGCCCAAAAAAAAAAGAAAAAAAAAAATCAAAGCAGCACAACTTACTGCAAAGAACCAGAGAGAGACACCCAGCGCCAAGGTGGCGGAGGTCAGATTTCGGCCGGAGCCCACCACGTGCACTGCCGCACAATGCCAGGTGAGCCCCCGGGGGACCGACGGGCTATAAACCCCCTCCTCAGACACCCAGCGGAGCATGGCCGGTGCTGGGGCTGTGCGCACCCTGCACAGGAGCGACTATGAACCTCAGCGCCTGCTGGAAGGCGGTCAGACTTATTTAATTAAAAACAAAGTTACAACAGCACAGAGTCCAAAGCATCTCCTGTCTCCTTGGCATGCGTGCGTGTCGCCCCTGCCCGGGGTGGCGGGGGAGCCCCAGAAATATTTGCCGGTGGGTGACCCATACTGGGGGTTCAGTAGAGGCACGGGGAGTTTCGGGGTGTTTGCCACATGCAGATGTTCACCCAGCAGCTCCATCTCGCCTCTCCCCTGCCAGAGCCGTTGGCTGAATGCAAAAATAAATAAGTAAAAATCCGGCGGCGGTGGCAGCTGGCCGCAGCTGGGCTGTGTTTCTGCCGGCGGAGGGCAGCCGGGAGGAACACACCAGGGCTCCGGTGACGAGCCGCCGCTGGGCCAAGCTCACAAAAGCCACGTTTTTGACCCAAGAGGGAGAACAGAGGCGGCATTGAGGAGCGCGGGGCCGGCTGGCGGGGAGCAGCCATGCCGGAGCCCCGGGCGCCCGCCTGCCTCACCATGCCGGCTTTTTCCCAGCGCGGCTGCCCTCTTGCCGGGGAGCATCTGGCCTCAAGGTACGGAGCCGGGATGCTTGACGCCGGTCGGCTGGGGAGAGGGCGCGCAAAAGTGGGGGTTTCTTTGCCTTGAGCAGCGTGGGCGATGCGCTCGTGGCGTGCGGGTGATGGAGAGCCATCAAACCACACCCCCCCTTCCCTCCCTTCCCCTTGTCTCGCACGCAGCTCCCGGCATCGCAAGCAGCCCTGGGTTTGCCGAGTGAATCGGGTTTTGTTCGGAGGCTTCCCGCCGGGAAAGCGGCGGGGTCGCCGAGGTCGGCTGGATACCCTGCGGCTGCACACTGGGAAAATCCCGTGGACCTCAGGCAGCACCAGGAGACAGTGGGGGGGGACCATGGCCAGACCCAGAGCAATGGTTACAGGCAAACCCCTCTCCTGTGCTTCCGCAAAAGTACCCATTCCGTTGGCTTTTGCAAAGCAAATAGAGTTTGAATTAATTGTTGCTCGGCAAAACAGCACGTGGGGTTTTGCAAGGCAGCTGCCAGAGCAGGGAAGGGGATGTCAGCGGGGTGCCCAGCATCCCCTTCCCATGGGATGCGATCTCCACCCATCCCCTTCCCATCCCACCACACACCAAGGAGCGTCAGGGCTTGGACAAAGCAATGTCTAAGGTGGGGGGAAGGACAGAGAAATAAAGGGAAATACAAAGGAAGCAGGGAGGGGAGGGGCAACTGTGCTGAGCTGTGGCCAGAGGGGACGGCGACAACCGCCCGTTCTCACCTGCGCTGCCTGCAGGTCCTCAGCCCCGGCTGGCTCCAGCCCGTCATTTCCAGCTAAGCAAGAAACTTTTCTTCCCGGACCCCCTCCAGCTTCCCGTCAAAAATGTCACAGGACAGAAAGACAACATGCCCCCAACCCATGCAGATTTACCGCAGGGGCTAATTGCTCCCATTAAACCCAGGTAGCCGTGACTCCTGCACAGCACTGGGCACACTGGGAAGCCACGAGGAACATGTGGCTTCTTTCAAGACCAAATCAGCTGAATTCTCTCTGTGCCGACCAGGGAGGGGGGAAGTTTGTCACCCCAGGAGAGGCACCTCCTCCTCACCCTGCCCTGGCCGCTGCCAGGCCTTGCTCCAGTCCTTCCCTATAGGAGGAAAGGCATGGATTTGGGAGAAAAAACATGTATTGGGAAAGCCACAGCAAGAGGCAATGCCTTAGAGCACAGAAGTACCTGTGTTCAGACAGGCCACGCAGGGACCACAATGGATGTAGCTTCACCCTTCCTCCATCCTCACCAATGGCAAAAAAAAAACCCAAACTACCCTCTTTTTAAGGGATTCAAGCTTTCAGAAATAAAACAGCTCCTGAAAGGATCAGGCTTGCCTTAAAACAAGCAAAAGAACCCACTGCCACCCCTTGCTTTCCCCAACCCAAGACTGCTCCCATCCCTTCTGTAACCCGCTGGGCACAGGTCAGTGCCTGCAGCTGTGCTGCCTCCGGGCTCTCCCGCTCAACCCGCCATAGCTGTGCTTCTGGGGGAAATTCAGGTGCATTGTGGTGATGCTTATTGTCACCAAGAGTGACATTTTCTGCGAGCAGCCCAGAGCAGTGAGGACACATGCGTCCTGTGGGACAGGGCGACCAGCCGAAGTCTGCTTCTCCTCGGGTGTATGGCAGGCGACAGGAGATGACACAGCACCAGTGAGAGCTTTAATAAATTATGTATGTACTGTTGCCCTCTAAACAGGATCTCTCTGGTTATTACTTTCCTCCGCCAGTCTAATCCAAACTTGACTTTGGACGGCAGGTACACCCTGCTGCTTCTCTGCTTCCCGCTCAGAGACGTGCAGGGTTCGCTGGGACCAACCGTGCTGGCGTGGCTGGGATTGCCATGGAGGGGCGATTCTTGCTTGAGTCAGAAGATGCCGGTGCCCACCAAGCTAAGAGAGCGCTCGAGGCAGGCAGGTCTCTGAAACGCCACCTTAGACACACCACGCTGCTTTGTGCATGGCCAAGGTGGCAAACTGCTACCGGCAGCCGGCACAGCGGACGTCTGCGAGCCCACAAAGCCAAGCCACCAGGCTGGCCCACAGAAATGCATGAAAACAGCCTTTTTCCAGCTTTGTCCCAAACCTCAGAAGTCGTGGCTGCTCCACCAGCTGTCTTCATCCCCCCGTCCCCTTCTCCTCGCTTGCTCCAGCTCTATTTAATGGGATCGGACGAGCTAATCCCCCAGGGCTATCAGATGGGATTTCTGCACCGGGGGCTGGAGGAAAAACCCATCGCTCCACGGCGGGGCTCAGTGCAGTTCCTTCCCATAGGGAGATGGCATGCGTGGCTCCAGCTCCATCGCCCGCACCCCGAGTCAGCGGGGGGACCTGCGGACCAGCGAGGGACCAGGGTCTGCAGCACACGTGGACATTTCAGCATTAAATGACAGCCTTGTTTTCTGTTGTGTTTTTTTAAGAGGCTGCATGCCTGACCAGACCGCATTTCTTGGTCTGCATCCCATATTTATCCTGTAATTACACCTTCGGACAAAGGCTGCCTGTCTGTGAGACGGGTTTTTTTTGAGGACACAGTTTTATTATACGCTGTGCTTTCACCGTAATGAAATCTTGGTGGAGGGGGAGGAGAAATCTCCCCGCAATTTGGGGGTGAAAGCTGTTCTTTCTTGAAACCTGCCCCAAGAGGGAAGGAGTTTGCCCAAGCCCTCTCCCTTCCTTTCCTCGAGGAAAACCCAACCACTGACATCCTTCTGGTGGTGCTTCTCTACCACCTCACGAGGGTTAATGCCACAAAACCCTTCTCCGTGCTGTCCCATAAGAGAAAGGTGCCACCTCAACCTCGCCGCCAGAGCACATGGAACCTGGCAAACCCGTACAGACCACTGCATTTCATCTTTGGGGTTCTCCTGAATCCCTTTTCTGGGACCAGTTCATGGGCCAGCACGTACACCGGCGCTGCCTATACACACACATGACTGGCTGGTCCAGCCTGGCCAAAATAAGGTGACTTTGGCGCTGTGGTTCACAGGAAGTGGGCAGCAGCTGGTCCTCTCAAGCTGATGTCACTGAAAAAACTGGAAATGAAAAACAAAGTTTGCCCTTGTTGATTTTTGCTAAAAGTAAATTTTATTTATAAGGTATAAAATAGCTAGTGCTGGTGTTTAAAAGCAGCCAGGTGCCAGTCTGAATTGGTTTTTCCAGGCGATCCTTTGCCCCGGACTGACCCGATTCCACCCCGGCGGCGGGCAGAGACCCCCGAGGCGCGTGGGGGTGACCAGATCACCCGGCGCAGGTGCCGAGGATGTCTCGCAATTTGCCCAGCAGAGAGCAATCCCTCACTTCATCTCCAAAAGACACAGAAATACCCTTTCCCTGAAAGCACAGCCTGGAGGGCTGCAGCGACGCCGCTGCCGCTGGGGCCCGTCGCAGGACGACGTGCAGGCAGCGTCTGCGGGCAGAGGGAACGCGGTGCGTGCGGCTGCTGATACAGAGGAGGACGAGCACACCCGTCTTCGGGTTTCGCAGAGATCGCTGCGAGCCAGGCGCACAGCCTCAGAGTCTCCTTGGCAGCCATCACCCCGTGGCGGGTTTGATGGCGTTTATTGTTAAGTCCTGAATCATCTGTTTATTTTCTGTGTTTGATGGGTTGACGTTGTTTTGGGTTTTTTTTTCCCCTCCCGCACTGCAGCTGGGAGACATCTCCTCTGGTTTTATGGCAGAGATGTTGTCAGCAGGGGGACAAACAGGACCCTGCCAGCTGCCTAGATTTGGCCGCGAGGGTCGGGATGCCTTCAGGGTGCCCCAGGAGGGAGAGCAACTCTCCGGAGGAGACCAAAGGGACCTCTTGTAGCTACTGCAACGTTAAGGAGAATAACCTGCCCTGACACTCATGGTGGGCAGGACAAGGAGGTTGAAGCTTATGGGGCATTCAGGCGAGTGCAGAGCAGGGGCACTTGTGGCATCCAAAGGTCTTCCCACACAGCACTGCTGTACCCATCCTTTGCCTTATCATACTCAGAGGGACGTCTATCGGCTGTGGCTGATGTTGCGTTAAACCTGATGAAGGGGAGGATGCAGAGACAGGTTACATCACAGAATCACGGAATCTCCTAGATTGGAAAAGACCCATAAAATCATCTAGTCCAATCGTTAACCTAACACTGACAAGCCCACCACTGAACCATGTCCCTCAGCACTATATCTACACGACCCTTAAATACCTCCAGGGATGGGGACTCCACCACTGCCCTGGGTAACGCCTTCCAATGCCTGATGACCCTTTCAGTAAAGAAATTCTTCCTAATATCCAAACTAAACCTCCCCTGGTGCAACTTGAGGCCGTTTCCTCTTGTTCTATCGCTTGTTACTTGGGAGAAGAGACCGACCCCAACCTGGCTACAACCTCCTTTCAGGGAGCTGTAGGGAGCGATAAGGTCTCCCCTCAGCCTCCTTTTCTCCAGGCTGAACAACACTAGTTCCCTCAGCCACTCCTCATCAGACTTGTGCTCCAGACCCCTCACCAGCTCCGTTGCCCTTCTCTGGACATGCTCCAGCACCTCAAAGTCCTTCTTGTGGTGAGGGGCCCACGCTGCCTGCGTGGCCCCTCGGAGCTGCAGAGGTGGGACAGGAGCATCCCGCAGAGTCCCTTCCCTACCTGCCCGCTGGTCCCCCCGGCCACCCCGCAGGGAGCATACAGTCCAGGATGCAGGTGTGAGGAAAAGGGCAGGGAGCCCGGAGGAAGCCCGGGCAGGCCGATCGTTGCCCCCAGCCTCCCCACCTGCCTCTGCTGTACGCATCACCGGCAGAAGACAAAACCCTCTCTTACTGCCACCGTCTGCCTGCAGTCGGCCAGAGAAAGATCATCCAAACAACACACTTGCCAATGCCAAGGGCGCACCTGCACGTAGAAGGCTCCCTCCGACCACAGCATCAAGCATTCGGAGTTTCTTCCCATTTGCCCGGAGTTGGGTGTGAGGTTTTCACAAAGGCTCCTTTTACCTCCCCCGTTTGCTTTGGGCACCGGTTTTTACTGCTGACCTTGTCTTGCATGTTGGTGCATCTCCAACTCGCCAGCCCAGAAGTTTTTTTACCCTTTTCTTTGAAAGGTGGCCCTGATCTTCTGGTGTACAACCGGATTTACCTGATGATAGCCCTCATTGTCTGGGAACAACGCTTGGAGGCAGGATGAAGGCATTTGCCGCGTGAGTTAGGGCAGGAACAAGGTCTTATTCTTTGTGGCAGGTCTCATGCAAACATACCCAAAGGGGGAAAACATCCTGTGATAGGGGAAATAGGGGAGTACTCTTGAAGGAATCAATTTCTCCCAGCAGTGGGTATGTGCTGTAAAATATATGTAAATACCTGGCATGAAAAGCCAAAAAATTGCCTCTGTAAAAGCGAGAGCTGGGCACGGAGGTGCAGGGGAAGGGGGAGAGGGCAGTAGCACATGGGAAGTGGTGATTTATCCTCAGCCTCCCCTATCTTTTAAGGACTGGACCTTTGGTCCAGCTTTGCTGCAGCGGGACGGAAAGCCAAAGGAGTTATGCAGGCACAGCCAACCCCGCCAGGAAGGGGACGGGTTCGCACACGCCGGGTGCGAAGCAAGCCTGTCCACGTAATTTGAGGGAAGAGCTTAAATCAGGTTTTGGTTGCTGCGTTCATCCTTTTAGAAATGGAGCCAGGGGGCTTTATTTTTCTTTTTTCTTCCCCCAATTTTTGCTTTGAATTATCCTTTCCCAAAGCCGGCCATCGCCAGGGGTATTCCAGCAGCCTTCGCACAGCCCAGTGCCTGTGTAGGTACCAGGAGAGAGGACAGGGAGCAGAGCTGGAGTGCTACTGCCCTGGGGATGCTTCCCAGCCTCTGGACATCCGTAGCTTGTGGATTTCCTGGCCAGAATGGGTGCCTCTGTGTTTAGCAGCTCTGGAGGATTTATCCTCCTTGGATTCATCAAAATTATTTTCCCCCCATTGGAGGTTTTAGCATCCTCCAGCCCTGTCCTGTGTGACAAAAAGCACAAACCTGCCCCTGGCTTGTTTCAGCTGAGGCTGTGGGCTTTCCCACCAAGGACTTCCCTCTGCTCCTGGCTTTGCTGTCAGCCGTTCCATCCCTCCTCTCTCAGCTCTCTTCCAGGCTGAAGACTGCCCCTGTGGGGAGCAGAAACACCCCCAATGCTTTCAACGCCTTTGTCACCCTTCTTCCCCACTCCCCGCGACGGAGGGGAGGGTGTCTGGTGCTGCACGCTGGACTTGGACACCAACCATCCCATGTCCCCACGACCGAGCCGGCTGCACCCTCTGGTGGCAACCCTGCATCCAGGCCCTGCTTTTCCTGGGGAAAAAAAAAAAATAAAATAAAAGATGCGAATTCCTTCATCCGTCTCCCACCCACGAGGCTGGGGGGAGTTTTGCTGGGGACCCCCGCTGGGAAGGCGCTTCGGCACCGGCTGGCGTTCACTGAAGGAGGGATGAGGAGCAGAGGGGAACCTTCAAACCAGCATGGGAAGGGGAGTGCAGGGGCAGCTCCGCCAGCTCACAACACCGCAGTGTGCACAGCAGCTATATTTATCCACACGGCCGGCAGCTATATTTATCTGGAATGCCACAGGAGCCTAAAGTCTGCGGGGTAATTTCCGTGCTGTGGAAGAGCACGATCTGGATGTCCTTTTTACCGTACACCTCCCTCTTTTCTCTCTGCTCCCCTTCTCCAGGGTCCTTCGCTACCTTCTCAGCCCTTCCCTGCTCCTCCTTACATCTCCACCTATCTCCACCACAGTGATGCTGGCCTCATCTTCCCTCCATCCCTCTCACACAGCTCCTTTTCCCACTGCCACTCGGAGCAGATACAGCTTCATTTCTCTCTCTACGGGAGCCATTTCTCTTGTGAAGGGAGTGGGCCATCCTCTGGCCGCATTGTTCACCCAGCCCGCAGTCTTGCCCAGTTTGTGAGTGTTCTGACGAGCCCCTGCAAGCCACAGAACTGTCAAATGTCAACTTTCCCAGCAAGAGCAGGAGTGGGGCACCCCTCTGCTGCCAGCCCCCGGCTGCCCCCCAAAAGGTGGCATTGAACCAACACATGTTTAACCAACACTCGTAGCTGACAGAGGACAAGACAAGGTGGACAGGCAAAGCCTGACGTTCGTGAACTTTCCAAAACAAAACCAAACCAAACCACCTCCTTTTTTTTTTCGTTTGTGGGTTGTTGTGTTGGGTTTTTTTTTCTCTAAAGATGAGCTCATGACTTTTTAATGCTGGGGTTTGGCAGGACTGACCGCACATCCTCAGTGTGAGCAGAGCCTCTTTGTCTCACACAGCATCCTTACCCCTCTGCCAGGCTGCAGCCGTCGACCCCGGGACATTTGCCCACCATCCTTAAAACACAGCCCTCGCTTTCTAAGATCCGTACGGTCCCCATCTCACATGGAGGATATATGGGGGGGGGGGGGNGGGGGGGGGGAGCGGTGTAAGGAAGGTGAAAGGGGAAATATTCTTTACTTGGGACTCACCTGGGCTCACACCGTGCCCTGGCAGGAGGCATTGCCCCGGCCGGGAGAGCCAAGGTCTGCACAAGTTAGGCTTCAGCCCTTGGAGAAACCCCACTCCTCCCCGCAGCTTTACGGCTTCAACAAGAGCTTATCAACGGGCCACGGTGACTCCACCCGCCGCGGGCAGAGGCGGAGAGCGAGCAGGAGGCGGCTGCGCAGTGTCACACCGCCGCTGCCACCGGGTCAGTCCTCCCCCCTTCCCTGCTCCCGGGCCGGACACGATGGGATCCCGCTTGTCCCTGGATGACTCCGTGCGGGTGGTGGTGGTCGGGGGTGGCTTCGGAGGCACGGCGGCTGCCAACTTGCTCAAATCCTGGGCTGTTCCCTTTGTGCTGGTGGACGTGAGAGACGCTTTCCATCACAACGTCGCGGCTCTCCGTGCCGCCGTGGAGAGCGGTAAGGGCTCAGCTGATGTTCATGGCCATCCCTCTGCGTGGGTCCCGGTGGGTCAGCTCTCTCAGCCCCACCAGGGACCGCAGCGGCTCGGAGGTCCTCGGGGAGTAAGGAGGAATGGGATAGTGAAAGTTCCGCCTCCGCCCCAGTGATGGTGAAAGACTCGATGTTTTCTGCCTGGAAAACAAATACTTGGCTCTGGGAGGACCCACAGACCGCCTGCGTTAAGCTAATTGCCTGGCTGCTGGGAAAACTGAGCAAAAACTACTTGGATGGTTCTTTTTTTATTATTATTTTTATTTTGAGAGTTTAGAAGGTGACTAAGCTAAACCCAGCAGCAGCTGGAAGGGGTGTTTGAATGTCTTTCTGTATCTGGCACTTGAAATGTTGAGCAGCTCAGCAGTGAGGCTCTGGGTGACAAAATTCTGTTGGGGAGCAGCCCAGGCTTGTCTGGGATCTCACGTGGGAGACTGGGCTAACCCCATTACTCCAGTCGCTGGGGATTTAAGGGGAAAATCTCATGTTTGAGGCTGGGAACAAGCATGTCAAAAGCTTGGTCGGAGAGGCAGATAACATGACAAAAAGCCTGACATCCCACCTGAAATGCCCTGGACCACAGCGGAACACTTACTGGCAAACCAGTACAGGAGGTTCTGTATGAGGAGCAGAGACAAAGCAATCTAGGTGAGGTTGCCACCTGGCCTCTGAGGAGCTGATCTTGTCACCACATCCGAGGCAAAGGTCCTGAAGCTCATTGCTGAGTAGAGATAACGCACAGTGGAGGCCCAGCCTGTGGTCCCTGGTGCTTTTTTCTGAGCAGGGATGGCACGAGGGGAGAAGGGAAGAGGGGTTTGTTGGCCCTCACAGAGGGAGATCTCTTCCCTGTTGTCTCCTTTTCCTACAGGATTTGCCAAGAAGACTTTCATCTCCTACTCTGTCACCTTTGGGGACAGCTTCCGACAAGGCAAGGTTGTTGGGATAGACCCTGGGAGGCAACAAGTCTTGCTCAGTGATGGTGAGGTGGGTGACGCAATAACTTGCAAATGAGTAACTTTGCTGCCTTATGGGATCACCTGCTAATGCGGAGAGTCAGCCTTCAGCGGGGTGTGTTGGGAAGCTCTCCTTCAGCTATGTCTTGGCTGCGAGAATGCAGTACTCCAAATCCAGGCTATGCTAGCTTGGATGGGTGATGTCCCGTTGGAGAAGTGACTTGGAAATTAGGCTTCAGACTGTTGTCTGTGCTTGGAGTCTTCTTGAGGGGGGGGAAAAGAGCGAGATGAGCAGGACCACAAGGCACTTGCGGAAAATATGCATCTGATCAGGAAGAGGAGTGTAACTCTCTTCTGCCAGAGGAGGGGGTGTGCAGGACAGACTCATGCTCTGGAAAAAACAAACTGGACCTTTGCCCTCAAGTTAGAGGAGAGCTGGGAATCCTGTTCGGTTGTGGCAAACACCCCCGTATCTCCTCCAGTGCAGGTCAGCTGAGCACACGAACTCTGACCTGTCCAATACCCCTGGGCTCAGAGTTCACATGCACAACAGAGTTCCTGTTCTGATGTAACCCTCAGCTTGGCTGAAACGCCTGACCCAAAACAAGCCACAACCCGAACCCTCTGGGAAGGCACTGATTGCTTTCCTCTAGGTTTCTGCCACCCATGGGCAGACACATAAATGCTCATGCTCAATACTGTAAGAGGTAGAGAGGAATAAAACTAATGACCTACTTCTATGGAGGGCTGCCTGAGAGAGGAGCAGCCCCCCAGCCATCTCCTCTAAAACCAAGAGGCAATGTGGGGAAAGACTGGAGCACTTAATCATCCTGAAGAGCTTGGTAGCAGAGACCGTCTTTCCATGCATGCACCGAATGGCACCATCCCTTCTAGCCAAGCTAAGTGGCCTCAAGCTGTGTTGAGATGTGGGTGTGCAGTAAATACTGCACCCCACCTAGTGCTCAGACAAGCTTTTATTCTTAGAGCTGGATTTAGGGCTCAACCGTTAACCCTGGAGCTCAGACCCTTACCTAACTGCAGGAAGAAACAAGGGCAGCAGCTCTGATAACTCTTTTCAGCCAGAGCATCTCATCTCTGTTCAGAAGATGGTGAAGGAGAGTTAGTCTCTGCAGCCAGCTGTGATGGTTGCTTCAGAGTCTGGCATAAATACCAGGTTGTTTCCTGTAAGCTTATTCAAGTGCTTCTTCAAAGCACTTAGCTCATCTGAAGAATGGTGCTGAGAAAGGCAGTTAGGGGGTGTCACCTGGACCAGGTCTCATCCAAAGTCACTTTCTGACAGTGGCAAGTACTTTCCTAGTTACCAGCAGGGGCTGGAGGAGGGGGAATGAGTGAAGAATACCTAGGAGGCAACAACTGTAATCTGGGCTCTGTTTTTAAGATGTCTAACATCCTATTCCACCTTCTGCCCTCCCAGGAGCTTCACTACTCCCATCTCATTCTTGCAACAGGCAGCGATGGACCATTCCCCGGGAAGTTTAACAAAGTCATTGACATGGAAAGTGCCATCCAGACCTATGAAGACATGGTTAAAGAGGTGAGGAATCAACTTACTTCCTAGGAAGCATTGCCTGCCTTTCTTCAGCTTCTGTGTCCCAGACACCACTATGGGTATCTGGAGCCATATGTGTCTAAGAACAAGAGACCACGATGCAGGGACAGGCCAGGACAAGGAGCACATGCTAGTGTTCTGCATGCCCCAGGGGAAGATCAGCCGTCCGCACAAGGGGAAACCTGAAATGCTCAACAGTGTTACAGTGTACACAGGAAGAGCGCACAGGGTTCTCATTTTTTTGCTTCCTCTTGACAAACTAGGTGGTTTATTGTTGTTGGGCCAGTGGTGTATCTGAGAATGGTCTGTTCACGGAGTGGCTGAAGGTAGCTGACTTCCTGCACATAACAGTTCTCTTGTAACGTGAGTTTCTCCTTTCCTTCAAGATTGAGAAATCTGAGCGCATCCTGGTAGTGGGAGGTGGTGCTGCTGGAGTCGAAATGGCTGCAGAGATCAAAACAGAGTACCCAGCCAAAGAGGTAGGAGCATCTTAGTTATGATTAACTTCATCCTTGTTTCTGAGACTGTTCTGTGATGGTCCTGCTGGAGGTATCTGAGATCACTGCAAATCGGGAGATTCCATGCAATGGCAGCCTTTGCCCAACTGCCTCCTCTTCTGAGAGCACCCTATAGCCCATCACCAGCAATTATTGATGACTTTCACTGGCTCACTCTCCTTGGGCATTAAGCGGGGTGGAAGGAAAATAGCTATAGCTGCTCCCACCTGGCATGCGGCAAGTTCTGTCCCATTCCTGTGTCCCCCTGTTTGCTGTTTTGTCCCCAACAGGTCACCCTCATTCACTCAAAAATTGCACTAGCTGACGTGGAGCTGCTAGATAGCGTCCGTCAGGAGGTGAAAGAGATTCTCCTCAGAAAAGGAGTGCGCCTTTTGTTATGTACGTACTTAACAATGCCTCTGAAGATCTAGATTCTGAAGCTCTCTAAGCTGCTCTTCCTTTAGCCAAAGCATCTCCTTCTGATGTCCCCTCTCTGACTTTTTTGACTAAGCATGGCTCCCTTGAATTCCTGTTTCTCTAGATACATGTGGGCTAGCTGGAAACGGCACCCTAATAAAGGTTTGTGACCCAGGGCTCTCTGTCACAACAGGTGAAAGGGTCAGCAATGAGGAAAGCCTCATGCCAAACCGGTTCCAGAAGGACATGGTAATAAGGACAGAAAAGGGCACCGAGGTGGTTGCTGACATGGTGGTCCTGTGCACGGGGATAAAGATTAACTCTTCAGCATACGCCGCTGCATTTGGTAAGTGAAAGAAACACTGGGTGGGGAGAAGCAACACAGTTCTTCAATGTCTTACACTTCAGTACTGTGAGGTTAGGAATCAACCTTATACAACCTGTAGCGGTTATTCCGTGATACAGCAAATGCTCTAACATCACATTAAATACTTAACCATGAAATGTGACCTTCGGAAACTTACAGACCATAGATCAATTGGCCAAGTCTGCTCCGGCTCCTTCTGCTAATGCCTCCAAGGAACCTTAGCGTCCTAGTTCAGCATGAGGCAGATGACACCTAGAAGTTGATGGTAACTCCTGCTGTTGAGGCCAGGATTTCATCCTTGGTATAAGCTTGCTGAGTTCTGAGCAAAAATAGGCTCAGCACGTTCAGCGTTCTTGCTGAACTATCAGTGTCACAGGGCATTCAGCCAATTAGTTATTTGATGATACATCTTGAGTCTGAGTCCTTTTACAGCCCAGTTTCAGTTATGACACTACAACTATGGAGCAGTATGACCACTATACAGTCTTCTTCTCAGCCTGTGTACACTAGCTCTTGATGTTTCTACTGAAATATGAAAGGATGATTCATTGCATGAGACAGCAATAATTAACTACAGCAAGGCAAAAAGCATCTCTTCCCTGACATGTAGAAAAGAGGGTTGAAAACCCAACTCCTCACTTTGTGTCAATGACATGCTTGATAATATCATCAGCATTTTGGGGCCTCAGGCCACAAGCAGCAACCCAAAGCTCCTTCTGAAAACTTACTGTTTGGCAAAACAGGGGACAAAATGGCAAGTAACGGTGCTTTGAAAGTTAACAAGCACCTCCAGCTGGAAGGCTATGAGAACATCTATGCCATTGGGGACTGTGCAGATCTGAAAGAACCGAAGATGGCCTACCACGCTGGGCTCCATGCCAACATCGTGGTGACAAATATCATCAACAGCCTGACACATAAGCCTCTTAAAACCTACGAACCAGGTAAGGTAATCTCCTAGCATGTGGCCTTAGCTGTTGGGCTGCTTTTCTGCAGGGAACAGCTGTTTAACACATACGCCTCAGAACTTGCATGGGACACTGATTAGAGGTGAAGGAACTCACCATCAGGGTTGACTATATAAGCTTATAGTTCAGGCTTCATCTTAGTTCTTGCCAAAGACTCTGTAGAAGTTAATTACCAGTGTCAGTCTACGGATGCAACGTGTCCTGTCTTCATTAATGTCTTCCTGATAAATCTACTGGTGGCTGTCTGCTATTCATCAAACTTGTTTCCTTTTCTTTACATTGCTTACTGTCCAACTGAATCCTAGGAATAAGGAGACGACTTGACTTTCTCCTCCTTTCTCCCCTTAAACTATACAACAAACACAAACTGAAAAATCTAGTCTCAAAAGTATAGCTACATGATGGCTCTCATTAATAAGCAACTGATGTAAATACTGGCCATAACTATGTTGAAAGCTAGTCCATGTGGCTGGAGGATATCTGGACACTTTGGGTTTTAAAGGCTGCCCAGTCTATTTACATTTCTTTCTACTTAAATTTAGTTGTCTACCTCTTGGACTACCTCTTAGGAGGAGAGAATCACTCTACAGCACATCCCAATCCTTCAGCAATCCTGGTAATGAAAGCGGTAGAGCAGATGGTAGAAAGGGGAGTTGTGAGTAGTTCTCCTTGGGCCTGCTTCTTTCCTTGTCATGCAGCACATGGGTGCTGTGCTTAGCAGTATGTGTGGGGATGAGGGGAGGGTTGAAAAGGGAGGGTTTGGAACACCTACTTCAGGCTTAACTTAAACCTCTACATCTTCTTTGCAGGGTCACTAACATTCCTGCTTTCAATGGGCAGGAACGATGGCGTAGGCCAGGTGAACGGTTACTATGTGGGACGTCTCTTGGTGACCATTGCCAAGAGCCGGGACCTGTTTGTCTCCAAGAGCTGGAAGACAATGGGACAGACAATGCCCTCGTAAGGGGGGGATCAGTAACACACCAGCAAGGAATACAGCAACTGGAAGAGGGTGAGGGTGCACTTTTATTGCTTGGACAGATGGTACTGTCTCCTGCAGCGCCTCCTAAAGCCACCTGTTAGCATGCTGCATTAAAGGGGTGCCCTGACTTGCTGTAACGGCGAAGGAGGCACTTTCCAAACAAAGTGCACAGAAGTTCTCATGATAAAAACCAGGGAAGGAATGTTTCTTTTACTTCCCTGTTGAGATAGCTCTGAGCAAGAAACGTGGTTTACCTTGATTTGTAACAATAAACACTGTGTTTTTCAGCGTCTCTGTGGTTTGTTTGTTATGTGTTTTTTCCCTGGCTTTCTCTACCCTTGCTCTTCTAAAAAGTACCTGCCTCTTGCAGGTCTGGAATCTGCTGTGCAGCATGCAGGAAGAATGGCTCGCAGCACTGCCTGGGGAAAGCCTTCCTAAAGCCTTGAAGAGGCTATGGTAATCCTGGAACTCAACAGAATATAATGCAGTTTTTATGATATCACTTATAGCACACAACTAACCAGCTCTTCTGGCTGTAGTGCTAAGTGTGACACAGCAAGCACTTAACTACAGATGATGATGCTTTTTTGCCCCCCCTCCCCCCTTTTTTTCTTTTTTTAGGCAAGAAATTCCCAGAGCAAATGTACGGTTTATAACAATAACCACACTCGACACATCTTTTTCTTTTTTTCTTATAAAACAAACAAAATCACCATGAAATATTTTCCGTAATTACAGAGATTATTGTGAGTTAAAAGCAAAACAGAAGCTCCTCATGCATCACTTCTAAAATCCTTTCCCCCTCTCTGTGGGCTGGAGGCAGAAGTTTGCCACCTGTCCTCAAGGGAGGAGAAAAGGGAGCAGAACATTTTTAAGAGCTTTCTTTAAAGTGTGTGTGTGTGTGTGTGTGTGTGTGTGAAAAATTCACCACTACAAATCTAAAATGAGGTTACTCTTTAAAAACTTCTAAACTAAAGTAACAAGGGACACTAAACAAACTCCTGAAAAGAGATGGTAACTCAATTGCTTAAGGTGATATAAATGGCTAGAGGATGCTGATAGCATGAAGAAATCGGACTAAACCCCTCTCACCTCTAGTCACAGCTCTTCATCAAGTCACAACACATCACACTACTACCACTCCCCCTCCTCGTCACACTGAAAAAATAAAACCCACCTCTAATGCTTTTAATGCTACTCAAGTTTGTTGAAAAATAAAGTTTCATTTGGCTGCCGTTGCTACTTAGTGTCTAGCTTGGCCATTTCTTGCACATAGATGCCAATACTTTCACTGTCGAAGAGCAGAAAGTAAATGTTCTTCAAAGAGGAAGAGCTGGTGCCATCAAAATGGGTGGAAATAGCTCTTAGAGTCACCTGGGCTGCCGTCTGTTTTGGGAAGCAGTTTCTGTGTGGTAGGGGAAGAAAACAGAACAAGTGAGTGTCAGCCACTTTTGCAAGCATTATGCACACATGATGCTGAAAGGAACAAGCCATAGCTGTACCAACTACAGGCTGCTGTTCAGATAGTGCCAGTTGCACTTTTGCAATGTGTAAATCCCAGAATCGAACTCCAAGGTTTTGATAGCAATATTCACCTCCTGCTGTATTAGTTTCCCTGCTGGCACAGTTACCGTTTTCATTTGCTTCTACTTTTTATAACCACACAAAGGTTTTTTAATGCTCCCCCTTAGAATTAAACTTTTTCATGCCATGCTGGGCAGGCTAAACAGTTCAAGGGACGATTATTTTTTTAGTTGAAAACTGAAAAAAAAAAATTTAAAAAAATACATCAACTATTTGTGGGCCCATGTCCTTCCTCTGAGGCAGAATTACACAAAACTTTTCTGCTTCTGAAAAAAACGTTTGTCTACTCTATACTTAAAGATCTTCAGTGATGGGGCTACATCGGAATACACAGACAAGCCATCCCAGTGCTTAACAATCCTTACACTTGAAAAATTATGGTATTTCTTTTCACAGCATCCAGAGCTACCTTTGCAGCGTTTTTTTCTTCCCCCTGCCTCTCTTATAACACAGTGATGTGCATTTGTTGGTTTGTTTTTTTTTTTATCTTTCTAAGTTCAGTATTACTCACTTCTTACTCAATTTCACTTTAGTGATTTCAGACTACTTATCATATTTATATTAAAAACCATCCAAAAAAAGAGCTTGGAAACTACTCATCAACAACTGCTGTATCCATATTCACTGTAATCCAAATGATTACTGGCAAACCGACTTTTCTGCTTTTAGTTCCTGGACAGCATCTGCAGCAACCCAGCTAACAGGGCTTTCTGGCAGAAAGCTATCAATAAGGTCTTTTTGAAAATGTTTTTCAGTTAATTTATATATGCTTCCCAGCACGAGTAATTTCATCTAAACTGCATTTCTCTACTTTTTTTTATGACAAGATCATAGAGGTGAAAAGCCCTGGCACAACTGAGAAATCCCATATATTGCTACATTATATCAGTCACTGTAAATATTCCCTAAGATGGGAGAGAGGAAAGATGAAAATTCACAGAACCAATACAGCATAATTCCTGATCTACCCAACAAAACCAGCACTTCTTGTGCAGACACGTAGGTGGAATAAAAATGACAGCAAAACCATTAAGCCTTATTTGAAAAACTCTGCCTTTTTTCAGACAACTTTGAGGTCCTTTGATAAATAAAGTGTAAACCAGCAGTACCTGGTAAGACTTACTCTATTTTCTGTTAGCAGGAGTAATTGTAAAAGCAACAGAGAGTGAAATGGAACTAAGCAGCAGAAGGATCTGGACTATGACTAATGCTCCTAGACTGGATTATTATTAGATAACGTTTATAGGCAACATGAAGTCTATCGAGATTATTTCTATTGGCAGTAAAGGCTACAGTTCATTTTTGAAAGCTGAGCTATATTATTAAAGAGTGGTAAAGCAATTTATCACATTTTGCTTTGACTGAACATTATAAATGAAAAGATCTGTGTATAAAGGAAGAAAACTCATTAAATATTGTAGTGCCGCTCTATTTATTCTTTTGTCCCGATCCATAAAAATACTATTTTGTCTTGAAAAGCATCTGTGTAAAAATGGCATTTTTACCTCCTGTGTATTCAGTGATGTGTGGTGAATTCACTGATCAAAATGCACTTTTACTTTCATTTTATTCACTACCAGGCCAATGCAACTCTACTCTTTGGGCATTACTAAAAAATCAGTAGTTACATTTCAAATTAAACATAAGCGTGCAAACTCCAACACGAAAGAACAACTGCACTTAGCAGGGCTTGTGTAAGGTTTCTTGTGATCACAGACCAAGTAAGATTAATGAACTGTTGGTTTAAAAGGGAAAAAAAAAAAAATATAAATACTTTGGATTTCTTAGTCAAGTACATTTTATTTGCTAGCTATCAAGAAAGAAATGTGTAGTTTCAAAGTTCTCTTTTTAAAGCAGAGCTATATTTGAGAAACATTGATTTTCTTTTGAAAGAAAACATTTTGTGTGACTAGTCTGTTTAATATATATTCTTGGGATGACTTAAGCGAACACCCCACATTTACCTAGCTCAGGTTGCATCACTGTTACTTGCCTTCAGTATTATGCTGGTACCATCTTATTAGTAAGAATGTGGTTTTAATAAGATTCACCACAGCAAAGTGAAGGGACATAAAAACTGAGGTGGTGCAGGCCCACAGTAGAACAATGAAAATCACTGCCTAGCAATAGAGAACACAGCAAGTCCACTCAGCTCTCCTGTGGGTTAGCTAATTTCACTGTATAAAGGCTTTCTGGTCGTCCCACGCAAACAGTGCACTTCAAGGTCCTTTAATCTGGAGAAGCACGGTGTCAGATGGCACCTCTCTGGAAGCAGGGTCAGCCCCTTTCGTGCCACCGACCAGAGGGTACCTCTCTCTCAGAGCAGCAGCTCTCTGACAGCTAATTATACCATTGCTACCCGATACAGAATCCTCCTATGCAGAAAGAGTCATACCTGCCACTGGGAAATGGAGGGAAAGCCACGGACTTCAACTTCTTGTCTTCTGCGGCTGTTAAGCAGTTCTTTATAGTCTCTTCAAGCTGCTCTTCACACTTGTCTGAGCCCCACTGTGGGATGTGACAGTGGATGACAAACTTTGCTGCTAGGCCGCTAGACTGAGTAAGTGCAGCTAACACAAATGAAAATATAACATTTAGTTTTGAATAGAAACCACCCCGCAATGACCTCTCAATCCAAAGTACTTTCTTAATTACATTACCTCTCCGAAGAAATACATCAGGGATTAAAATATGCCACAATGGCTCACTTGTAATCGTAATCTGACTGTCTTGTCATTACTTTTGGGATCAATTGTTATTTCTCTGGAGACCAAAGAACCTGGGGCTCATTTGGTTAACACACAGTTCTTCAATAATATTTTCTAGCTTTCTCACTCAGCATGGCCTCTGCATTCGTTTTATGCAAAGTATCAAAACCTTGCACTGAACACAGTATCATTAATCCCCCAATAGACATTTCTGCAGTGCTGTCACAGCCTTATCTGAATGCTTTGCACAGGACACAGGAAATATCCTGCATCAGCATTACAGCTCCAGAGTGTTAGGGAGTAATATTTAGACCCACTTCACAGCTGAGTGATTTCAGACAACAACATGAAAACAAAAGATGTTTGTTGAAAGTCTCCACCAGTTATGCCCAATTAGGAACCTCAGATTAATTTTGCAGAAAGCATAAATATTTCTCCAGGACCTGCAGAGTCCACAGCATGGCATCAGTTTGCTTTTGTTTCAATTGTGACCATTAGCACTTCTGAAAATCTGAGTCTTGGGAATCTCAGGTTAAATACCCTGAAATTAGCTGTGCAATTAATGCCCAGGGATGAAAAACTTGGGATTTATCCACTTGTCCACCATCACAGAGGAATTCCGTCTAATGCTTCACTGTGCCACTTAAATTTCAACCAGAAGAGAGAGGTCAGGCCTTTAACCATAGGGAACAAATCGACTCTAAACAACACAGGTATCCTGTGAGCAGCACTTGAATTCAAGCCCATTAGGCTGGAGCTCAAGCGTTCACCAGTGATTAACAACCATTTATTATCACTTGCCTCAAAACCAGAAGAAGGGGCAATTTCAAACACAGCAACACAACACAGTGCTTGAGAGCATACATTTTCCTATCTATTACACTAAGATTACCTTCTTTCACGGGACTGTCTTAATAGTGTAAGAGGAGTTTACTTTTTAGTTAGGTAGTGATGCTGACAAAGAAAAATAGTTTACTTTCATGTTATGACATATATTTTTGATTCAATGCAAAAATGAAGCCACGTATCTCGTACAAAATCTTCCCTGTCATTTGAGATTATAGAACTAGGCTATTCATTCAGGAAAATTTAAATACTAGACTATTTAAATAATTTAGTTCTTTGTGTATTGAGATACTAAGCCAAATAAAGGCACTTGGAAGATATACTGTAACTTCTCTCCAACTGCCCTCCAGCCACCTTCAACCCCTATAAACCGGTTTAATTTGTTGAGAAAGGAAGACATCGTTTCAAACCCCAAACTATTCAGTGCTACAGATGCACTAAACATTTGAAGGGAGCTCTTCTGTAATTTGTATTTCTATAATGTAGTTGTAGCGCCTGGCAGAAAAGCAGCAATTGCTCTTCCAAAAAGCATGTCAGTTCTAAAGATTGTATCACATCTTTCTTTGTGTTCAAAGTAAGGTAATTGTTTGGATTATACTGTTCATCAAATATGCATAAAGCAGGATAATTTATGAACTATCACTGTTCTTACACTTCTTATGTTAGACTGAGAGCTGTTTCTGATCCTCACTGAGGAATGCAGCACAAAAATAGGACAGGAAAGATGGCACAGAGGTGACAGCACAAGTTTTCCTTAATTTTTGGACTCTCGCAGACAGAAATTGCCTAAGGTAAATTAATCAGCCTGCTGTAACTTATGGTGGCACCTAGAAGCTCAAAGACTAGATGTGCACAGCATACAGGTATCCTATTCTTTTTTTTTTTCCCCTAAGCAGGCTGTCCATATCAGCAACAGCTTCACAGAAGAATCAGAAACATTTACATCACATAAGCAAAGGCTCATATATAACCAAGAACAGATCAGAATGTCTAGAAAAAAGAACATATGAAATGAGCTGTTTCCAAAAGAGCACATAGTATGCTTCTTACCTTCAGCAACTTCCAAAGGTCCTTGAGATTTGCGAAGCTCTTTCACCGTTTCTAAAAACTCTTTCCCTCCAGCCTTTTCCAATGCCTTGCCTGCAAGGACACAGAGCAAAAGGCCTTGGCTTCAAAGTACCAGCATGAAAAAACAACTCTACATTATTTAAAAGAAGAACATAGTACACATCTTATCTATTTCCCCCTGTCATCAGCAGTTGAACCTTATGTTTGCCACTCTATCTAGCCACAGATAAAGTTTACTTTTTATTGGTTTTGAAAACCCCTGCATGGTTATTACTGGAAATTACTTTAATATAATTATCTGTAAGAATGCTGGCCTTACTCTGACTTATGGCTAAAATGGTGAAGAGTGGGATTTTCAGGACTCAGATTTTCAGCCTCCAAAATCAACTCAACATACAAACCCTACTACTTTCTGAAATAAACACAGCTGGGATGCCAGTGAAGGTCTTGATGACCCACTGTATAAAAATAAAATGATACAAAAAGCCTGCTACTAGATTCTGTGCCTCTCTATGCAACTGACTGCATATCTTTTTTACCTGCATCTTGCTTCAATTTCCGTATTTGTGCATTAGCAGTAATAATATTTCCTTATTTTACATGAGCAGTATAAGGCTTTGAACATGAGTATTTCTAAAGTATGTAAAATCCTACAATGAACAGCTTAATTAGAAGTGTTATTAATGTATAATTTTTGTCATGGAATTTTCAGAAGCGAATGTAAAAATAATCCAATAAAGTCTGCAATAATGATTATCTACACCTCTGCTGCTCATGTGCTTCAATAAATCATCTGGGTATTGATTGTCATAAGGCATCATTAAAAAAAGATAAATTAGTGATTAGCCTGTTATACCTAGTCAGATCCGGCCTGATTTTCAGAAGTGTTGTAAGTGATATTTTATGGCCTGGGGAAGATTCAGATGAAACAGGATGGGATCTCAGCAGGCAGCTAGTAGACCAGCTACTGTTCCAACTCTAGATCTTTTTTTTTCCTGCGTGTAGCAGAGCCTCACCTATTTCCTCCTTGAGGTCTATTTCAGCAGTTGTAGGGTGAACGATGCCTTCTACTTTCATGGAACCAATATGGCTGATGTCACTCTGTGTCAGAGAAAGCTGTAAAATAATAATAATGAGGGAGCAGAAAAAAAAAATAATAGTAATCTGAGTGCAAAATCATTGTCAGACAAAAAAAAAAAAGAAAGGAGGCTGGATTCAGTCTTTCAGAGATCAGTAGTTTTATGTATTCAATATGTGCGATTCCGATTTTCAGCCTTTAATTAATTAATTTGTACAACACTCAGATTATTTTGTGATATGCTCACAGCTCAGGAGCTTGCTCCAGAGGAAGTTACTGCTAGAAAATTCATGTTCTAGCATCACACTTTGAAGACAAAAGGCTGACTTTGGAAATGCTTCTGGTTAGAGAGCAAAACACTAAAATTAAAAAACTTTTCTCCCGTAGAAACACTTGCCCCCTGTAAACTACTGTAGGGACTGAGAAGAAGGGCTGAACACTATCCTGATCTATAAAGGCTTCACCGCCCAAGTAATTACCCTTTTAGTTCCTGGCACAAATAAAGTAAGGAATGCTTTACCCACCCATGCATCTGGCTACAGGAATTGGCCAAAGCATGATGTTTTAAGGTGCTCAAAAAGGCTGCTCCCCAGATTTCACAGCCTCATCACTTTGAGCAACAGAGGACAGAAACCCTAAAAATCATTAAAAAGACTTTACAGTTGCTGAACATGTGCCCAGAATGCCTCGTTTCTTCCAAGATACACTGTAGTATTTAAGTCATAACCAGAACAATAAGCACTGCCTGTTTTAGAGAAGAAAATGAGAAGCTGCACAGATTCTGGAGGAACTTAGGACAGGAATGAACTCTAATGAAGGAAATCGAAGTTTCATCTACCCAGCCAGATAACAGCTTTTAGCAATCTTTTGGATCTATTACATGTCTGGCACTGCTTTAGCAAAAGATAGGATCAGACAGACTGAACTCTTAAGCACTGCTTCATACAACAGTGTACACCATCAGTACAGGGGGCTTACAAAAGCAATTTCAGGAAGAAGACTTCTTCCAGATGACCTTACTATTTGAAATAATAATAATACTACTAAAAAAAAAAATAAATCTTGACTGTCTCTCCATAGTTAAATCTGTAAGAAAAACTCCAGCTTCATTCAAAGGGCCCAAAAATGAAGGCAGACAATTGGTGAGTACAGGAAAAAAAAAGAAAAAACCACGGGTCCAACAGTTGCCTGGACACCAAGGACATGCAGGTATTTTGGTAGGGCAGTTTTGAAATTCTGGCCCAGTAAGGTGTCACAGCCTGTGCTGAGATGGAGTAGTAGGTACGCCCTGCAGCTCTGGTGAAGTCCTCAATTTGAACAGTGAGAGAGCGGCACCACACAGCCCACTTTCAGGCTTCTGGCACAAACCAACATGTGGAAGTTGCTGGGTGATCCTGGGACCTGGCCCAGAAATAATTTTTTATAAATAATAAATAGCCTCGAAGGTTAAACCTGGTTTGGCAGTATGCCAGGCACAACGCAGCCAAGTCCAAACTGAAGAAAACTCAAAAACAGCTTAGGCCAAGAAATGAATCAGTTTGGCTCTCCACATAGAAGAGAGGATGACCAGCATTATTCTTGGAAATCTTTTATCTGCAGACATATATTTTGAGACCCTCTACCCAGCCCATGACTTGAGCAAGTTTTGGCCTTAAATTTGGGACCACTAAGGGAAAACATAGAGAAGATTTTACACTGGTATTAGATCAAAAGCATCCTTCCATTTGTGCTAGGCCCCATTGCTGTGATCCAAATCTGTTATAGCTTTGTATTACCTTTTGTCCTGGCACAAGGCTCTTGGAGGACAAGATAGTGAAACCATCTCCAGGTCCATCTTCAGATGTTGAATTTGAAGCTCCTTCTTTTTCGTTGTCCTTTTGTTTGTTCTATTTGGGGGGAGAAAAAAGCAAGAACTCTCAAAGGAAAACATAAAAGTCAACATTTACCACTACTCAGTAGTGGATAGATTTAATTAGTTACTAAAAATCTCATCTTCTTGGATCAATATATTACTCATAGCCTTTTAATCCTCAAAGATTATGTAACAACAGAGGTCTTCACTGTCTATGTAATGCTAAAGCATCAGAGGTTCATCTGAGGCATTACATACGTTTGTAGTCACATTAAGAGTCGGCGCACCCACATCCATCTGTAGTTTTACTAACAATTAAGGTCGTATTTATGGGTGGGAGTGTGCTAGCTTATTTTTGCTGCTAACAGAGCAGAGCTCACACTAAATCAAACTTAGTAACTTAGTAACCCAGTCAAACACTCCAATCCAAAGGAAAAAACATGTTTATAATCTGAAAAAAAATCCTAAGTCTCAACTAACAAATCATACATCTGAATCCATATTGACAGGAGCAAGCCATCACACCTCCACACAAGCAGTCAGAATGACAAAATGAAATAGGTAAAAGATGAAGTTTGAATGCAAAATCCCCTGTATGGGACACACTCCTTCATGCAGCCCAGCTCCAGGAGCAGGAAAGCTGTTCCTACCAGGGTTGCAGGAGCATGTCTTCACATGTCTCAATGTTTGATTTAAGGTATGTCAAGAAGCTGACTCTTCCAAACAAGTCCCAAACTCTGCATGTGCACAATTCAAAGTAAGGTGGTAGCTGAGAACAGTATACAGAGGCATCCTAGTAAGCAACTCTGTTTTCTTTTTAAAAATTGTTTCTGCATATTCTCAGCTGTGGAAATGTATTAAAGCTTAGAGGCCTCCAGAATGATATGTTTAACACAAGTTTAAAAAGCTTAGGTGAAAGCTTAGTATTATTTAATCTGACCCAATCAAAAATTTAGCAGTGTTTTAAGATGCACGCTCTGGAATGACAAACCAAAAGCACTGATTTGGGTCACTGCTTTACCAAATTAAACCATTTTGGGTGGTGATAGAGGATGGGCAACCGTAAGGAAGGTGCAGTGGTCATGTTCCGATTTATTCTTCTTGCAACTCTTTTAAAAACCATTAACAACAGCACACCTAAGAACACATGAAACAAAGAGCTTGTCAAAATGACACTTTTGTACCATGTCAGGACAAGTTCCCTGGACAGTGAAAAATCTTTAACAGCAAACCAGTAACTGTACAAGACTGAAGGTGTGATATCTCTCAAGTAGAAAATGCTTCAAAACTGCCACACTGCCACACAGTTAGTGTAGAGATAAAGAGATTCTACACAGATATCAAGAAAGCATTGCAAAGGGTGACATGGAAATCTGAAAAGTTTCCCTCAAAGCTTTAAAGGTGTTTTGTTTTTTTTTAATGAAAATTCATTCCAAAAAAATACCGTGTTTGCCTTTATTTCTACAGTTTAGAGGACAAAAAAAATCCTGGTGTGTCTATTATCAACTCCTACTTTCCATTTCTAGTTGTTACAAACAAACAATGCAGAAGCGCTGATTTATTAGTCCTAATAATCTTAGTTGGTTTTGATCCACTCCCTCTCCCACACCTCTGGAATCCTGTATCTGCCTCACACTTACCTTTTTGGGTGTCCGGGCCTTGGTAGACTTTGCTTTCTTCCCACTCTTTTTGTTCACCGTGGATTTCCTTCCCTTCTTCTCAGGAGTAGGTGAAAGGATAGTCTCAGATTTACCTTTGGCACCCCGTTTCTTGGCTAGAAGCTCTGGCTGAATTCTGGGCAGGACACCTCCACTTGCAATAGTCACACCTTTCAGCAACTGCAAGGAGAAGCAACATAAAGGAACACGTTACAGATTCTCTTAGTCTGCATTCAAGCTATTTGCTGACTACATTACACATATGCAAGTAGAGCCCACACTTCCTAAAGCATTGCACCTTGTCCTTTTATCATAAAAAAAACCCCACAACACAAAAACATCAAAAAATTATTAGGGAGAAAATCCGCAATAACAAGAAACCTGGCAGGTGATGGTGAGGTCAGCCAGCACATCCCAGAGAACTCTGTTACTATACTGGTCAATCACTCTTCTCTCTTTCAGTGCTGGTCTTTCTGTATACCTGCCCTTGGTGACTCCAAAGCAGTGAATGAGGGTATGAGATGATGATAAGCACCTGCAGGCGACTTTAAAAAATGACTGCACCACAGCCCTGCTCAAAGAAGGACTGGTTGCAGATCCCTTTGGCAGGAACAGAGATTCAGTGAAAACAAATAGGAGCACCTGCTTTGCAGAGGTGAAAAACAGGAATGGGCTGTGATATTACGTGGAGGACAAAGTCTGGCTGACTCCTAACAGATCACACTAGATATAGTCCCCAGTTCACAGGCCAGTGACCAGTGCCACACAGCAGGGAATGGGCTGGCACTGTCAGCTAGCATGCTTTTCCCTCTCCTGGCCTCTGTTTTGATTTTCCAGTCCCCTTGACTGGAAACAGAGCTAGATGACTTCACAGGCACCACATTTTCGTTATTTGAAGCAGTCAAATTAAGTGCAGGAATCTTTCAAAGTGTGAACGATGTCATACATCTTCACATGGGGCCAACCAAGAAGAGATCCTCTGATGTTGACTGAACCTTTCCAGCACCCCTGAATGCTGCAATTCACAGCCCATGCCATGATCTCTCTTCGCACTCAATAAGTTTAGCAGAAGTGATCCCACAAGTGATACTCCGAGTCAGAGCAGTGCAAACCACAGGCTGGGTGCTGATGGGACCTGGGCATATGGGAGGCAGTCCTGGAGGCAGCAATAGCAGCGAGTGAGCCAGATCCCTACCCAAGATGGGCCTCACAGACAGTTTAATAGAAAACACACATTTCTACAGCTTTTGGGAAAAGGTCTTCCATATGGCACATTTTCTTTATGTATTGGATGTCCCTGAGGAAAAAGTTAAGCATCAAGTTTACCCACTTCAGCAGGACTCATAGGCTATGAAAGAAGCAAAATTTATGCCCAGGGGATTTAAGATTAGATATCTCAGAACCTTCTTTTTTTTTGTTTGCTTTTACTCAAGTGGGCACAATCTTGTCTTCTTCTGCTCTAATAATTGTGTTCTCATTCATGTGTCAGACTAAACCGATTCTAACCTTCCACGGTAGCAGCTTCATTCATGCCACAGCATGTAACTCTTGCACTGAAAAGTAAAGGGGTACCTGATTCAATTCCTCATCATTTGCAACTGCCAGGAGGATGTGTCTGGGGGCAATCCTTCCTTTCTTGTTGTCTCGTGCTGCATTTCCCGCTAATTCTAGAATTTCAGCTGTAAACACAGTGAGATAAAAATAAGTAACAAAAATGCAACTCGTGTACACCCTATATACACATTTTACATTCCTTCTTAATATCCATTTATCTTTTCAGGGGTGTTTCCCAATTTAAATGGTCTTTGCTACATAAAGGCAGAAACCAAACCACACTCAATGTATTTGTAAATTTATGTAAAATAATTTGTCCTTCCTAATTCCCTAAACGATAGCCAGCAGAAAATATGCTAAGATTGATTCCCATGACTTCTTTTACAAGTCTCAAGTCAGAATTCTCTTTCAAAAAAAACCAAGAAACACTCTATAAATATGTACATCTACAGTCCAAAATTTAGCAGTAACCCTGTAACAATAAAACAGGAAAGCATGCAGCGAAACCCCAAACCTAGTACAGACAGTTCTGACAAAACAGCAATGATTCTCAGGACCAGGTAAGACGAAGACTGAGGTGCATTTAAAGAAACACTTTGAAAGTCAACAAACTCGCCAGGCGATGCTGCAATTAAAGGGCATTGAAAATCTGTGAGAAGCTTCATTTCAGAACAAGATACGAAAGGTTTGACTTAGAGGCAAGCAGAGACAACATAAGAGCTTCAATGCATGAACTATTGGTAGAAAGTTCCTTTTACATCTCTGGGAACAGGAGGTCACTTCAAAAGTAGTTTCTCTAAATTTGCAATAACATTTATACTGTGACTAAAGTCACTGAGCTTTTTCCAATTGTTATAGAGGAAACACAGACATGTCTTTCTGAGTTTATTTAAACTGTAGCAATCAGTATAATTCATTAATTTACACAGTTTGGCCCTACTCAGAAGTTTTTTCTCATGTGAGAACTCTACTGAAACACTGAGAAGGAAGGAGAAGGGAATGTTAGGCTCTAAATAATCATAAAAATCATATTCACACCTTGTTTTGCTTTAAAAGTATCCAATGAGCCTGCCTTCTGGGTTTTGTATTTACATCTGTCAGTAACAGAGGTAAGAAAGTTACAGCCCATCAGTGTCCTATTAACAATATCTTACTCCTTTTTATCAACTAAATAAAGAACTATAACTGTTGTAAAAAGAAAAATGAAAAATGTAGTGGAAATCTACACCATGCTCTCTGGCTAAAATCCAAAGGATTGCAACAAGAGGTTTAGTTCATGGGAAAAATAAAAGCTTTCAATTTCACTCACTTAGAATAACAAAAGTGCATACTTGTCATCCAGTTTTCACTACTATACGGCATACATACTTAACTGAATGTTGGAGATGTAAAAGCCATTGTTTAGAATTACATGCATATTCACAGTGAATTGTTTAAGAAACAGCCAGTGTCTGCTGAAAATTTTCACAATTATTCATGCACCACTTCCAAGAAACATTATCAAAGTTGCAAAGACAAGCACTTAAATTTTAGGAAATATTATTAGAACCGTGGTTGCGATAACTAGGCCATTGCTACAAGGGAAAAGCAGTATGCAATCGGACAATCTGAAATAGTATCACACCACAAATAAACTCTGGGCCTACATTAGAAGTTAGGCCAGTGACCTCAACTCTGGCATTTCCTAACTTTGGAGCGTTTGACTTGGACTTCAAAGGAGACTGAAAAGAGATCCTGCATAATCCAGCGGTGTTCACCCCTGTGGGGGCTGCAGGGTTGAAAGTTTCAGACCCAACTCCCAGACCTCTGCCAGTGGAGCTAATGCAGCAGCAGACAGCAGGAACAGATTGCCATCCATTGTGCAGACCAGCGTAAAGCGAGAAAAGAGACCCAGACTTCTCCAGTGGGTTTTGCAGATGTGTGCTGATAGCAGAGGAAAATTGCATCAAGGAAAAAAAAAAAAAAAAAGGCAGCATATACTTACCTGTGTGGTAACTGAAGTTCTTTCAGATGTGCCAACAACAGGCACATCCTGCTACCTGTGTGCTCACCCCACTCCCCCAGGTTCTGGGTCCTTTGGCCAGCAGCATCCTGATGGTGCACTCAAATGTCCTCTGCCTAATGTTAAGAGCAAAAAACGCAGAACACTCAAACGCCAGCCATCTACCACAGGACACCAGGAAGAAGGGAATCCCAAGGCAGAGATGATGTAGGGTAGACTGTGGAATACGCATATGACTTATCAAAGGACGCCAATTATTTGCTAGGTAAATAATTGCCTTACCTCCTTCTAACGATTGTTTATATGCATGTTTTTCTAATGCTGGAGGCAGGCATTCACAGCCCCAAGAACATAAAACGGCACTTGCAAAATGCAACATCAAATCGAGGCTTCAGTTATCACATCCCCTGCTGTTAATAACAGATCCCTAAAGAAACTGCTTTACGTTTCAAGTAGAAACATCTTGACAGCTGAGGTTACCTAAACTCTAAGAAGACTAGTCTGAGAATATAGGTCCTATAATAAAGCCCTATACTATAACAAGCTCTTCTGAAATCAGGCATCTTGATATTTTCAGACATATGTTGGTTTTACTTTATGTGCTCTCAGCAGCAGGCATTGAGAATTAAAGTGAAATCTGAAGTAATCCTGCTTCTCTCAAGATTCAAAATCCACAAAAATGCCTTCACACTGGAAGCATAACTTCAAATCCAGACATCTTCAGCGCAGATGGCTACAAGCAAACTAGCTCATTTATGCACTCCACAGTTTACCTTGGCCTCAGATAGACATCGAATGCTGGTCAACAGAGTAATGCCCAGAACTATCCACTGACTCTACACAACACCTAGGATTTTTAAAGGAGCCTTTTCTCCTGTTTGATAAGCACTTGGGACCAGGGAAGAACATAACTGTCATCCAACCGACACAAGCAGTAGCCAAGCTATGACCTGAATGGGATTACATCTTCTTATCCTGTGACATACAGGAAAAAGAGGTTTCTTTAGCTGTTGGATCAACAGATTTGGAGTGTCTGGGAACTAAAAGCATCATCCTAGCCAGGCAAAAGCTAATTGCTCAGCTGAGCTCAGCCTGCTGTTGTGAAGTGCTCAGCTGGACTGATAAGAAAGATATGAGAACTACTGATAGCAGAATTGGAAAGATTTCAGACAGGTTATCTTGTTTTCCACTTCCCCTTTAGGATAAGTTGTGACAGTTCCTGTTACGCTACCACATACAAATCTACCAACAGTACCTTTGCTCTCAAAAGACGTATCAGATGACGGAGTCGTTGGTCCTCCATTTGCAAGTGGAAAAGTATCTGCTCGATTTGTCTCTTGATGGCAGATGAGTACAACAGACAGAGTATGCCAGTTGATGTCCTTTGAAGGAGGAGGCATTTGCTTGTGTTGTGTTCTGCCCTACTTTAGAGAAAATGGCTTTCCATTGACATCTTCCATGAGTTCCTCTGACCAGCACACTATTCACATGTCTTCTGCTTCCTAATCAAGAGGCATCTGCATTCTTTCCCTACATTTTGGGAAGGTGCATTATGGGACACATGCAGTTAATGTTTGATTTAGATGATGATGATTGTAGTCAGCCTCATGTACACTCAGAGCACAGTCTGGCATGCATCTGTTGCAAAGTCCATAAATCCAATGGGACTGAGGCCAATTTTTCTTGGAGTTCTAACTCTGAAGCCAGTGGAGCCCAACACTGTTGCAGCAAACACAACCTTCTGGATAGGAATTAAGCTGCAGTTTTGCAATATGATTTTCAGGCCTAAGGTATAAAACAGCATAGATAGACTGTAAAAAAAAAGCCTTAGAACACTGATGAGATCTTCTTCACATTAGCTAATCAAGGTAAAAGTACCTCTTTCTTGAGATACATTGTGGTGATTGCTGGCATTTTAACAATGGGGTTGATAAGCTGAAGTGCAGATTTGATAATGGCTGTGGGGTGCAGCCACAATTAATCTTGCATATAAAGGGAAAAAAGAGGGATCTAGTAGCTTGTGACATAGAACACATACCAAAGCCAAAAGGCAATCTGAACCACGTGACAACTGGGAACAAGGATGTTCAAGATGCTGAGACCACATAAAGCCCAGTCCCTGCTCTCAGTGCTGTGACCAGGAGCAGCCGGGGACAGCAATGAGAGGGAAAGTGCTTCTGAGCACCTGTAGCCACGGGCTGAAGCATGCTCAGCCACTGCATGGAGTGGCCCACACACAGTCCTGTCACACTTCGGAGCTGAGAGATTGAGGCACGCTTTGTCACCCTGGGGGGACAATGCATAGGCAGCCTGGGCAGCACCGGGAGCTGACAGAGGCTGGACCATACTCAGTGAGGACCAAGTCTTGGGAGATTTTCGCTGTTGAAATCAAAGAAATCTCTGCTGAGCATGAGCATGTGATTTTTCAAAGTGACAGCTTGGCCAAACAGAGCAGATTTCTCTGAGATGGCAGAGACCACCCTTTCCTTTTCATAAAGCAGCAATTCTCTGCTCAAACGCAGAGAAGCCCCCAGGTGTTCAGAGGAGAAGTTCTTATGAATGTTTTAACAAAAAAACACGGTTCAACTTGCTTCTGTAAAACAGTTTAAGACCCCCTTACTCCCATCCTCCCAGATTTAGCCTGAAACAGTTCCCCTGTATGCAGGCTTTCAGCCTGAGTAGCCACCACTTCATAGTTGCAAGTCCATGAGAGAAAACTGGAATTTGTAATAGAAAGTATCAGATAATGTTAAGAAACATTACCAGTTTGATATATAATACCCCATTTGACAACAGCCCTGGAAAACCACATTTTGTTTCTAAAGGCTTCCCAAAACCAAAGACTATATTCACACATACATACTAGGAATAACTAAATCAGCAGGGTTAGGTGTTGCAACACTGTTTTTTACTTGAACCATCCACCTTTCTAATCTTCTCAAACAAAGCTCTGGATACAGCACAGAAACTTTGGTTTGGAAAGACCACTATCCACAAGCAATAGGTGTTTTTGTTCAGAAACATTACTCCATTCTATTACAATATATACAGGGTCGAGGTGAGAGGGGGTTCTCTCTCTGCTGAACCAAGCAGCTTAAAATAGCATTCCCTTACAATTTATGTGGGCCTCCAGCCCACACATCGAGCAATTTTCTTGCCTGAATGACTACACATTCTTTTTTTCTAAAACAAAGTGTAGGCCCACACATAATCTGCCCTTACCATATTAATGATTTCAATTAAACTGCACTTACTAGCCAGACACAGAGCCAAGATATACACTGTTCTAGTTCAGATAATAGGCAAACAGTGCTGCGCTGTATGTTATAAAAAGATGACCATAACTCAGTCTGCACTACCAAAGTGCTGCATATACCAGATGTGCTGTTGACAATTTATTACTACACCTTGTAATAACGGCCTCAGCTCAGAACAAGCAGCTCCAAATGTTTATCCTAGAAACTCCTCTGAATGCTATGGATCCCTGTGGAGTGGGAAAAGAAAAAAAGTATTCCTCCCCAGGCTGAAGGTCAGCAGAGTCACTATGCAGCACGTTATTCAGTTATAAATGTTAGTGCAGTTTCCAAAACTCATGTAATATGGCTTTCATCTTGCAATACCCAGACATCCAGAAGCCTGTGGATGACTTCTAAGCGATTCATGAATAAAGTAAAGCGAACACACCTTGCTACAAGAGAAAATCATATTCATGACATTCCTGAGTGAGGCCTGAACTTCCACTAGAAAAAATACAAGGGCCTACCAACAAAAACAAGGCTGAAAATCACTGTGGTAGAGCAGGGGAGCTACGAGAGCAATGAATCCTCTGTCTCCACCTTTCCCCCAAACTCCCTGCAGCCTCTGAAGGATCCCTGCTGAGTAGCACTCCATGTTGCAGACAGCTAAACAACCTCTGCAAGTCATGGACTTCCCCAGTACAGCACCAGCTCCACTGAGAGAGAGATTTCTACAGTTAGAAGACTTCGTTTTTAATGCATGAAACTGGATAGTGCAAATATGAGTATACGTATGTTCTTAATGAAGTGAAAGATCTTCTCCAAAATCACTTAGAGAACTGATCTTTCTCTATGATTAAATGATCTTTATATAAACATGTTTGTTCTTACACAGTAAAAAATAAAATCAAATCAAATGAGTGGGAGAGAGGCTCACCATCTTGGACTTCGATTCTGCTTTTCAGTGGTGTTTTGTTTAATTTTAAAACGAGCTCCTCTGGACTTATCTCTTGAAGGAGCTGGGAGTGAACATAAATGCAAACTTAAACATTTTGTTTACATTTCTTCCACATAAGCAATACTTTTTCACTCCAACTCCAGAATTAGCCTCAGAAAAGAGATTGATTCTCGTCCTGCAATTAATCAGCACAAACGTGGAAGTTTCTGTAACATACTATTAGGCATGACCAGAGATTTAATTTTAAGAGTGAAATTGTCACCATTTCAGATTTTCTCTACACCTTTGAAAGAAAATAGCGCTTTTATTGTCTGGTAGCGCGAACAGGCTTTCATCTGTAAAAAAAAGACAGCAATGCTTACATAAAGACTGGCATGCTGTTATATGGACAACCAGGCTCCATGCAAGCTTCTTCCATGCCACTTTGGCAATGAACTATGCTCCTGAAACACAACCCACTCAACTAATTCCATTCAGGCTTGTGACTCCTCACAGATTCTCTAATGCACCTCAGTCTTGATCTGTAACACCTAAGTTCACCTGAACCAGAATACTCTCTCCACCGGACATTGTACCAATTTGCTAAGGTGCCATTTTCCACAATTAAATAAGAAACCGAGCAGATATGATCATAGGACATCACAGTATTTCGCAGTATATTGTATCACCGTGTGACACCTGCCCCCTCCTCTGAGGTCAATTTCAGAAAGGAACAGAAAAGAAAACTTGGTGTATGTGGGAAGATTTAAACCCCGCAACAGTTTCTTTATACACTTAGGCAAGCCAAAAGGATTTTTAAAATACAAATGAGTAACCTCCATATTTCATAACACTGGCACTGTTCTGCAAGGAGAAATGTAGCCCGCAAAACAGAGTTTGTTCGCTTAAAAAGCACAATAGATGTAGAAGGTGGGTTTGCTTTTTTTATTCCTGTTATTCACATTCAGGTGTATCAAAAGCCTAATTTGTATCAATTTCCTCTTGGACAGAAACTACCTAGGTGTGACTCCTCACCCTGCAAAACAATAAAAAATAATCCTTCCAGCTAGTGACCAAGCATGGTGCCTCCAAAGGAGAAAATTTCCATTCTCAGCCTCTTCAAGAAGCAAATTAATCTCCTTAGCGTTTTAAGCAAATTTCAACAAATCCTGCGCTTGCAAAGCCTGATTTTCAGAAGTGCTGAACACATTCGTATCCCATCCCATGGATATCCCTGGCTTCTGTGTGTGATCAGCACTTCTAGGATCAGGTTCTTGGTTTACCTGCTAGGTACTCTATGACGGCTGCCATGTAAACTGGTGCTCCAACACCTATCCGGTACTTGTACGTTCCTTTCTTTAAGTAGCGCATCATCCTCCCCACAGGGAAAATAACGCCCGCCCTGCTCGAGCGTGAGAGTTTGGACATTTTCTTCTTCCCACTTCGGCCCGACATCTTGCAGCTTTGTGCTTTTCAATTTGCTGGTGATTCTTAACCCCTTGCTCCAATCCAAAAGCTGCAAGAGAAAAGAAACGGGATCGGTGTTCAGCATGTGAGAAACATCTTTATACATTATCTTGTTCTTCCAGAAGAAAAAAAACCCAAACCCACTCTCAATACCTGTAAAAGCGGAGAAATTATTCATTAAAAGTCAGATAACTGGAACATTTGCTGTAACTTTTGTTTTGACTACTGCACTGTCAGTGTAGCAGTATCACAGAAAAAGTGGTTTGGAGAATATATAAAAAAATAGAAGTCAAATGTACATTAAATGAATCTTAAAAAGAAAAAAAAAAACCACAACAAACCACAAATCACACCAAGGCAGCCATCCATCGCATGGAAGATTTCCATGCTGATTGTTAAGGTTAGCAAGTTATAAACAGCTGAGAAGCTGGCATAATGGACAGCATTGAACAAGCTGAAAAGCAGATACTGGTGCCACCTGTAAGTAGAGGAAGTCGTACTGCTCACACACGAAAAGATAAAACCTACCTACAAACACACTGCTTCTTCACAGGTATTTTATACAGGGAATTTCACATGTGTGCACAGCTGAAGAGGAGAAGCAGGCAAGCAGCTATGCTTGAAGCACCTCCCCTCTCTCTGCTCTGGCTTCAGGAATTGAGCCCCGGGGGCCAGCTCACAGGCTACACTGCTTTCATAATTCTCCCCGGATCACCTTCACAGCAGCTCTGGGGAGCTGCAGAAGCCTTCCTCCGTGGAGCCAAGAGGAGGTCTTTAATCTCTCATCTTAAAAGGACTGGCTACCAGTTTTTTCTGCCCATCAAGCTGCCCAAAGATGTGGGTTTTCCCTGATTAAGAGCCAATCTAGTGTATGCATAGGAGTAAAAAAGACAAATCTCTTTTTCTCCTTGTTTTCCTGGCAACAGTGAGATTGCAGGTAAACAGACAACAAACCCTGGAGTCAGCCACTCCACTTCAAAGCGTGCGTGTGGTCATAGTTACACCCCTAATTCTCACTCAGTCAAATAATGGGGAATTTTTAACTCTGTTTACAAAAACTGTTTTTAATTCCATTTTGATAGCTGCCCTGGTGGCCTAATTGTGATCCTGGTTACAACACAATAGATCAAGATTCACTCATCTGAAGTAAACAAAGAGTATGTCTGCCAGAGATGATATTTCTGTCAATGAAGGCACACCTACTTAATACCCAGTATTCACTAACCTCAAGGAAACAAAAGGACGGAGACAATTTGGAAAATATTATGATGACTTTAGGTGATACTGTTAAAGTTTATCACAATCTGCATATTAAATATCCTTCAAAAAAAAAAAGTCTGACATTTGACACACTGAAAGCCCTTGGGAACAATCAACGTTCATCTGAGAAGGGCACAGAAATCTGTGTTTCATTCTTATCCTGTTTATTACAAATTAAGTGCATATACAAAGAGAGTTACCTGTCCCATACAAAGCCAGACATTCACAGAAACCAGCTTATCCATAACAGCCAAAAGTCAAGGGTCGGTTTCTACAATCACCGAACTTGAATGGTGGTTTCACTTACGGTATCAAGGAAATAAAGCCACCACAGGGTCTGCAGGGATCTATAAAAGCCTGGTGTGTCCTTGTCTATCAGCCAGACGATTTTTTCTTTCTGAGTGCAATATATTATGTGGGCATGATAACAAAAGTTGGGAAGGATTAAACCAGTAAACCTATCAGACACCTCAAAACTGTTGCTGCTCATCATCCCGCTCAGAGTTCCCTGCAAACTGCCAGCCTGGAATCACGAGTGGTGGTAAAAGAGCTCATAAACTGCCGCTTGCAATTGCAGATTAAAGGCAATGGCCACTTCAGACAGATACAAGTGGAAAAAATTCCCAAGCAATCCCTAATCTGCATTGATGCAGGAGTAATCAGGTGCGCAGGACAGGGAAAAATTACTAGGAAGCAGCTCCAGGGACTAGAGCCAGCAGGTTACAGTGGGGGGAAAAAAAGGAGCTGTTGCGAAAAGGCAAACCTTACATCAAGATGCACAAGCCAGAGGACAGCCAGAGCTGAGCCGAGGAGCTATGTCCAACCGCAGATGCCGCGCTTCAGGCATGCATAGCAACAGGAATCCAGAGGAGGGTGATAAGAACCATCTGACACAAACTAAAAGGGAAGGCAAAAAGAAGCCGGGAGACATGATAATGGTCTTTAGAAATGTAAAAGGCTGCTTTGAAGGTGAAGGGAGTAAGTGTTCCCTATAAAAGTGAAAGGAAAAGAGTGGGACTCTTGCACAAGCTGTGTAGCGGGGAGGAGACCGAAGCACTGGACTTGATCATACAGGAAGGTGGCAGAATCTTCCCACTGGGACAACTTAAAAACAATTAGAGAATATATGTCAGAAATGGCACAGGCAGCATTGGATCTGCCTTGAGACAGGAGGCTGGATGAGGTGATCTCTCAAGGTTCCCTCCTCAATGAAATTTGCAATTTGTGACAAACCCTTTATAAACTTTCAGTTTCATATTATGCTACTGATTAACCTTTATAAAGTGTCCTTTTCAGTTCGTGATAACTGACATTCACATTAATGAATAAACGTAGGCTGGGAATTAGGTTTCTAGCCATCAGGGGAGTGAACTGTTGGAACAGCCTTCTCTTATGAGTAATATGAGCAACAATAACTCATTTTAAGGTGGAACTTAATAAATCTATGCACTAGGCTACAATCTGATTCCTGCAATACCAGCAGGACAGTTTCATCACCCGAGAGTTCAGTTCTGTGCTGAAATCCCTACAGAGAGCCATGCTGAAAGAGTACACTACAAACAGCCATGTATCAAAATCGTATCAAGCTAACTTCTCATATATTTGCTTCTACAGTACCAAATCCCAACTGCATGTAAATCAATGAAAGAAAAAGCAAACATCATGAGACTACATCCACAGAAAAACACTTGATCTCTCTGATAGAAAAATCAAAACATATTTGTATAACTAAGCACACTGCTCTGGGGCATGCTGTTGCATTACATAAAATTCTGTTTAATTAACCACTTCTGGCTCATTCTTCTGTTGCCTCACTGAACTTTCCACCCCTTTATTTTTCCCTTCTCTCTGACATCAAGTCTCAGCCATTTTTTCCCCTGCTGCCAAGGCAACCTTTGGAATCCCAAAATATTTTTCCAAATACACTGCAGGTAACAGATCAGGTATGTTTGCAGAATTTTGTGAGAGCCTAAATACAAAAGAGGTTTCAAAACACTGCTAACACTGTCTCTCTCTCTCTCTTCTTTGCAACTTATGTGGACCAAAGTACACTGGGGAGTGACATATACAACAGTATGTTCTTGTCTCATCTTGTCTTGAATCCTACGGGAGGCAATTTCTGGTAGAAAGCCAAGCTATGGCATAGTCACATCTGCTCCTCCACATACAACTCCTGTGGACCTGGATGGAGAAATGGAGTACTCTGGGGTTGCCAACTATCTATGCGGGGCACCTTGGAGGGTAGACAGTAAGGGGACAGTTCACAGGCTCAGGTGACTCTCAGTCCTTGGGATCTCAAAGCTCTCTTGCACATAAGAGCTACACTTGATCTGCAGCGAGGCCCCAGGGGTTCATGCCCTGCCAGCTCATTCCTCCAACAGGCAGGGATTTGGTTTACCTTGGAAGATGCACATCAGCTCAGCCCTGACATAGTTAAACGAGGCACTCACCTGAACTGAAACCAAAGTTGCCAAGAGCTGAAAAGCTACAGGTTGAGCACTGCTGTCCTAATTGTTCTCTTCGGGTGATATAGCTAAGCGTCAAGGGCCTATCAGTTGAAAAGCACTTGAGTCTACTCACATTAGTTCCCTCACTGCCAGCTGACTCATTGTCTCTACATTTGCCCTTATAAACTACAGTCTCCATGCAAAAACACAGCCATGTCATTTATGTGAAGTCCATCCTCGCTGAATTAGAAGAACTGTGTCTATATCTGGCTACCACGACATCGTGAGGCTTGGGCAATTTAAAGCAATTAATGTTCCCAGTCCCTTAATTGGTCACGGCACACTCCTACTCTGCCATGACTCCAACATCCTTGTGTTGCTATGGGGGCTTTAGTAGCTACCAGATCTCCCGGAGCTCTCTACAATATGATGAAAATAGGGTAGGCTTTTGCAAGCTGGGCCTTCCTCTGCGAATTAAATCTTCTTCAGAGCCCACAACAACCAACAATATTTTCCTTCTGTCTGCAGGAAAAAGAGCTCTACTTCCTCGCCTCTCTCAGGAGGGTCCTTCCACTACAGACACTATCACCCTGTCTTCTTCCACCATGGTTCTCTGCAGAGGGTGATGACTGCCGCACAAGGACAGTGGAACAACAGACTGTCCCACGACATTCCTCTCACCGTTGTGCAATTTGCATCCCACACCACACCCCAACATATCAAGGTTTATCAAAGCAACCTCAAAACCACTTTGCAGTCCTTCCTACATGTATGCTCAGAAGAAAAAAATCCCGTCATCATCTTTAGGCAGCAAGGACACATATAATTTTTAGAAAAGTAAGAATAACCAGCAGGCACAGAAACAGAATGCAACCTTCAAATGAGCCTGAACTTGAAAAGCCAGCCAGGAAGCAGTTTCAGAGATTAACATCTGGGAAGAAAGCATGGACGCACATCAGAAAGTTCAGAGCGGTACAAAATGCCTAAGACACATCAAATCTGAATTTTTCTCTAAGAAAAAAAATCACAGAAAACATTAAAAGAAAAGAAAGCTTAGTTTGCACAATGTAGCACCAAAACTGTTGCAACACTAGTAAAGAAAATAAATCCTGGCTGTTCGTCTTCATATCCCAGATCATACAAAAGACAGAGGGAAGCTAAGATAGCAGCTACACCAAATATGAAATGCACACTAGCAAGTTCTTATCACAAAATATTTGAGCAATGCTTAGATAAATTCCTGGTCAGATTAAACCAGCCGGCATTGCAGTTTATCCTTCTGGACTTTACAGGTGGCTACGATGTCATCTGGCAGACTAAAATTTAGCACAGTGAGACAAGTGCCCTCCCTCAAGACAACTAGAGGTTCAGTAGTGGACACTACACTGGGAGCTACACCAGAAGCTCACATGGGCTAAAACACACTCGAGCACAGCTGAATGCCAACCTCAGTGGCCTGGCTTACAGAACTAACTCCTGAGTCTTTACAAGGCTTTGTACCGGAACCGTTTCTACTGCATTTATTCACCAAAGACGTGCTGGACACCATTTGCAGATGGTTCATGTGTGCTTGGTGTCTAGGAGCCTTGACTTCCGAATATTGAGAAAACTTGAACTCAGCAGGCAAAGACTGAAAACAAGGACATGGAGGACTATCAACATGCTTGCACCTTCCTCATCTCCAGCTTAAGACCTATTTGAACAGTTAGGAGTTGACAAGCAATCCAAAGACATTATATCTAGGGGTCAACTTAGACTGCACACTCATATACAAATGCCACTTTGTGAAAATAACTCAGAAGACATCAAGCAGAAGCTTGTTACCTAAATAAATTGCTAAGGCACAACCAACGTGCAAACATTGTGCTATTCAGCAGGTAAGATCTCCTGGACTCAACCCATTCCAAACCAACAGACACAGAGTGCATTCCTACTCAAAAAAGCTTCACAGGAACACTGAAGCCAGAAGGACCCAGGGGGGTCTGGCAGAGGCAGCCTCACCTTACAGACTGCAAAGGCTGACCCCCGTGGCACAGTACGGCTGAGGGGGTGGGCCTTGGTATTGACTCAACCTGAATCATAGAATCATCTAGGTTGGAAGAGACTTTTAAGATAATCAAGTACAACTGTTAACCTAGTACTGCCAAGTTCACCACTAAACCTTGTTCCTCAGCACCACATCTACCTGTTTTTTAAATACCTCCAGGGATGGTGACTCCACCACTTCCCTGGGCAGCCTGTGCCAATGCTTGATAACCCTGTCAGTGAAGAATTTTTTCCTAATACCCATCCTAAACCTCCCCTGGTGCAACTTGAGGCCGTCTCCTCTTGTCCTATTGCCTGTTACCCAGGAGGAGAGACTGACCCCACCTGGCTACACCCTCCTTTCAGGGAGCTGTAGAGAGCGATAAAGTCTCCCTTCAGCCTCCTTTTCTCCAGGCTGAACACCCCCAGCTCCCTCAGCCGCTCCTCATCAGACTTGTGCTCCAGACCCCTCACCAGCTCCGTTGCCCTTCTCTGGATGTGCTCCAGCACCTCAACTTGTAGTGAGGGGCCCAAAACTGAACACAGCACTCGAGGTGGGGCCTCACCAGTGGCGAGCACGGGGGGACGGTCACTGCCCCAGTCCTGACACGGCCCAGGATAACCTGCCTTTGAGCCTGCTGAGAGCTGCCGAGCTCCGGTCGCCGCCGGACCCCCGGAGCCACCTCAGGAGAGGAGGGCAGAGCGGCCCGGTCCGGCCCCACCACGCCGTTGCCTGGACACCTCCGCCCCGCCCACTCTCCCTCAACGTACCGGCCCATTGGCCGCCTGCAGCGCGGCCCCAAATGGACCGGCACCGCCCTACCTCGCCCGCTGATTGGCCCCAGCGGAGCCCGGGCTAGGAGGAAGCACGCGGATTGGCCGGCAGCCGGTGAGCGACAAGGAAAGGGGCGGGGCGAGCTGTGGAGAGCGCTTCCGGCCGCGCAGGCGCTCTGAGACGCGGCGTACGGGTGGTGGTGAGGGGGGGAGTGGCCGTCGGTTTTCCCGCGCAAACGCTCCCCCCCAACCCCCTGCCTACCTCCATCCATCCATCCATCCCCGGGCTCGCTCTTGCCGTCACGGAGGCTTCGCCCGCTGCCTCCCGGGGGCGGCGGTGGTGGCGGCCGCCACCAGGCGCGTCCCCGGAACGGGAAGTGCCGGGGAGGGAGGGAGGGAGGCGGGAGAGCGAGCGAGAGCCGCAGGCGCGCGGGGCCCGCGCGCAACCCCCACCCACCCA
>VUYV01000220.1:323662-484292 GCA_008711295.1 Anarhynchus alexandrinus
CCTCTTGAGCGGGGGGGAGTGGGGTGGGGGGTGGATAGGGGTTTCCTCTTGCTCCGCATACCGCCTCTAGGAGGAGTCACTGCAGCCCGGGCCTGCAACAACCCCCTTATCGCTGCCGCCCTCCCAGACACCGTACCGCTCCTCCTTGTCCGGGCCCCAGGGCTTCTGCTGCCGCCGCCGCCTTCCCACAGGCACCCCCCCCTCCCCACGCTCGGCAGAGAAAGGGGCTCCCCCGACCCCCTGTCCCCACGAGCTGCCCGGCTTGCATTAGTCGGGAGCATAAAGGAAGAAAAGCTCGGCTTCCCTTCCCTTTCCCTGGTCACAGGATGAAGGAGTTTGGAGCCGTAGAGGTTTCAAAGCGGTCCCAGCTTGGGCTAACGCTCGAGGATGGGTTTTGAGGTGTCCTCCGCCCAGCCTGCCCGGTTTTTGTTAGGAAGGGAGCCGCCCATCCCTATATCCTTTAGGCAAGGTGACCTGCGCCTCTTGGTACCGTGCATCTAATCCAAATGTTCCAGCGTCCCCAAACTGGTTTAAAACGGCTGTAACAAAGAGTACTGGCAGCTCTTTGTGTCTTGTTGCGTTGGAGCGTTTAAGGCGTTCACGGGCTTTTCAACTCAGCCACGAGGGCTGCAAACTTAACTTGCTTTCTAAATAAAAGCTGGGTTGTTTGTTTTTTTTCCCCCACAGTTGCACGGATTCAAGAGCTTGAGCTCTAAGATACGCAGTAAGTGATTGTGTTACGAGTCTCACAGTATGTCTGTTGGCAGCGCCAAATACGTGATCACAGACAGATGCAAACAGAAGAGAGTGCAGGGCTACACGTCTTAAACTGAGCTCAGAGATGTTTTTACGTGAAACTGGGTTTATATCGTCATTCCTGTACAAACATCTTGCATTGTTGCACCGACTTCACTTGAAAGGTATTTGGGGGCTACGGTAATGCTCTGGGAGGTAACAGCATTAACCCAGACCACTCCAGCTCGCATGCAATGTTACTTTAGGAGGCAGGCTGGGAACAACAGAACAGAGTGATAAAGAGGCATCCATGCTTTCAGCTTTCCCTTTGTTGCTGTAAAAAATCATAAAGATTCACTGGCTTCCCAGAGTTTGTTTTTGGCTCTGCCAAAGTAAACTTTTATGTCTGTATAGAATTGCATTTGGTAGGGAAAAAAGCAATGGAGTATTGCTTCAGGTTATATTAATTGTGGACCACACAATCTCCCAAAGAAAGAGGGTGTGAGTTGAGAACTGAGGGTTTTCTCAGCTGTTCCGTGACCCTGGGTAAAGCATTTCACTCGCAATAGCTGTATTTTGACTGTAATTAAAATGGAAATAAAGATACCTTTCCTCTTTTTAATCGAGCTATTCAATGAATAAGAAATCTAACACATTTCTGTTGATTAATGCTTTGGAATCTATTCTCTTTCTCGTTTCTTTTTGAAAGCAAGGTCAACATTCTTTGAAACCATAGAGGAAACTCATGAGTTTGTATTATTTTACATGTAAGGGGAAGCCTTACTTGGATCTTCCCTGTTGAGACTTTGAATTTAGCAAAGGAAAAAGGTATTTGTAGAATTGTAAGTGTTTTGAACCATATTGGCAGGGCAAGAGGAATACAGAGAAGATTGTCAAGTACTAAGCATAAAAATGAAAAATAATGTAAAATGCATGTGAAAAAGGAGGAAGAGTATTACATTTTTCTATTTTCAGATACAATTTCATCTGATAATCCTAGCAATCATGCATGTGGTACATAGCTTTGTAATTAAAAATAATTTGAGATGAGACAAAATAAGCATCACAAATTTTTGAAAACATTCCCAGTTTGTTACAGATTAACATAAAATAGTTGCTGTGTGACAACAACACAAATGTGTAGGAGGTCTTTAAAGAAAATAAAATTTTGTCTTCTCTGTGAGACAAACTTTCAACAGGAGGACAACTCATTCTGTTTACAAAAACATTTTTCTGTTTATAAACAACATTCTCCTTGCATTCAGGCATATTTTCAGCTTTATTTTTGTGTTTGTCACATCCACCACATAAGTACGTGCCATTCAGGTGGATCAGATGAAATCAAGTGATGTAAGGGTGGGGCTCCTCTTCAGATTTGCCTTTCATAGGATAATGTGGTCAGCGAGTGTCACAGACTTAGAAAAGGCTTAGCACAGTCAGTGAGTGCGGGGCTGCGGCCTCCTAATGCAGTTTTTGTGTTCCCTGAAATAAGAATCTAATTCCCTTAATTTCTTCTTTATCACCTACGCCAGCTTGCTACCAGTTTTCACATCATCAGTAAGAACAGTACATCCCAGCAGTAGCCGCATCCCTGAGGAAGTCACTGTGCCACTGACAGTTGAGCAAGTACAAGAGAATGATATCCCATTTTGCAGCTGGTTTCTGCTATTGCTTACATTATTTCTGTGGGGATTGCAGTCTGGGAAGAGTTTCTGTGGGGAAGCAGCGCCAGCATGGAGAAAACCCAGATGCTTAGCTAAGGAGTCGCCATTGCCTCACAAACCATAACACGGCCTCCCCATAGTAGGAGACTGCAGGAAGCAGGAGTGCTGGAGACGTGTGAGAGAGGAGGAGGTCAAAGACCTTCACAGAGTACCACTGGTTTTAATTTTTTTTTTAAGTTAGTCATAGATGTCTGAATTTTAATACCAATTTTCCTACCTTTGTGGTTTTTAATTGTCCCACTGTAAAGTAAATTTCACCTCTGTATTTCTTTCTCCAGCAGATATAGCTTATCCTTAACCTAAATGTTAACAGCATTATATGTATGTTTTATGTTGCTGCAAGTATTTCTGGAAGATTTTGAGTTGTTTTGTGACACTAGAATAAACATTTTTTGAGTAGAACAGATCAGAGCAAGGCAGCATTTGAACAGAGTTACCACATGTGAATTGTTCTGCAGTAACTGCCCTTTTGTAATTGCTTGCTTTTTCAGAGCAGCTAAGATACACGGGTTTTTCTCTCCAGCTCTGAGTTCAGTGTTGAACACCATGGCTGCAATGGAAAAGTGATAAGCAGTAGGTCACCTAAACTACGTGGTGAGGAATTAGCAGGGTGAATCTCTTCACAAATTCTGTAAGGCAGAAGATGACTGAAAGTCCAAGATTTTTGGTCACAATAGCTGCGTGTTCTGGCCATTTAGATCTAGTTGTTCAGGGAAGACTTGTTACTAACTAGCATTCTTCAGCACAAAAATTTGCAATGCTGGATTAAGACAGAGCTTTCCCCAATCAGCAGGAGCGAAGTCTGCCCTCACTAGGTTGTGCAAAGACCATCTGCCAGTTGACTTCTGAGTGCAAATACAATCTGTTACTTTGTCAAAATAAACAACATATCTATTGAGGGAGCATTTATAGACTGCTGACTGCCTAGCTCTCCAGCTATTGGAAGAACAGCCTGTTTATGGCACTCTCCGTTTTGGACAGAAGCTGTTATATCTCAAACATCGTAATGAATATTTCATAGTTTCAGAACCAGGAGATACAGCTTTACTCTTGCTTAGGCTGGCAGGCATCCAGGGTCGTCCTGGCAGTACAGTTATGTCAAGTACTCTGAAAGCTCTACTTTATGGGCATATATAATCCAGGAATTTTATCAAATCAGTGTAAGGGTTGTCATGTCATTAGGATAACCTAATATGATCAAAGTTGATGTGTGTATATATTATGGCAGTAGATAACAGATGTAATAACTTGAGTTCTGCAAATAATCTATATTTCTGTAATGGCTTTTTCCCCCGTCTTTGAGCCACTTTTTAACCCCTCCTCCACCCTCCATACTGTTTGTGGGCTTATTATGCTAGTAGGTTGCCTATAGTGAGCTTTCCGTATTAAAGAAACCAGAAAAGCTAAATCCTAACTTTTTGGAGAATTTTCTTATAGTAGTACTTTTTAAATTAGATCTTAATTCTTCAGAATTAAACATTTTTGTTTAATTTGATTTAATTTAATCAGGTTCTGATATGGTGTTTAAGGTAGATTGATGGTTAGGATGTCTTCAAAAGTCACAGATTAGCTAATGCATAAGCAAGAGGGAGAGATGTCTTTCCTGTCCAGACACCAACTGATTCTAAAAGTTAAATGATGCTTATTAGCTTATAAAAAAAAAAAAAAGAGTGCTTTCATCCTTGTTATTTAAAATGAGCATTTTAATCCTTGTTACTTATCCTTAAACACATCACTGCAGACTGCAGAGATCATTGTCTTGACTCAATTATTTCTGTCATATAAGTAAAAATACAAATATTTGATTAGTCATGGTTATTCACAATATATATATTTTTTTTTTCAAATGGACATTTACAAATATATCTTTCAGAATTATGGAAAAATGAATACGGGAACAAACCCCAGAAAATGACGTGTTCAGTTGAGGAATATGCTGTAGAATTCCTCTCTACAGCTCAGAAACAATAGCCAGAAATGGGTAAGGTATAGGGGAAAGCGGTGTGGTGATCACACCTATGGAATGGCTTCTCTGAAGAATTAAACATGTTAGGACTTCTAGCTAAGAAAACTCAAGGGGCAATATGAGAAAGGACACAGCTGATTCTCTTGGCTTGTTGCCCTATGCCTCCAAAGGAATCCAATTTTGATATGAACTAGTAAAAAAAATCTATTTTAGTTTCTGAGTTTAAGGAAAGCTGGATGGATAACGTGATACATTTGTCAGTGATGCATTTGACCACAGATTAATATGATAACCAAGCAGTGCAAGTCTAAGAGGCAGAAAAACCTCCATCTCTAACGCACATGAATTCCTTGAAGCAAATTATTTGCAACAAAATGTTTGTGCTTTTACTGTACCACAGTTTTTTAGTGCAGAAAGTGACACATCCCAGTAGGTGTCTGGGGACTTCTGATGCAATAGTATTACTTTGGCATTTGTAGAACGACATTTCTTTGTTGGAGGAGCAAAGATGTAGCACTGTGTCATTGCACCATTTGATCATCAAGTCACTCATCTACTGATCATTCCAAATCTGTATTGCAGGATAATTTCTTAGCAAATTGGCATCTCACATACAAAACTAGATCATATTTCCCACTTCTCACAATGTTGCAAGGGGATTTTTTTTGTAGTTATGTCTGATTAGTTTTTCCTGGGCTAGTACAGATGTTTGTCCCTTGTCAGTTACACTCTTTGGCATAGTTTGCAGCTGTGATACACATTTCCTTTCTCCTTTCCTGACATTTGCCAGCACATTGTCTTCCTGGATGGGACCATCAAGCTCCAAGTTCTTTTCAGAGAAACTTCACAGGACAGGACAGCACTGCTTGTTTGTCTGCTTTCATAATTGTTCCTCAGTTTGATTTAAATCAGTCAATTTAAATCATTAGAATAACTGACTATTTATTCCTGCTGACTACAGAGCCCTCTGGGGGATAAAAAAAATTAAAGTTCAGACTGTGACATATAAATACATGAAGATGCATTGAAACAAGTTACCTTTGGGTCTCATGTTTGTCTGAGGCAGTACACAGCAAACCTCCAAAACGTTTATTTATTGCAGAAGTGCAAAACTTCACTACTCTCCCAAGGTATAACAACATACATTGAGGAGCCATCATTTTTATAAAGCAAGAGTGACCTTAAAGCCTTAAGGAATGATAGAAATCATATGTTTCAAGCACATTCTCCTTTCCAAGTTGGAGCATCCAAATATGTTCATTTTTCTATATAACTTAATGCATCTGTCACTGTTAAACATCCAGATCCTTAAGGATTTTGCCTCATGATCCAAGGCTCATTATAGCTGTACCCGGAGGAGGTCAGGAGCAAGGCACTTACTTTTGCTGTCTGGCAACTCCAGAGCTAAAGGTTTTTCAGCAAATCACTTTCATTTCAAGGAATCACCACTGTGTCGGTGAGTATGTTCCCATTGGGCTAACACAGAAACAAACCCAGGTGTACAGGAGAGGAGGAGTAAACAGCCATCTCTAAGGAGAGTGGGGAGGGAGAGATGGATGTTCCTGGAGCTGCCTGTTTGTCTCCTTTGGCTGCAAAAGGAGCCAAGGAAAACCTGCTCCGATGTAGATGCCTAATTTTCAGATACCTAAAGTTAGATGAGAGGAATATATCACTGTAGGGTATAGTGCAATCATCATAATATCTGTCATGGCATTTGAAGCCAAAGGCATCTTCCCCCTTATTACCATGCCTTGCCAAAACCAAATCTGCTGTCCCCAGACTGCTGACCCCCTCTTGCCAGAGGTTCAGTCATCTGATTTGTTGGGTTCCCCCCCTCCCCGTATCCCGTCCCCCCTGCTGACATTAGCAGAGATTCTTAGAAATTGAGCAAACTTTAGCTAGGGTCCCTTAGCAAATTGCTGCCGACTCTTGGATTTTGAGACAGATGTACACCTCATTATTGATTTTCTCAGTTTTGAGGAAAGTAAGACAATACACAAAGCTGATAATCATGATCATTTCAGCATGGGCATAACCAGAGAGTCAGTTTCTACTTTCCTCTGGTCTTGGCTCTGCCCCTTCTGTTTGCACTCACTCTCTCAGTTCCACAATTTGTGTAGCTTTGTGTTTTATGGTTGATTAATTGCATGTCTTAAGAAAGAGCTCCAGTAAGGCTATTCATGCAGGGGGATGGATCAGGCTGTCTTTCTCCCATGCAGATTCCCTGGTGTCCAGTAATATAGCACAGCTGATGTTGCTGCCTTTCCCTTAGCACAGGCACTAACTAGGACTCTGTCCTCAATCCAGCTGTCTATTTTCATAGAGCTGAGCATAACAGTATTTTTGAGACTTCTGTCCCTCTGCCAAATCAGTTGAAATTTGCCACCAATTTCCATAGTTGCTGGGGCTGACTGGCAAACAGCAGATGGCGAGTTTTCCTAGTTAACCTAAAAACCATCCCCAAATGGAAAGACGAAGTGCAAGAGAATTTATTGTTTGTTATTTAGATTAGTTGTCGTTTACAAAAGACAGAAACTGTGTGTAAGTAAACAGGTATTTTTATAAAAGGGAGAAGAGAGTATGTACATCATATGTAACAAATGCAGATTGTACTGGAATATGTATGGCACGCAAATTGAAATAGAAAATTCACTAAAACACTGACGCAAAGGAGTAAAGCTTCAACACAAGGCACAGGTTATTCATCAGACTCCCCTTGGGTAATGACGGGATGACACTTTAAATATGGTGTCATGTTTACCAATGCAACAACAGTCCAGCCCAAGACATTTTTTCATTACCTTCTGCCTGCTTTTTCAGCCCTCCTTTGGTTTTCCAAAAGTCCATTCTCCAAACTAACTTCCTCCTGGAATCTCTCATCGTTATTCTCATAATGATGTAGAGAATAGGCTAAGGCATTTAAAATAGCAATATACAGCTCTTGCATAGCACTTTCCATCGTAATATAAAACAGCACTTCCGAATAAGATTAGCACGACTTTCTTTATCTGATAAATGGATACTTGATGATTAAATATATAAAATTTCCACCTTTTGCAAGAAGGTAGAAATGCTTTAAAGGCACTATAATTAAGCAGCAGCTTACTTTTACAACACTGAACTTTTACTACTGAGCAGGGATTCAGCAAGTTCTTTAAGTGTACCCCTAGTGTCAAAGACAAGTGTGGTTTCATTGACATCACTGGATGAGTTAATGGACACAGAAAATAGGTAACTGAGGTACAGTTTTTGTTCTGACATAAAAACTCATAAGCTATTTTTCATTCATATGGATGGAAATCAGTTAACTGAATCCCTTTCCTCGTACATGTTAAATGTTTAATCCTTTAGTGTCTTTTCAATTTTTATCACACTGAGAAAAGATTTGCTTAAAAACTTAATAGCAGAAAAATATTTATAAAGAAAAACAATAATTACAATATTTCAATTCTGTTATGATCAGCAACTCCTTATGGCACAGCTATCTCTGCTTTTCTAAACTATTGCTAGAAATGGTCGACATGGAATTCAGAATTTCCAGGATTAAAACACAAAACAAATCAGATGTTGTCATATTACCAAGGAAAAAGTGGAAAAGAAAAAGCAAATACTCATTTTGGCTGAAGAAGCTCCTACTGAGGTTGAGAAGATTGTGGGAAAGAACAGCCCTTTGTTCTCTTCATTCTAGCAATTATTTAGCATGGAATTTTCCTGAAGGCCAAAAAATTCCAAGTAGCTAAACTACGTCAAAAGGAGTTGAAATAATATCTTAGAATCAGCACAATGACAGTAATAATTACTAGTAAAACAAAAGCATAGTACAGCACTTACATTAATGAATGTCAAATAACATTGGGTATTTAATATATAGGCTGAAAAGTTCAATATAAAAAAATGTAAAAAGTGTATTCAGTTTTAACTGTCTCAGTCAATAAGTGTTATAAGAGACATGCAGAAACAATGCCCTGTCAAGATCTACTCGTAACTCATCACTTTGCTATAGGTATATTAAATATTGTACATTCTATGCCACCAAAGGGGGGGAAGTATAATCTCTCTTGTAAAATTCAAGGAAACCAGATATGTAACAATAACAAATTGCTTCAGAAATCATTCTCCTGCAGGGACTAGGTCATTCCTGTTTGACTGATGTTGGCTAACGAGCAGATCTCTGACAGAAAGAGTCCCAGCATCAAAGAATTTGGTGTCTAAATTGCATAAAGATGAGAAGCAGGGGCAGTGCCAATGACACAAGCATTCCAAGTGTGGGGAAAGTTCATCAGGGAGGTGATTTTTCTGTTGCTGTGAGGACTCTGAATGCTATGGGGATGTCTACTTGACACCATACAGCTTTCTTGGTAGACCTGCTTCACCTGGATGGGGGACACTCTCCCACCCACCTCGCAAGCCAGGACACTGAGAGCGATACCCCCACACGGCACTGCGTGGTGCTGGGTAGACGTGCTGTAGAGCAGGTTGCAGGCTGTGGCCTGGCATGCCTGCATGGGCACCGCCTTCCATAAAGCTGTACTTTTAAAGCAAATGTCTTGATCATGCCCACACGCTGTGCTTTGGCTCACAGCACAAAACAGTCGCTTAATATGCAAACTGGATTCCCGCTAGATGAAACTGAACCAGAAGGTGAGCTCCAGCAGCACGACTCATGCCCAAACCACTAACAGCAGTGGTTAGTGGTTTGCTGACCACTAGGCCAGACTAGAGCGGTCAAAAATTAAACAAAACAGGTCCTGCCAAGGAACTATCTTTTTCCTCGGACCTGCTCTTCTTACACTGCGCCCACTGGTAATGTAGATATGGCCCGTAACTCCGGCACTGCGAGTTGTACCACTGGAGAGCCCATGACATCTGCAGGCTTTCCCCAGAAATCAGAAAATCCCTCCCATTACTGCGCTGGTCAACATCTGGAGTCAACTTTGCATCATTCAAAACCATGAGGATGTTGTGGAGTCAGGCCACTCCACCCTGCATCAAAGGGATGCTCAGTCCTCCTTTTATTGGGGTGAGGGAGAAACAACAATGACAGTGTTCTGCCCCAATTTACCCTATCTTTAAATTTAAAATGGTGAGGGACAAGAAGGAATAATAACCTGTTTTGTTAGAGAACTGGAAAGAATGATTGTGGGCAACTGCGTGCTGCAGCTGAGAAGCAGCCTCAATTAGGCCACTGGAGGCCTCTGTGGCTGTGCCTTGTTTGCTGTTTCTGCTCCACCTACCTCCCTCCATCACGCTCGCTCTGGTACCTCTGCCTTTGGTGTGGCCGCAGACCGTCAGTCCACGTGCGCTTCTGAGCTAGCGTGCTACCTTTGGATTGGAAATTCCCCAAAACAGTGAAACTGCTTGGTCTGTGGCACTGCTGGTGGTGTGCAACACCAGGGTAAAAGCAAATCTTTGCAGGAGAGTAGAAGGGAAGATTTACTGAAGCAATGTTTTGAAACATTACTGCAAGAAAACAATGGAATTATCACAAAATGGAATTTCACACGCCCAGCAAACGCCCTCCAGAGACAATGGACTGACAAACGGCGTGCAATGCAAAGCAAGAATGCAAGTTCCGCTCCACAAGTTTCACAACCAGTCCTCTCGTACCTACCATTAATATGTCTAGCCTACTAAACTTCATGACAGCAGTTCAACAAAGTCATAGTTTGCAGCAAAAAAAGAAAAAAAGTTCAGCAGGTTTTTCTTTAAAAAAAAATCTGCAATATTCTGACTAATTCTGAGTCTGTTTAAAAAAAGAACAAATGTATATACTAACTTCAACAAGCAAACAAAACCATAAGCAAGCTAGAAAGCTAAACTGGTCTTGCTGCCTAGCATTTTAAACAGTAGAAGCTTTACAGTCAACTCCAAAACTATCAACACCTACAATCTTAAATCATGTTTCGCTGTGATGTTTTCATCAAATCAAAACGTTTGACAAAGAAGGCGTACAAGAAGGGAAGAAGTAGAACAGGGAGGATAGATAATAAAAGCAAGTGGAAAAATTATCAAAATGTGACCAATAAAGATTTTCTGAAAATGCAGAAGAGAAAGTAGCCATTTTATCTGTGACAAAGACATCTAGAAGCAATAGGGACAAAAACAAGGGAAAGGGGAAAAAAAAACCCCAAAAGTGTAAAAGAAGGGGAGACCCTCATCCAGCAAAGCATTTGCTTGTAGGCTCAGGGTGAAGCAGAGCCTAAAGATCGAACAGGAATGCATTGCTGGATTTAGAGGAGGGAAAAATGATAGCAAGAGACAACAATACTTTAGGAGGTACCTACCAACAGCTTGCTGTTTTCAAGAAAACATGTTTCTTTTAGTTGCTATTTTAGAGCTTTCTAGCTAAGCCCGAAATTCCGGGCTGTAGAACGCTGCTGAAGAGGACACAGTGACTCTTGCCAGACTAATTGCTTCACCACAGACCAGCTAAGATTGGAAGAGACCATTTTCAATCACCTGGTCCCTAAAATAGCCCTTTTGAATTTTGTCAATGTAAAGGAAGATTTTTGGAGAGACCATTTTGTCTGGGAGAGGTCAGTGGCACCTGGTCCCTAGGCGTGGCCTGTGTGGATATGTTTATGCCTGCTAAAAACTGCTTTGCCTATAGAAAGCACCATTTGACTACCGAACTTAGGGAGAAAAAAAACACAACAGGAATGTCCTTAGGACATTTTGGGTGAGGAACTTTCACAAACTTATTCCAAAAGCCCAGTAAAAATATACCTAAAAGAAAACACAAGAAAACAGAAAAGAGCAAACAAATCACCCCCAGAAAATCATTAATAAAAAGAAAAGTAAAAGTAACATTATCAAACTATATATATAATTGTTTTCATTAAAAAAGAAGGAAGAAAGCACACCTACCGCCTGCAGTTCTGGTCAGGTATCTCCCCCCCACCCCCCAATTAAAATTAAAAAAATACAAATAAAATAAATTAACCCTATTATCAGCCTGGTTCCTAACTGAAACAATTTCTTCCCCTGCTACTCTATTTACTGAATAAATCTGTTAAAAACCTTAAGAAAAAACTGCAATTCTTCAGCTGAAACTGAAAGCAGAACTTTTTGCCCCCTTACTCTTTGTAATCCTGGAATTACTTTAACAGCAGCGGTTCCCTGCCCAGGTGAGAGGAGATGGGTGCCAGGGGCAGGTGTCCTCATCAGAAGGTCAGGATTGTTTCAGTTGAGTTGGCAAAGGGTGTTTGAATGAGGGTTATTGCCTCTCTGGGACTTGCTCTGATTTACAAGACATCACTTTGAACTTGAAATCAGCATTTTCTTGCTGAACTGTAATGTGAATTGCTTATCATTTAGTTCTGCCTAATGATTTAGATAATATCATTCATTAACTCTAATAATAATGGCCCTGATTCACCAGAGTACTTAAATATGCAAATAGCATAATTTAGGCCAATGAGAATCACACACTCACAGTTAAATATGTGTTTTAGTGATTGGGTGAATGGGATTCCTGGTGCACTCAATGGAGTAGAAATGTTGTAAGTCATGTTCGTAAGATAAAAGTACTTAATAATTAATTTTCATTTTTTTAATAAATTGCAAGAGCTGTGGTGGAAGGACACTATGGAGCCCGTGTGAACAGAGTTTAACCTTCAGCAGTGGGAGCTGAGTAAGGGACGCCAGATTTGCACGGCAGCTGGTACTAAGTATCCTGAGCTGTATATTCTGCCCTTCAGGCAGCTGGGAAACATCCTCTGCACCCCTCAGCGCTTTGCCAAATCTTTATTTCCCTTCAGTGAATGTATTAAAACACATAACAGTGGAATTTAACCCTCGTGATCCTTATTTTCCATCTGGAAGTACATCTGTTGAGAGGTACCCACAAAAAGGGTTTTAATGCGCCAGCAGAATAATATTTCTGGAGGGCTCCAGACAAAATACATCCAGTGTGCATGGTGGAGACCAAAGCAGAAGTACAGGAAGCAAAGGAATTATTCAGTGAAACCAGATTTTTTCCACACTCCACATTTTCCTTTTCTGACAAGATATTTCATGCCTTCAAAATCCAGTATGGTTTTCCTTTTTTGGCAAAGAAAAAAAAAGGTCATTTCTTTAGAACTTAAGAGGAGAAGAAAGTTTGTGATGAAAAGGTTAAAGATGGAATCATCAATGATATAGGTGGAAGTTTGTCATCTGCTAACCAGAAACAGTAGCAAAAAGTTTTATCACGTCCTTTCTGAGCAGCACGCTAAACTGGACACGCGGGGTTTGATTGATTTTTCTTAGGATAATTGTTCAAGACGGATTTCTTGGATCAAAGGATCCCCCCACAGAAATATCATCTATGTCTTGCACTCATTTATACAGCAGCTGCTGGAAAATGAGCCTAATTCTTCATCTGGAGAGTCTGACCACAATAATAGAATGAAGTGAAAATGACCAAAGAAAAAGAATATAAATGGTGTCATTTTCGACCCCTGCCACTGGCCTCCGGGAGAAGACAGCAAGGAAAGCAGAAAGCGTTGGCACGCCGAGCTCCCGCAGCCCCAGCAGGCAGCATCTGGGCACAGATTCCTGGTGTGCGGTTGAAGAACTCTTCCCAAGCTCCAGGGAGGGAACTTGCAAAACATCTCCAGCAAATCTTCAGGAAGGTCCTTCTTTTCCCCTTTCATTCTGCTGTCATTTCCCAAGCTTCTCCACCCTCAGACCGGTCTCACTTTTTGGCTATCAGCCAAGGAGTTTGACCCTTGAAGTGGCAGACAAAGGGTTTCACATGAAAATGGCCAGGCAGAATTAACAGTCATCAACAGCCACAGCAACCCAGTTACAGGCTTTAGTAGGGACCAACCCTCAAACTAAACTGTCAGGTTCAGGGTGGTGCAAACCCAGCTTTGTACCATTTGGGTTTTTCTTGAAATGCAAGGCACTTATGTTTGGGAAGAGCAGCTAATCAGTAAAATTTCACTGATTTGCAACCTCTGATTTATCCCCAGAGGCTGATGAGATTGTACCAATAGGAGGGGCTGTAGGCACAGCAATCTGGAACGGTTATCTATCTACTTCAGTTAAAAAAAAACCCACAGGCCATAGTCTTCAGCAACCACAGGGAACGTTTCTCACCATTTTCCTACCCTTATGACAGGTGAGTGGTTATCTTACACATAGTTTTTCCCCAGTTGTCTTTCATCTTCTATACTTCAGTGCAACTGCTGCAAATAATCTCGGGTCCTTTCCCTCTGTGCCTATGCCGCCTGAGGTGCTGTGTTTTCTTGGTAGTCAGCAGCATGAGACCATCATGACTCAATGCCCAACCGAGGCACCATGAGATTGCCAGAATCCACACACACACCAGGCACCCACCTGACAGCGGTTCAGCATCACCGCTGAGCTCACTACAGCGTTTTAGGTGTGCCGCTTCTGCTTCGTAGAGAAACCTGTGGGAATTAGCTACCTCGGTGCCCTTGAGAATTAGGTTGGAGCTGAGTTTTCTCCACAGCTGAAGTCTAACAATCCCTTTTGCCAGGATGCAAAAGGAGCTGCTGGTTTGCAAATGAAAGTAGGAATTAAACCAAATTTCCAATTCAGCAGACTTTCCTCCAAAATATCATTCTCAGAAAGGTTTTAAAATACTTTTTCCTGAATTAAGTTCAGCTTTTTAAGGGAACCCAAAAGGAAGGATTAAACAAGCCTCTGAAGGTTGTAAACTCTGCTGCCCCAACAAGTACCTTTGGAGTTGTGCGGCTAATTTGAAGCCAAATCGATGCTATGAACAGAATGGTCTGGGATAAGGAAGAAAAAGGTAATAAGGATAAGAGCACGTGTTGACACTCTGTGTGTGTCTGTGTTTTGCTAACAGAAAGTAGCTGAGTCCTATGGAAGTTGTGGCACCAGAGTCTCTTGTGGTTTGCACTGGTGTAAGTCAGGAGTATCTCCACTGATAACAGCGGAATTATGCTGGGGCAAAGCTGAAGTAAAGAAAAAAAAAAAATCAAACCTCTTTTGCTCAGACTCTTCCTCCTCCCCTGCCTCTTTGCTGACACAAGTCAGGTACTTTCAAGGGTTCTGGCAATTGCATTTCAAGGTCCCCCATGCCTCAGACAAAAGCTTTCTCTCTCACAAATATATCAGTCCAAAACCAGCCCAAGAAACAAACCAGATACAGTATCATCTCAAGACTCCTTTACCTTTCAGTAGCTGTGTCAAGACAGCCTAACAGATGTATGCTTTGTTTGCTTTTAGGTAAGACAAACCCAAGCAAAGACAATCCCATGCAGTGCAATCACAAACAACAGTTACAAAACAAAAATACACTACAGAGGCCAAAGGGAACAGGAGACACTGGCAGGTTCTTCTAGGGATCTGTAAGTTTTACAGGATTAAATATAGCCAGCGTTTTTAGAAGGGGCCGAAGCATTCAAACTACCTACCTTGGGGGCTGAGCACTACAAGACCAGAGTAGAAATTCACTGCTGCTGCTGCTGCTGCTACTACTATAACCTTCCAAAACCAAGGCTGCCATCACTATACCCGGTTGGATCTTTAGCAACTGTTTCATGTTTAACAGGTGTGTAATTAAGAGTTGTGTGGCATTCGTTTAAATAAGTGCTGTTCCAATTAGCTAAGCTTCACAGCTGCAAAGCCTTATAGCAGGAAGCCTTATATTAATGAGAAAACACACATGAATCCCTCCCTGCTCTGCAGTTCATTTTCTTTCTGTACCGTCTCAGCTCCAGTACCCCAAGCATCTTATGAAAACATCATGCATGGAAAAGTTTCATCCAAAGGACAATGTTGGCATGAAAAGACATGGTTGTAAATATCATGAATCAGTTTAGGTTGAAAGTTGCAAGGAGTTTCCTAACTGCGAGAGCGATCCGAGTCAGGAACAGCCCGCGGGATGGGGAGGTAAGGGATACAGGGTGGTAGAAACCTCACTGGTTTTTTAGATGATGTTCAATAAATTTCTGAAAGGGTGAGGTAACAAATGAATTGCAATAGTCGGGCTGGGCTCAGTTCCTTGGGCAGTCCCTGGCAGGCCTTCTCCTCTGCATACAAGAGAAGCATGTCTCTTACTCTGTTGTTTTACTCTGATGGCACTAAAAGGCTGTATGGAATTGGTTGGAAAAAAATGAACTAATTAATAGTTTATAAACAGATAAATAGTGGTGGTGGCGGTGACGACTTCAGCTGGCAGAACTGTAGCCAGGAGAAGCTGTTGTGAACACAGCCTGTGATCCATATGTACAGCACTGCAGGAACCTTGGTAGTCAAAACTATCCAGTGATGCTGCGGGAGAGGGTGCCAAGCTCCTTTTGTAGTGGCAGCATTGTGTGAAGAGCAGGACTTCAGTGGACGGGTCTAACTAATTTATTACTGCCTGTGTTTCTCGGTTGGGATTTCTAAACAGTGCTACCTTCTCCCTATCCCCCTGAAACTTATGGGTTGCAAACTGTATTTCTCCCTTACATGAAGGACCACGGAAAGGGGACGTGGTTTAGGGAAAATATTTAGGCTTCCACTCCTTTGCTCATTTTCTAAAAAAAGTATATTGTGATGTTTACTTTAGTCTGATACTATAATATTTCTTGATGGGTGGTTTAGACTTGAGACATTAACAAAGGTAGGTCAAGAAGGATAATTACGGTGTACATATGCAAATTATAATGACACACTGCAAATTTGCATGCGACCTTTGGTTAACATTTAAAAAAGCCATGTGGATTGATTTATCTAATAAACATTCGTTAGGGTATCATCAAGGTATTATTCTGCTATATGCTTCGTTTTAAATGAGGATTTAATTAAGCTACTTGCAGGCCTACAATTTAGAAAGATGTTAGAATTTCTTGCTGACCAGGGCTCGTTGTCATGACGGTTATTCCAGCTCATGGGAGGTGCTCTATTTTATTTTTATTTGTTATTATTTCCAGCTCATGGGAGCTGCTGTATTTTAGCCAGAGGCAAGAGACTAAGAAATTCTCTTTGTAGGCGCTAACTCCACAGCTCTCGGGGAAGGTGTTACTGTCCCTGCATAGCCGAGGAGCATCCTCTAGAGGAGCTGGCGGGGGGCTGCGCTTGGCTGTCTGAATCTGATCAAGAAACAGACCTCATTTGATAATCATTAATCATGGAATCTCTAAGTACAGTGGCTGCTTTGATATTTTTTTTCCAGCAATACCTTAATTTAGTCACCACAAAATTGTTAATATTTCACTTTAATAAAAAATACATAATATTTTGAAATAGTCTTGAATGATTCCAGCTTGAAAAATGAGAATGACCTTTAAATCTATACAGGGCAGTTCCTTTGGGCACTTTTAATGCAATAATTTATTAAGTTCCTATAGTCATCATGTGTGCACAAATATCATGTAAATATTACAGCTGTACTCCATGACAAAACAAGCATAATGCAGACAGAATTATACAGAGAACTGACAAACGGGAAAGAAGGGACATCTAGTATTTTCTGTACAAAAAATATGCAGCTTCTTGATAATTTGTAAAAATGCATAACTTTTGGCATTTTAGAGAAAGGACACTGTATAAAAATAAATATTCTATGTACAATAACACACACAGGCCAGTCCAGGGTTAGAATCATCACTGCAAAAGAAAACATAAACGAGGGTTAGTGACAATTCACTAACGAGTGTTAGTGACAGTTCACTAACAATTGTTAGTGACAGTTCAGCAAGGGAGAAGGAACACTTCACGGGGTGAAAGGTGTTAGGGAACCTGGCTCCAAAGTCTCCAGAAGGAAAAGAAATGGTGCTGGATCTCAGCACAGATCCTTTTCACTTCCCTGGGCAGTGAGCATGGGGGGTTTGACCCAGGCTGACTCCACTTTTTTCCTATCCCTGTGGCTTGAGTGCTTGGCATCAACGCACACAGCAAGTACTGAAGGTGGGCTAGACCCTGAGGAGTGGCAGACGGGTTAATGGGAACCTCCAAAGGGGACTCCTGAGGCAGCTGAACTATCAGAAACAAAGGGAGAGTAGAGGGGACAGGTACTTAGAGCCCCCTTTCAGAGCTACCCTAGAACAGAGCTAACAAGCCCGTCCCCTCGGAGCAGGGTCTGCCCCAAGCCCAGCTGCCAGGCCACCCCTCAGTGGGTGCGCTGGGGGGTCTGGTGCAGAGAGCCTGGCGGGGCGTGCAGGGGCACCGAGCCCGTTCGCTCTGCTGCGCTCCCACCAGCCTCCCATGGCACCTGGGTTACCTGGGGTATGCCAGCTCCCACCCTCTGGTAACAGAGTTGACTGGGTAGAAATCTAATTTTTGTGCCAGTATTAGAGTACTTCAAGCCCAGGCAGCTCAAAGGCCACAAATACAATTCTCCCCCTTTTAGCTTATAAAACTAACGAGCAATATATAAACAAGGGAGCATTTTGCTTGCTGCTTTTCAGGGCCATGGTCCTGGAAATCCCACCCATGCCTCCACACCTCTTTTGCTCTTAGACTCATTGAAAAACATTAGCAGGACCCATAGCACTGCCACCTCAGCACAGTCTCAGCATTTCCAGGATTATTTTACCTTATTCCAGCAGCCTTGAACTGGAAGGCCGTCTTCCCCCTGGAAAAAAGTCAGATGAAATAGCAGTTTAGGACACAGAAAATAGTGCAGAGATCGAGAAAAGGAGGAGTGGGTTAACTATTACAGCTGCAACAAACAGTCTGAACCGGGGCTGGAGGAATAATCTGAAAGATATTCCTCACCCCTTCGGAGTGACCCAGGCTTCTGGCTGACACAACCAGCATAGCTTGCAGCAAGGGCTGGGGCTGAAGAGGGAGATTGCCCGCAGGCTATCTGCAAGGAACTTATGTACACGAGGTCCATAGGCTGGTTCTCATTCTCTGCTAAGGCAGGCGTTTAGCCAGGCTTCCTCGAGGGAAGGAGGGAACACAGGAGGTCCCATTCAGCCAGAAAAATACTGCAGGAAGTTGGCAGTGGAAAGCGCGAGATGGCTGGTTTTGTCCTCAGGCTTGACTCTATACTGCTGAGGTTATAAGCAAACCACACAGGCAGTGCTAACCTTGGGCCTGAAGGAGGGGCTGGAAAAAACCTCCATTTCCTTTCTGCCCTGTTTGTTAAAGGGTTTGCTTTACATCACATGAGATACTGCCCAGCTGCTGTCCCCTCTTGCCTCTGAGAAGATCCTCCTCCAGGGAAATGAGGAAGGCAAGAAGCCGGACAGCCCCTGTGCTGGTTGAGGATCTCTCAACCGATGCCCTGAAGTCTTGGGCTACACATCCCAAGGTGGGCATGTGATTATTTTTTTTTTTAATATTGAAGAAGGTTGGATACTTTAAGGGCTGAGATTAAATGGTTGGAAAATGCTTTTGTGAATTACTGCCATTAATTTCATCTCTGTGCAGCTCTATCTGATGTGAGAAAACAGGAAATTATGTCAATGATAAGGTGCTCTTGAGAAGGAGATAAAGTCAGACATAAGGAGATACACAGATACATGAAAAGACAAATATTTCTGCTGTGTGTGCTTGTCAGATTTGTGGGCAATTGGTATTCCCCAGGAGAACTCAAGAGCAGGGAGTGAAATTGGACAACGCACGATGCAGGCACATTTCTTCATTCAAATGACTCAGTTCTCACTTCTTCAAGTACTGCGTGAGAAATCTGCAGTGCTTATCATCCCATTTGAGAAGGGGAAAGGAAAAAAAAAAAATGAAAGCAAATGCACAGTAGTATACTGAGAAATAAACTAAAAGGAGATGCACTTTCAAGGTACTGATGAAGTGAATGTTGCCATTATGCTACAACCATATTGCTTTTCAAATGCATTTTTTTGACTGTGGTCTCCTTGTGATATTTCCTCCGTCTCCCCTCCACTATGTGGAAATACTGAGTTACAGGTTAATTACTGGGTAAATTGTGGCGTTCCCATTGGTACATTGGTGGTGGTAGGAATGACTGGTGTAGTGCGTTGCGGGAGGAGATGGGAAGTTAGGTGTATGAAGGAATGGGAGGCCAGGGAGTTATAGCTTAGGGATCAAAGGAAGACCAGGGTCACAAGGAAGTGTTTGTTGCAGGCGAATTTGCTGAGAACGGAAATGCGGCATGCTTATTAGTACCAAGTATCTCCTTCCACATATCTCAGATTTGTAAAGCATTAGTTCACAGCCTCTGTAAGTTACACACATGGATGTGTCAGCTGGATACTAAGCTTTTAACCTAGTTGGATCAAAAAACATGCTTATTCACGTTCCCAAGCTAGCTTGCATGCCAGAACGCTATATATAAAAAAATAATGGCATCTGTATTTCACCAGAATTTCTGGCAAGTTTCCCTTAACAAAAATAGGTATGAAAAGAAGCGTACATTCTAACATAGCCATGCAGGGTGAATCCTAACTAAGAGCAGAGACAAAAAAAGAAAGGTAGTTTACCAAGGCACTGGTAGACTCCCTGCACCTGTGAAATCAGGTGCCTTATTTGGCTGAAACTTATTCCCTAGAAACCTGGCAATTATCAGTGGGAGGTGAAACACATGGCTCAATGTTTTTTCCTCCTTTGTGGACTGTTCTGGGCAGATATTATTTCACCTGTGGGACCGGCAGAAGAGTTTCTTTCTGTTACCCAGAATATACAGAGCAGCAACTGAGACTTTGCAAGTAGTCACCGTTACAGTCACTGCCCCAAAGAGAACAGCAGCACCCAAAGGAGGGAAAGCTGAAGGGAAGACTAACGTTAGCTCTTCACAGAGGTCAAATAACAAAGGTTTTTAGTAGCAATTTCAGGGCTAGTTTCCTGATGAAATTAAGAAAACCTTCCGGACTAAATGTGGCTTTTTTCTTTGGGACACATTTTTTCCAGCTAGTTGAACTAACTGATATCCCATCCCTTGTAAATGGCATCAAACATCTTTAAGTGAGCATAAAGCTTGGAATAACCATCCTCAAGCAAACCCAGTCGTGCCAGATGGGGGCTGGAAGGGCAGGGGAGTACAAGTTTCAACATATTATGGGGTTGAGACTGCTGTAGGGAGTAAAACCTCACCTGAATGCTGCATCTCCAGAAAAATCTCGGAGTAAAGTAATAGACCGGTGATGTTTAACGGGATATTTAGAAATTAGTTGAGTCTAAGTCTTCCTGAATACCTTTGTCCTACAATAGTTGGGCTAGATGAGGCACTAATGTAATAATCATCCTTTAATACTGGAATGAAATAGACATCAGGAAACAGGCACTTCCAAATTCAAGTTTCTTGGATGCTATGGGTACTGTTTGGACTTCTCAGGAGAGTCACAAATAGGAATTATCTAGTAGGAATTGAGGGAGATAAGCGTCCAGTTAATATGTTTCACGTGTGCTTGCTAACAGGATAACCATTTTTTTCAGTCATCTTAATGTATAGGGTGACTGAGGTAATACCAAGCAGTCTGAGGCTGTGCTAGCCACATATGAGCACTTAAAAACAGAGTTAATGAAGGACATGAGCATTGCAGCTCCTTGCTAGAAGGCCAGGCCAGTGCAGAGGCAGATCTTCACACGTTAGTCTACTGAAAGTTGTCAAAGTGAAGGCGAAGGAAGAATTGAAGCAGTTGTAAATAAATTCGCATGCCGGCTACATTTTTCCTCATGCCACAAAGTAATGCTGACAACAGCTGTGAATCACAGCCTGAAGGGAAGGGCCTGTTTCTGACAACAGCGGCGCGGGGAAGGTAGGATGGAGATAGGTAAGGAAGGAATTGCCAGGTGTTTCTGGGGCATGCGGCTCTTCGGAGGTATCAGAAAATAACAACCAAGACACAAAAAGCAAACGAGCATGCAGGAAAGGGAAGGTACGCCATACCAATGGGCATGGGGCATCCAGGCCGTCCAGCCCAGGTAACCCCGGCTCACCCTTCTCGCCTTTAAAACCTCGGAGACCCTGTTTATGAAATCAACCACTATCGTTATTTCAGTTAATGCCAGTCACCTCCATGTCACGGGAGGAGAGGCTGAGTCCCCCACTGGGACTGTCCCAGGGCACTCTGCTGCACACCCAGAATACAGATGTCCCATTGTTTCAGTTTTAGTTTTGCTTGCATAAGCACTAGTAGCACTTTCCTTTCTGTTTTTCTGTAATCTACGAGTCAGGAGATACTTCTCCGAGTTAAATCTGAGAGGATGAGAATGGTGTTTCCTCTGTTCTGAAATCATCCATTCTTCCTATCCTCACTAGGAAACCCAGCAGCTGGATTTATAGATGTATGATTCACAACTACTCCTGGGATTTATGTCAGTACTACAGCTTTTTGGCAGTGTTTGCTGCAGTGTATGAGTTTAGATTAAAATGTATACATATTCCTATATTTATTCATTTGTCTAGATTTATAGACAATATATTTTGACAGAAACATATCCCATTTAAAATAACTGAGATTTGTTTTCCCTCTGGGTAATGTAGCTCGAGTGCCCTGTGTCGCTCTCAGGCGATGATGTCAGCTTGCCGTTATTCCAAGGCAAGAAAAACAGCATTCAGGTTTTGCTGTTATGTGGACATGATGACATTAAACATGTCCAGAGAGGAGCCATAACTAGCAGAAAAGCAGACACAGGGCTCTATCTGCAAAGGAGAAAGCCCTGGGCTCCCAGCACATGGGACACCCCCATGTACCCCAAACCTTTGTGAGCTCCGGAAGAGGAAGGAATATAACCATGGTCACTCAACAGCCTGATTGCTCAAAGGAGCAGTGGTTCCCCACTGAAGAAAGCGGCTTTGCCATAGAATGCAGTGGGAACCAGGCTGGGCCTTATCCGAGTGTTATACTTTTGCAAGACCATTGTTTTTGTTATGATTTCCTTCTTTCTTCACCGTCAACAAATCTTAAAACAATACATTTGATGAAACAGAACATACCAACGGACAGGGTGCATCTAATCCAGGCGCTCCTTGGTCTCCCTTATCCCCTTTAGACCCTCTAGAGCCTTTCTTGCCCCTCTCCCCCTGTAAATAATAGTTTAATCCAAGAAAAAAAGAATACACAAAAGCTTTAGGATCATCCATTTCAAACAAATGTCAGCGATAGTTTAAAAAAAGGATAAACATTTAGGAAACATTTTGAAAGAAGAGAAATCTCTCTTTGAGATGTTAAGTGAAAAACAACATATGGAGCTACTAACTGTTACTTAGCTGCATAAACGCATCGGCCATTGCTAAAAATCCCACACTGACAGACTGCAAGGGATCTGCATCAAAGGGGTTACAAGTGCCTCTGAACTTCACGGATAGGCCTATAGTCAGCCAGCGGAGCACGATGACTCCTCCACCAGTACCATTGTTATGAGACTACTTCTCATTCTTAAAGAAATTATCACTATTATCATTATCGGTCTGCATGGCCCAGTTGTCCTTTGGGATGCTCTGAGTAGTGCTCCCCCAGAAAAACCTGTTAGATAGGGACTAGCCCTAAGCAGCACAGGGTAGCCACTGGTCCCTGGCCCTCTTATGTAGCAGCACAGACATACCCCAGGAAGGCGCAATTCTTACAGTGGTTTGATGTTACAATTTTTCCACAGGCTCCAGGTTGAATCACACCAGAGCCAGGGCAGGAGGGAAACAAATTGAAAAATCATAATCAAACGGAGGCTTGCTCTCTTGTGGAGGGGCAGTATTAGGTCAATGAAAGCCAGCCGCAAGAGGGGCTGAGGGAATGCCCAGATGCCCTCACTAAGGGAGAATACGTCCCACCCGTCGCAGGTCAGCCAAGGCAAGGTATGGCATGGGCATTTGACAGTTGTAGCTATACCAAATAGTTCTGTATAACAGAGGAAATTCTCAAAGCCACTGAGCATAAAACAGGGAAATGGGCTGCTGCACAGGGAATTGAATTTAGGGTCCTTGTGGAGAGGGTTAAAGGAATTAAGGGATAAAATCAGACAGCACAGGTTGCTGTTTCTTCTTTTTTTCTAAAAAAAAAAGTGTTAAACCCAAAGCTGGCAAGAGAAATGGATGGGAGAGGAGAGGCGATGAGGAGAAGTCACCCAGAACCAAGCACTGGAACAGAGAGGATAATCCAGGAAAATGCAGCATGGGTTGCTCTGGAGGAAGGAGGAGGGAACGAGGAAGAAAGGCGGAAGAGGAGGAAGGGATAAAGGGGACAAAGGTGAACCTGTAGGAGCGAGGAAGACGCACATACACACAAGAAAAAAAAACACAGGCATTAAAATAACAGTGAAGATATCAGCATGGTAGCACAAGTTCAGGGTTTACACTTTTTCAGCTGGGTTACTTGAAAGGCCATCTGTTCCCATTGCTACCTAGTGCCATGATTCTGTCTCTGCCTGTCCCCAGGCCCAGCTATGCTGTACTCCCACACTGAACAGAGGGCAGCAGGAGCGTTTCTGGGATTTAAATAGCAGTGCTCTGCCTAAAGTAACAGAGAGGACTTTGGCAAACTATTTGGGAGCTAAACAAAGTGGATCCTCACTTTTAATGTGCTCAACACTGAAAACCTTCAAATTAAAGTGCTGTGCATACTACTGCTGTCTGAAAGAGAGAGAGGCGTTTCAAATGAACACATCTCCCACTTCCAAAGAGGCAGGTGTTATATCTCAGCCCCCTATGGAACAGGTCAGAAGTGGAGTGTTGCCTTTTTGTTTTCACTTCACAGCTTTCTTCTTCATTTTGAGGTCTCCTGGCTAAACTGCCACCATAGGGGTTTTTTGCCAGCATTTGGGAGAGACTGTCCTGCGTTTCTGAGGAGTTTCTGACACAGAAGCTGTATGTCCCACTATAGGGGAGACCTAGCGCTCAGCTGGGGTACTGGGCAACCAGTGCTGGGTTCAGTTCTGCTAAACAGTACTTGTCAGATGTCTCCAATGACTTCAAAGGGGTGGAGGCATTCAGACACAACAGCTGTATAAAGGGGACTCACCAAAACAGTGCTGTTTAACCCCTGTAAGCAGTAGTGACCTGTTCACAATTTTTGAAGAGGGGCAGGAGTGAAGGGAAGCCCCCGTACAAAGACTCAGTGGGAAAAGTGGTATTTTCTGGGATCCCACCTAGTGCAAAGATATTGCACTTGCCCATTGCTGCAGTGAGACAAAGCGCATGCGTGTTTCAAGGGGCCAGCAAAACTTCCCACTCATGCTTTCCAACTCATCCTCTACAAGGAGGTGCAGTTTCTCCCAGTTTTCATTTGCTCTTGTGTGAGAGCTCAGAGAAATCCTATCTACAGCTAATGAAAGATCCTTCTTTTAAATAAAATACCCAGTTTAAAAACCAACTGAAAAAGTCTAGCAATTCTGTTAAAGTTATTTTTTGCTTAAGAGCCACACAAACAAAACAAAACACATCTTAATGAAGAGGAAGTTAAGAAGCAAAGCCAGAAATGCAATGATTAAAAAAGGGGAGAACTTTGGAGCTCCCGTGAAACTTGGACCTTTCTCCCCTAGTTTAAGATGCCAATTGGCTACTGCTTTCCAAAACTGCCCATTCTGTGCAGAGTAAAGTGACAAATATATTGCAGATAAAGGACAGAGAACACTCACTATGTATCAAAAGCAAATTCATATAATGAAATCACTGCACGGGCACATGCACTATAAAACTTTACGTTTTCAGGTAAACTTAGGTGATACCAGAGTCTTATGAAGAGAAGGTGCATGTGTATGTGTGAGTACACACATAAAGGCATACACATGTGTACTCTATTGAACTGCTTGACATATTTATACAATTGCAACCTTACAAAGACTCTTAATCCAGAAGTCAGTCATATTTCTAAATATAAATTATATTCAACTGTAGCTCTTAGCTGTTTTTATCAAAAAGATTCAGAACCTTAACAGGCAAGAAATCCCTTATATTGTGGGAAACCTGATGAAAAAGCAAGGAGCTTCTCAACATACACTTTTTAGTAATGTTTATCTTTCTGTAACACAGGTGGTATGACAGAAAAGCAGCCGTTCACGTTATTGGCTTTCACCCAACTCTTCACCATCCCATCCATTCAGGACAATGCCTGAGGAGACTTCACATCCGATTCTTTAAGGTAGGCGAATTTAATTTATCTTTCCCAAATTTCCATCTTCTAAATTCTCTGGAGGATCATTTGCTAGAGGGCAACCTTCTTTTTCGTGCTTCAGGGGGAATTTAAGAGTAATGTAACAAGATTTGCTGACTCCACCTCAGTTAATTCTTATGGGAATCCCTAAACACATCAGTAAATAGATAAGCAGGATTTCCTAAAGCATGCCACGTTGGCCTAACTTTACTACACATGAAGTCCCATGCTTCAGTGAGAACAGAGCTATGACAACAATGAACACATTAGAAAATCCCTCCTAGAGCTTTCAGATGTACCATAATGTCCCAGGTGATTATATGAGCTACAGGTATCACCTTGTAAAATACAAGTTTGTAAAGTTACTTATATGAAGGTCTAGCAGACAGAATTACATGCTAGCTACGTGAGGTTGCTCAGGAGTTAACCGGTCTATCACTGTGTGAAGACGTTAGTAACTCAACACAAGAAGTTTGCCTGGTAACTTACCCGGATTCCTTTCTCACCAGGTAGACCTTGTAAACCCTGAAATACATCAAGACAAAAAGAAATATTTTAAAACAAGTAGGGCCCATTGTATTCCCACTCAAAAAGAAGGTATACCCAGGAGTTTGTTTTTTTTTCAATTTGTACCAATTGCTCTATGGTAAAAAAAAAAAAAACACCAACAAAACAAAACAAACCAACTTTGCCAGGAGACAACCTCCTCTTCACCTCCATTAGGCCATCCAGGTTGTAACACAACTACTACTACTCTAAGGGTTCTTCAGATAAAAACCAAACTAGTTTAGAGAATGCAGCCCCTGGAAAAAGCAGCAAACTTCCTTTTTTTGTGTTAAACAACAAAGCAGCTCTCTGATTACATAAAACTAGAGTTCCAACACTGGCCCCATCTTGCAAAAAGTAATCCCAAACGATGGAAAAAACCTCACTGCTGGCAGCTTTTGTCACTGCAATGACAAGACAGGGCCCCATCAGAGAGGTGGAAGGTAGGCACCCAAGCTGTGGAAAGGTCAATGGAGCAGATGTGCTCAAAAGCAGCATTTTGGATTAAGATATGTATCCTGGGAATCCCATGCAGCTTCTTTTGGTAGAGTTTGAGGACCAAAGTGAATTAACAGTTTCCCTTCGGCTTCATCCAGCTCATTCTGAATCATTGCTCTGAAGCTACCGAGCTCTTTCTGTTGCTACCATAGTGTGCATAAGCTTGTAACTTTGGTTCTTTAACACCTAACCTAGCTGAAATTGCAAATGCAATATTACAGCAGCATCTTAAGCTATCAACCTCAGCGAGGAAACAGGCACTGTAGATAACGAATCCCTCATACTCCCATACTTACAGGAAGCCCTGCTGGCCCCATTGGTCCTACAACTCCAGGATCTCCTTTACTGCCCTGAAATGGAGACAAAAGAGTAGAAATTGTTACCTTCCCATTCAGTACAGCATTGCTATAGAAGAAAAGTAAAGGACCTGTTTCAAAACACCTAAAATCCCCACGAATGAGGTACTCAAAAATTGAAGAGGCTGAGCTGAGGGTCTTATATGCACAAGGAGAGAGCTATCACAGGGAGCTGTGGTATCTTCAAAGAAGTTACAGAGCATTGGTCAGTCCTGAAGCAAACTCACCCTTTCTCCTTTTGGTCCTGCTGGTCCCGAAACCCCAATTGGTCCTGGAGTACCCTGTAGTTGTAGGAAGGAAAACACATCAGGACATTTTTATTCTAGGGCCTCATTAAAGCCAGGAGACACTGCTGCTCCTTTAGGAAAAAGCACAACTGAGGACAGTCTGGTGGTGGAAGGCATCTAGCACCACTACAGCTTTCAGTGTTGATGGCGATGGATTTGAAGTAGTTTTATAGGCGATTTGAAGAACATGGGAATTTCTACTTTAGATCACACCAGCACCATTTTACAGAGCGTTATTTTTAATTTTGAAGCTGTCTCTTGACAATTGCTACAGCAGGCATTTCTACCAGTTCCACAGGAGGGAATTTTTTTCTCTCTAGTTTATATCAGACAAGGCTGAAAGCTGTAGCAGAATAAAGGCCATTTAGATATATGATAAACAATTTTCTTTTTTTTCTTTTTTTCTTTTTTTCCACTGGGCATCAGTTGAGTTGAGCAAAAATGAAAGAGTTTGGTTACTTGGTGGCAGGCAGCCAGTCAGTCATGCAAGTTGAAAGACACCATGCTGCAGAGACAAATGCAAATGCATACATACACAGACACAAACTAAGAGGGGGATCATTCAGTCCCAGTCCCTCTGTTCCCTTTTTGCCATTTACGTCACTCCACCAGGCTCTCAATCATGCCAACAGGAAAAGCCAGTCTTTTTGCTAACCCTTGGACACAGGGGCTGTCTCCCACTAGCATACCAAACTCACTTCCCAGCACTGCTGAGACGTGCTTGGGCTTTGGGAAAGTAACCCAGTCAAAGCTTATCTTTCATGTGGCCAACACAGCAGTGAGGCAATAGTCCTTCTGGCTAAGAAAAAGACTCATGCACTTTCAACTCTGCATACACTCCTTGAACTTTTGGAGTGTTCCCTGCTGGAGGGGCCCACACAACTCTCCCACAACACGTTCTGCAGTCTAGACAAAGTATAGCCTTCAAATTTGCAGTGTGTAGTACACCCACCTAACTACATAGCCTAGGTATGGTTCACTTTCCTAACCCTACATCACATACTTTTAGATCGGCAAGAACCATTTAGTTATTGATCTACAGTTCCTTCATGGAGCCTCAATAAAGGGATACTTTTGAGGCCTACTACCTGCCTTCTAGGAAGGACAAAGGAGGAAGCTTCCTGAATAGGGAAGTCTTTTTCTAACAGCCTTAAGGAAGAGGGTCTTGCACTTTTTAGTGACTAAGGATTGTAAGCTCGCATTAAAATAACCCCTCTGATGTGAGCAGGATGGCTCATGTGGGTCAGGAGAGCTTTTCAGACAAGCTAAGATCTGCAGAATATAAGTGGAGAAGTAGTTCATGCAGCACACAACTTCAGTGCAGTGAAGGAAGTGAGAAAAATCAGGTTTTCCTTAGATTCATGCACAGGAGTTCACATCATGGAAATCTTAATTGCCTGCACATATGCATCATTTTAAGATCATTTAGTGCAATGACATACATTGACATGTCACCTGCACATTTATAAAATTAAACCTACAATTTCCCAAAACTAGTGAGTGTATAAGCTGCCATTCAGATTCTGTTCAGAAGTTAGAGCAGCTGAATTATTTCCAGTTATGCTGAGGAGGAGAAATTGCTTTTCTTTTTAAACAGCCAAACGGATTGCATATGGGTGACGCGTGATTTCTTGAGAGGGATTAAAAATACTTGGCCCTTATTTAACAGCTTTTACCCAAGGATAGCAGAACAGTTTGCAGAACCAAGTTAGCATTATTTGTCTCATTCTGAATTTGACAGACTGAGAAGACTTAGGCACAAGGAGTTTATTTCCTTCACATCTCACAGCAAGTTAGCTACAAGAGGTGGGAATCTCACATCTTCCTGCCCCACCATAGATGTCAATACCTCTCAGATATATATACTAGGCCAGAACACACCCCATCACCCCTGCCCCCAGATATCTGGGGCTAAGGAAATCATGGAAGGAGTTACTGAAGTTGGACAGCATTCTGCTGCCGAGAGGTGAAGGGGCTAGTCCTGCTTGCCAAAGGTCTTTTAGATGCAACTTCTCCTCGTGGCGAGATGCTTACCAGGCTATGGAGAGATACCTGTAAGCATACTGCAACCCATGGCAACTGAGCCTCAAGTGTTATGTGTGAAAACAACACACAAAGCTTTGTGCTCACAGGACAAAACACACTGGCATTATTATGCCTAAGACAAAACTGTAGAGCTACTGTTGTGAAAAGGCGGCAAGCAAGGCTACCATGGAGAACAACAGGATAGAGACCCCTCACGATAAAGAGGAAAGGAGAACAGAGCATCACAGAACCATGCAGAGGTTTCATTCATCTTGTTCTTGAGATAAAGCGGAACAAATAGGCTGTGATCCCAGGATCCAGACAGACTCATAGCATCGAAAAAGATAAGCGTGTGACATCACTTCTCAGTCTAAGTTTAACCCCCCTCCCAAGCCTGCTTTGGAGAAAAAGGTGGTTATTCCTGGTGTAAACAAGACTCTGGTGGAAGAGACGAGACAAATCACGATACTGGGGAGGAGGCACGTAGGGTAATGGAGAAATGGAACTCACCGGTGGTCCAGGCCTGCCGTCTAAACCTGAAGCACCCTGAACAGACGGGGGAGGGTTAACAAAAACAAGGCAAGAGGAGAGGGGAGGAGGGTGAGGGGGAAAGGAGAGGGGAGGGGAGAGGTGAGTGAAGCAGTGACTTGAGACAAACATATGCTTGCAATAAACAAAAATTAAGATCTCCAGGACAGATGATGGTACTTACAAGCAAACCAACAAAAACATAGAAACACTGAATACATACAGTCTTGACCTACAACTTTCAAATTCTCTTAAGAATACAGATTTCCCTCTCTCAGTGCTACCAAGAAAACCTCTGAGGAAGAAGCTCGTCTGTGACAGGTGATGAAAAGGACAATGCAACAGTGGAGTTAAAACATGCATTGCCTTTGTGAGAGGCTGGGCAACACAGATGAGACACAGGGCTCAGAGGTCTGTGGTCACAGAAGCATTACAAGCAGTGCAGAGCCATCAGCTATTCAAGTTCCTACCAAGAAACTCAGGTCCTGTAGGTGCACACTTAGCTGCAGGCTTGCTCCACTCTACGTCCAGTTGTTCAGAGGCTTATAAAACAGGTGGCTCATCTTCCTGTGTCACCAGTGCAGATTTACACCAGACCGAGATTAAGTGGCACTTTTCTGTGCGCTTGGCTCTTGCCCTGAATTTCCTCATTCGTAAGACCTAACAGTGGTTCTGCCCAAGACCCATCTAGCCCGGTGTCTTGTCTCTGACAGTGGCCAGAAGAGAAAGCTTTGGTAGAATATAAGTACCAAATACTGCGTTTTCTTCCACTTGAGTACAACAGATTCCTCAGCTTGTCAGCCATACAGAGAAGCTCAAGGCTACTGCAGACAATCAGTGCTGAAACATGCTAAAATTCTGGCATGATGTCAAGCCCTAAGTCACACATGAAAAGGCAGCAGATCCAGCCGTGGGATTTTACAGAGTCCAGCTTTGAAATATTTCAGTACCTGTTTGGCATTGCATTTATTTTGACAGGCTGAAACACACTGGATCAGGCACAGAAAAGCTTATGAAGAGGGTTAGGTCACTCTGAGGGGGGGTACAAGGTCCACAGTATCTCTCTGATCTTAACTAACAGCTCAGTAACTGTGCTTCCTAGGTGGCCAGCTGATATTGTTGCTCCAAACACATAACATTTCCAAGAGGATACTTCTGGGCCAGTCTTCCTCCCTCCACAGCTCAGGAAGAGATGTGAAAAGCCAAGGGACCCTGGTTTCTCATGAGGCTAACTGCTGTAGGAGAACCAGCTAGCATATTCCCTACCACACCAATAAGCTTGCCAGGATAATTGCTGGGGCATCTTCTGCTCAGCCTGTCACAAGGACCTCCTTCCCCTGTCCTGATACCACACAGACTTGAAGGAGTAACTATTTACACAGAAAACTTCCATTTGCAGTTTTCAGGGCAAAACAGGGACTGGGTTTTTACTTCTTACTGCTTCACTGAGGCACAATCCTTTGCATTTGAACTTTCCAAAAGCATCACTTTCTCCCCACTGGCTCTGCATGGAGCCACAGTGAATGCACTCATGATGAGCTCACTGGAGTGCCTAGAGTTAGATGAGATGCATCCAGGCCCTACAGGTAACAGCTATATAGCACAACTAAAAGATGAAAACATTTTACAAACAAAAGACACGCACATTTTAGCCAAAGTCAGGGACAAGGGATCCGGGTGATCAAACACAGGCCAAGAAAGTCACACAGTACACAAGATGCGCTTTGCAGTGCTTGTTTCCAGGCAGTACATTCAGCAAAGGGAGAGGGCGTGCTCTGCCACCAGGGCTTTTTATGAGGAGAGAGCCTGGGGGCTGGCAGAGCAACTGGATGGGACTGAGCTACCACTAATTCATTATCAGCTGTCAGTTCAGACAGAGGGTGAAGAGGCTTTTAGCAGATGTAAGCTCGGAGCTTCACAAAGTCTTCAGGTTTGTGTCTAAAGCTCCTGTAACTTCTTTATAATTCTGCCACAATTCCTCCTTGCTAAGCTAAGGAGTGCACTAATGCTAGTCCAGGGCGATCGAGTTCACATACAGCAGGGAGTACAGCAGGCTTCTACCCTGTCAGGGAAAGCACTGATTCCATTGCAGAAGGGATAGGAAAGTATTGCCTAGCAAAGAAGCTGGATGTGTTCAGAACCACCAAGCTTTTGTACAAAGTCTGGCCCAGGTGACAAATGGCTGGAAAGGTGCTTCCTTTTCCATGTTTTTTTGACTTCTGTTTCTGGTCTTGCCCCACTGCCCTGAAGTACAAAGAACCCACAGGAATGCTACTGTTTGTTTTTCCCAATGCTGCCAGAAGTGGGAAGAATTAAAGTGATCGCTGATCTGTTTAACAGATCTAAAAGATGGAGGTTCAGTACAGAAATTGAGGCTTTAAGTTTAAAAAGCAAAGGCACAGTTATTTATAGACCATCTCTTTCTTTGACTTTACATATCAAATCCCTGTGTGTGTCTCCTATTGAGAGATCTTCTTACAGCTGATATAAGTTTGGCTTGTAAAGTGCTGCTTGCTTCCTGGATACTTACGGGTAATCCCAGTGGCCCTCTGTCTCCTTTTTCACCCTGGGCACCCTTCTCTCCTTTCATTCCGTCAATCCCTGCTTCCCCCTAAAGGAAGGATGGAGCAGAAAATAAACCCACCGTAACACCACTTATATAACAAACTTTCCTCCCTTCAGAGAGCACCGACGTGGCAGGGAGAATACAAGAGGCAGCAGAGCAATGCTTCAGCCCGATTCTCAGCCCAACCTTAAGAAAACCAGTATCAGCCAAACGACCTCTGTGTAAGCACTTGTTTTAAATCAACGGCAGTAAGAGAAGATTCAGGTCCAGTGGGTAAAGATGGTCAAAGGGGAACTGAGCTCACTTCTGTGTTGCTCTCCCTGCTATTGCAGGGATTGTCAGGGTAAATATAAGTAACCAGAAGTTATATGATAGGCTGGGTTCACATTTTAAGATGTGGATTGATTGGAAGTGAGACAGGTCTCTACAAGCTTTGAAAAAAAAAATTCATACTGAAATATACAAAGGCATCAATTTCAAAGTTTGGGAAAAAAATTCATCATTCCTTTTCCTATGGTATTTTTTAAATTCTGTATTATAAAATATAAAGTAGTAATAAACAAAATATTCCTTTTTTCATAAATTCAAAATGCAACCCAAAGCTTTCCCCTTCACCCACTCCCCTTCATAAGGCATTTTAAAACACCATCTTGGTTGCATTTTGAAACACAAGTGTCAGAAGAACCAAGTCTGCACAGAAAGAGCGAGCCTGCTTGCTGTACTCTTCTACAATTGTAGGGCAGCACATTGCTGGCTCACTACCAGCACTCCAGTTTCCATACAGCCACGTGTCACTGCCCACTGCCATACAATACTATTTGGCTTGAGCACATACCTGGAAGAGTTACTTATTTCTGACATGTCTGCAAAGGGTATGAAATGCTCTTTTTCACCACTACCGAAAGCCTCACTACAAAAAGACTTACTACAAATTGCAGGGATGAAACAAAAACTTCCATGCTTGGGACATCTCATTGCACCTGCTAATCAAGCCTCCGTGGATGCCCTGTTCAAGGAGAAACTGGTGCAGTACTTCCTCTGTCTATAATCCAGCCTGTGCTGTGCAAGACTTCCACCTGCATTTGTTTGGCACATATTCCGAAGATAACTGCACCTTACGGAAGTTTCCCAGACACCTGATAGCACTGGTTAGTGAGTTACAGACAAGCAAGACAGATAACTGTATCTGTAATCAACACCTGGAGAAAAGATGAATTGGGATAAATATACCATCCCCTTTAACACCCAAATAGCACTGGTAGCCAAACACTAAGCATAACCAGGAGAATTAAAACACTTCCCACATTTTCCAATCATTGCCAAGAACATCAGAGGAAAAACGTAGCTCTCCTTGAACATTTCCACTCAAATGTTTTTTCATCTAGGTGCTGTTTTACGGCAGGCAAAGTAATGGTGCAGGCTGAGCATAAACATATTTAGACAGAGATTAGAAAGCTTCTAATCTCCAAGAATGGTGAAGTTCTTCAGTGGCTTTACAGCATAATTTACTGGGTATAGAACCTGACTAATTTTAAGCTAGAGCTCAGTTACTTGGGATTGTATGATAGGCTGTACAGACCTTCAGGCAAAGATTTCAACTAAGTTCTCATGGGAAGATTTCCAAGGGCCGGTGGCTTCCCACTTCTCTGGGTGAAAACTGGAGAAAATGACCAGTTTTCTGGGTCCTAAAATGAGAGGTGCTAATCCATTTCCTTCAAGAAAATATTCAGAAGTATTTGTCCTCTTACCAAGTTGGTAAATAACATTTGCAAACTAGAAAGTTGTTATTGAAAGATTCTTGCACCTGGGACAGTCTAGTAGAATTTCAGGATGTAAAGTTTTCAGCCTTACCTTCGGTCCTGGGAGGCCCTGAAGACCCTGTATTTAGGATGAGAGACAAAATATCAGCAATGTTTAAGGACATGCTTTAAAACCCAGGTATCCCAGTTCAGTGTGCAACATAGAGCTTTCGCTTTCTGACACACAGAGGGCACAAATGCTTAGCCCAGAGGCCTCTTTATTTGTGTGAAGGGCACTTCATGTACTGTTCTCATCTGGTAATGAGGAGGCTTTTGCCAAGAACAACCTGGCAGCACGCCAGGCTTGCTATTAAGACCATTTTTGCAGTTGATCCCTTTAATCCCGTCCATCCCCTCTTGCGACTGTCTTCCCTTTCATCTCAGACTAACATAACCTTCTCTCTTTTCCTACCCAGCCCATCATAGCTCTGACCTACCCTGAGGGGTGGTTTTGGAAGTGATACTAAGCTTGTTCCTGTTTCAACACTGCAGTGTTTCTGGCTATTTTCTCCACCCAGAATCCTCCCCAGCCACTTCTCGCTCTATCCCCATTCCCAGTGCCTTGCTCCTCAGGTGAATCACTCAAAACTTACTGGAGGTCCTGGTGGGCCTTGGGGTCCAGGGGGGCCAGATATCTAGAAAACAATGCAAGAGAAGTCATCGTCATAATCTGCTGCCTTCAGCAGGTGAGGGGGAACTGCTCAGAGGGGAGGCAGGACAGAGGGTACAGTTGAGCTCTAACAGGCTTGGAAACCTGGATTCCCTGTAAGGACTATGTTAGGAAGCGGCAGCAATCCAGGACAGAGCGGCTGAGAAGCAGCAGCAGGAGTCTGGGGAGGGTTATGCAGCAGTTGCAGAGATTTAGGAGGAAGGAGAGCAGTGAATTTTTTCTCCCTGCCCCACAAAAGGTCCACTTCCACTACTCTACCACTGTTCCTGCAAGGAGGCACAAGGTAAACAGCTACCAGGTGTTTCAAAACATAGGAAAGAAGGTGGCCGGCTCCACACACACAGAAGAGCGTATTGATAGTCTTTGGGACTCCTTACTGCAGGGCAGTACAAAAGCTAGGGATGAGCTTTGAGGCAAGAACAGACAAATTAAAGAACCCAAAATCTGTTGAAAAATATATATATTTAGATACGTGCAAGTATTGTTCAGGAAATCCCTTTAGCACAAAGGCAGAGGAAAATATTTGTTATGTTTTCCATGATCTTCTATTCTTCCCTAGGCAATCATTATTGATTGCTTGTCATGAGCTAGATTGTTCTTGTGTAAGGGAAAAGTAGGGCATCAGGAGCTAGAGGTGGTTGGCAATTCAGTCCCACAAGATGAAGCTTGCTGTCCTCAATGAAGGGTGTGTCATAAGAGGGTGGGACGTGCTGGTTTTTAGCAGCACTGCTGCCAAATCATCCCTCCCTTACTGCCAAGATTGCAGAAGGAAAATGAGAAAGGTGACCTACCGATTCTCCCGGATTTCCTTTGTCGCCATGCTCCCCAGGCTCGCCCTTCTCTCCCTGCACACAACAGATCCTGTCACCACCAGCTGTACTATGGAATCTCAGTCCATCAGAAGCCATCTGTGAACCACCAGTGTGCTGACAAGCAGCAGTTCCCCAAAGCAGGAGCAGGAACATACTGTGTATTTCACAAACAGCTCACCTGCAGCTCTCATGCACCTGTTTCCAGAGGAGACAGTCTACAGAGAGGCAGGCCTCCAGGAGTGGTATCTCATGGCTGTGCAAGGGGAGTGCCACAGGACTTTGTTTGCCTCTCCCCAACAGGCGCCTGATGCCTCTCTGCTGCACTACAGCCTCTGAGGGAGGGAGCACGGCAAGCGAGTTGGCAATGGTGCCATGCCGCCAGCAGACTGGGCATCTCGGCTGATTTCGCCATGCAGGCTCTGCAGGCAACTGCCAGAGCCAACACCTCCAGGCAGCAACAGGAGCAGATACCCAGCTCGCCCCATGCCTGCTGCTGGAGACCTGATGGACATCTGGTAACACCCAAACACCTAGCTCTAAGGGTCTGAGGCTCCCGAGATACTCAGCGCTTTGGGAAATGAACCCTTGTGTGTTGCGCTACACTATTTTGTCTTTGCCAAGCAGGAAAGAGCAGCCTGTCTTTTTCACTCTTACTGTCAATCCTGGAAGTCCAATGGGACCCGGCAATCCTGATGGTCCTGGCATCCCTTGGTCACCTCGTTCACCTTTCTCTCCAGTGGGGCCATCAAGACCCTATGGATCAAGAAAGATTTGTGGATTTTTTGCAAGACTAAGTCAGGCAGACATATTAGACATCTTTACAAGAGCCGAGACCGGCTCTGATCATCCCAAGAACACACTGAAAACCCCAGACAACCACCAGGTGCCCAGGGAAATGCAAGGCTTCACTAGTATTTAAACTGGATGTGCAAATGCCTGAACATCCTCCTGTCATTGTGGATGTGCCAGATCAGGGATGGGGACTGCTTTCCTGCCTCCAAGTTCTGCTCACGGTTATGCAGTTTGCTGGAGTCAGTGCTAGAAATCACTCCCCCAATAGCCAGCTGTTGTGATAGCAAGAGTTTTATCTTGGTAATCTTGTAGAAAGGCACAAACTTGTTGCATAAAACCCTCTTGACTAGTCCTGGGGACACAGAAGTTGTGACAGACTGAAGCTGGGAGACTGGGCACTCTGCCTCAGTTAGTGGCAGGGATGTAAGTAGTTACCCCATGCAGTTGCCCTCCCAGGAGGGTGTGTGTGTTGGTACCTCAGCTGCCTTGCTCAGAGCGGCATTTCAGTTTAAGCAACATGCCAGGCAGCAAGCTGAGGAAGTGACACAGTGCCCAGACAGCAGGGCAGGCAGCTGGGGACAGCCACTCGAGCAAGATGGACAACGCACCTGCCAGGGAGCCAAGAGCTCGCTTCTGTATTGGTACACTTCATACAACATCAGTGAGGTGCCTCCAGCACCCACCTCAGGGGACTCTGAGGTATCCAAGAAGTCCCAGGGCCTTGCCCCATAACCTGGATAGCCAGCAGTGCTCCGAGATGCTTCAATTTACTTACCGGTGAGCCAGCTTGTCCTGGCTCTCCTTTATCGCCCTTTTCTCCTGTGACCCCGATGTGTCCTGGCTCTCCCTTTATTCCAGGTGGTCCATCCTTTCCTGGCAGTCCGTGAGGGCCAGGGGGGCCCATTTCTCCAGGCTTGCCACGTGGCCCCTAAAAGAAATCCACACAACACAGAGTGAAACATTTACAGATAAGAGTAAGGTTACTCCTGCAGAGCGACCCCCTGGCCCAGAGCCTCTTTCACTGCTCATCCTCTCGCTCACAGTAATGCCATTTGAGGAGTCATGGGCAGGACAAAGTAGATTTGCCATGCCATCCCAGCTGCTTCTTACAAGTTAGGTCTTTGATAAACCATTAATGCTCATTTTTGTGAAGCAAAATACTTTTTTTCTCCTGTGGGAAAAGCAACTGTGCAATGTCAGTGACAGAGATGGAACATACTAACTCCAGATAAGACCACTGAAGGAAAGAGCAATCCACAGAGGCACCGTGTCTTACCTTTTCTCCATCATGTCCTGGAGGACCTGGCAAGCCAATTTCACCCTGAAACACAAGATTTTTACTTTGGCAGTTTGAAAGCAGCTATTCTGACTCTTTCTGCATGGCATTGTGATGATGAAGGGTGGGCATTACAGAAATAGTCTGCAGGGGCCCTGGTAACTAATAGTCAAAGGGAGGAAAAAAAAGCACAGAACTCCCTGTTGAAACAGTACATTTTGTGACTTCCTAAGAATTTCACCAGCCTTGTTTATCCTGACTGATAGTTCACAGCCCCAGTACTATAACACAGTCCCCAACCAACAGAATCCCTGCACAGAGATCAGTTCCCATAAGCTACTTCCTAAAGGGGAAGGCAAGTAGAAAGGGTCTTTCATCTTTCAGATAAGGCATTATCATTGTGGGAAAACACATTTTTCAGGATATCGTGCATGAGGAGGAGTGGTAGAGGCCAGCAGGACAGTCTGATTGTGCTGGACAGGGAGAATAGGAGCACTGGGGAGAGTTGAGGGGGGGCAGGAATTCTGCCTGGACTGCTCCTGTGTTTCCCTTAGCTCTGCAAGTGCCAAACTGAGCAATACCTTCTGTCCTGGAGGCCCTGGAGGTCCAGCCACACCTGGAAGTCCTGGGGGTCCCTAGATAAAGAAAAAGTAATTTTCAGATTATTATCAGGGCTTTTATGTTCATGTTTTGAAACCAAACAACTCTTCTGAGTCTAAGGGGAAATCACAGGGGAATTTTCCCAGGGAATCCTCAAACTGTATTTGCTTAGGAAGCCGAGAAATGGAGAGGCCTGAGTGAGGAGCAGGCCAGTCCAAAGTGAGTTGTAGCTATGTATTTCTTTTCATTTTCATGGAAGAAAATTAAAATGACCACAGCTATCTGCTCCTGAAATGGAGATGAACTTACCAAGGTTTCCCTTCCTATCTACAAAAGTATATTTTTAGAACAGAGATCATAGGAAACACTGTACTACTTAGATCCCAAGCAGAGCTTAAGCAAAGCTAAATGGCACTAGCATTTTGAGCAGATTTCCTGATCACTCTCAGCAGTTACCACTTTAAGGAGACCTAGGGAGCAGTTTGGCCTAGCAAGTGATGCTCCTTACACCCACTTTGTGCTACCCTGTCAGACTGAATTTTAAAAAATCCATCTTTTTTCCTAACCAGGTTTCTTGTCCAGAGGAGCAAAATACAGGAACACTTTTTTCCTTATTTTGGCTCAAAATAACTACTTTGCCTCTCTTTGTCTTCAAAGGGCTTGTAGTCACTGCTATTTTAAATGATTGGTTTTGTACAGGGCTGTTATGTCATGTTATGTCATATGTTATCAATGGTGAAAATATGCCCTCCCCTGCCATCACAGAAAGCGTCCACCACAGACTGCCGGTATAAGCTTGCGTGCAAGGCACCTGAGGCCTCGTTTTTCTCTGCTTTGGTCACCCCCTCCTTGTTTTTCCCTGCCCCTTCTGAGCACTCCCTGTTCTGAGCAGCATGCATTACCTCTTAAAGCAGAGAAATAAAGGGTCTGATTAGAATTCAAGTGCCACGATCAGAAGGCAAGATGAGCTGTTCCTTCAGCTGTCAGCTGCCCCAACTTTAGCTCCCAACAGCAAAGGCCAAATGTTTTAGCTGCACCTAAATTGTCAGGCCATCTGCTTGGGATGAACATATGGCTACTTGCTTAAAACCACACAGCAAAGCTAGGAACTCACCATCAAGGCCAAAGTTCGTATTTCCTAGAAAAAAAGTGAAAAAAGAAAAATCAAAATGGAAAACAACCATTTGAAAACTAAGCTTTTTCCTGGAGGTGGTTTGTTCTCCACTAATGTAACACTGGCCGAAATGAGCAAGGAGCCTATAAAATGAACAAAAGCAAAAAAATACCAGCTCCGAGTCCCATGGAGCTGTTATTCTATGATTTCCCCCTTTTTCAAGTAGAACCCAGGCTAACCCAGAGCTGGGCACAGCCGCTCACTCACCACAGACCATCAGTGCACACTTCCAAGGAAGCTTTGCAGTCCTTTTATTTACAATCTACTCCAAGTCATGGGCCATTCTGATGGGATTCACACGGCCTCTATGTCCACCAGTGTTAATATATCAACTAAACAACATGCACAAGTGTTTACCAAAACACTACATGCAGTGAGCTGTGGGATGAAGGGGACTACAGAACAACCAAGTACTTCCTTTTGCTGCTCCTGTCAAGGATGCAGATCTACATTGTTCCTGGGTTTCTGCATCCCCTGGGAAACAGTAAAGCAAGCAGCAGTCACCTCATGGGACAAGAAGGCAGTTACTCACCTGGAGAGCTTCACTGATATTACCATCATAGTCCATCATCTCATCCTTCCCAGGCTCTCCTTTGGGGCCCTGCAAAACACCAGTTCTTTATCCAGGGCTTGCCCTTCCCGTGGGCTACTCAGACCTGCGGTTCACCCTGAAAAAGGGAATCTCAGGGGGGCTGTTTTATGAGCCTCCAGTTTCTCACTTATCAAACAAAGCCCTTGAAAGCACGTTTTATAGAGGAAACACTACCAAAGTGTAGCTAGACAAGCCCAGATCACCAAAATATCAAAGCTGGCAGGTCTGATAAGTGATGAAGTTGAGGCCAGAATCCAGGAACTGGATCATCTGACTGATTGTCAGACTTGGGCATGCACCAAACACCCTCCTGCTACTCTTTGCTGACATGCCAACAGCCCGAGTTCAGGCTGGGATGTCCAAACCCACCTCCTCCTACAAATAAGCCAAGCATTCACCCTGAGGTGGCTCGGAAGACTTTTTTTTTTTCCCCTAAGGTGGGGGTATCTTCTGATGAGAGTATGGGGCGGTGAAACGGCCTGTCTCAAACTTAGCCATTGCCCAGCTATAGCACTTTTAGTGATGGTGAGAACATCTGTCAAGAAAACAGAGGCCCAATCTAGACTGTCAGTGTGGTCCCACTATCCTTGGATCCCTTTGAAGGGCCAAAGCTCTTCAAGTGTTAGTGAAGGGACACCTACCCTTGGGCCCATCGGTCCCTGATCTCCCGGTGAACCAGGTTCCCCCTGTAACAAGAAGAACATGGTGTTAGCAAAGCCTATCCCTTCACTTGCTCAAACTCCAGGAACTGTTGTTCTCTGCTAGTCCTCTGAAACAGTCTGGGACTAGACACCTCCTTTTCAGCTATGTTTTGTACATGTAGGAACAAATTTTCAGCTACCGAACCTGCAGCTGGATTGTGCAGAAGCACTCTGTACCTTTTCCCCCCGTGACCCTGCAGCACCAGGCCGGCCAACGTCACCAGCTTCTCCCTAAGAGAAAGAAAAAGGGAAAGGGATGGGTTTGTATTGTGTGGAGGTGGCGTGACTCCACTGCTGGCTTTGCATTTTCAGGAGGAAGAACTGCACCAGCCAAGTGCCCCTGCCATGCCCATATCTCCTCAGGTATGCCAAATCTCCTGCCGTGACTTCACACCAGGTGCCCTTCTCTTCTACCCAGGGCAGAGGGAGTGTTCAGCATGAAGGAAAGCACCCAATTTAGACCCAAAGTAAGTGCACAGGAGGGTTGTTCCAAGTACATCTGAGATGGGACCTCAGATTTAAGTGTTCTCAGTGTCCTTTGCCAAGGGGCAGGATTTTACTGCTGCTGCTCTTTGAGGAGGTAGAAGAGGAAGGGGAGAGGAGACTTGGAGGGCCTCCGTCCTGCCTCAGGTACCACAGGCACTAGAGGCTGTCATTGATTCTGAGCAACTGGTTTCTCAGAGAGCCTAGAGGGGAGTTACTTGAGCACAAGGATGGTATTTTCCTCCCAGAAACACAGTTTACAAGTTCTCTCACCTTCAGCATTTAAAACAACAAAACTGAGACACCCTACAGAACCTAATATCCCTTCAGCAGGTGGGCACGGATGAATGTAACCTTTGCCCCTTCCTACACAACCTCATGCTGGGCACAATCCCTCAAAACAGACAACTCGCTGGAGGAAAAAAAAACTCACCAGAAGAAAAAACACTCACCTTTGGTCCAGGGGGCCCAGGCAGACCGGGAGGGCCAGGTTCTCCTTTACCTCCCACCAGGGCATTCTCAGCATTTCCCTTCTCTCCCTGTTTGCAAGGAAGATCAAGCCATGCATCGCAGTTCAGTCTCTCCGTCTCAGTAACATACTTGCCAAACCGTTGGCTTAGAAAGACAGGGCCCGACAAGGTCCATCAGCTGGCCTCTTGATAGCCCAGAAACGTCACTGCTCCAGAGCCACCAGCTGTCCAGGAATCAGGCCAATATGGTTCTGCCTGGGGGCTCCACCTAGAGCCCTGCCAGCAGTCACAGCGATCGTCATCCTGGCTGCAGCGCTGCTGCTCAGCCCTTATTCCCCAGGGCCATATAAAGCTGCCTGTGGACAGACCTCATCCCCCAGCCTCCAGTTTGAACACAACTGTTTTTCTTCTACTGTTGAAACTGAGCTGATAAAACCATCTGATGATGGCTTTTTTTGGTACGTCTCCCTCCAGAGCTGTAGTCAACAGTCAGATAGTCAGCCCTGCAGACCACATCATTTGCACAGAGCAGATACGAAGGCAGCAATAGGAAAGCTTTGCTTGCATGAAGCTGCCATTACACCTTCCTCCTTTCCTGAAATGGCCACTGTCATTCAGTGCACTGTCCCCTTTCCCAAAGTTAAAGCACCCGGTGAAAGCCTGACTTGAAAGGTACGATTTCTGTCCACATCTCAGAGCACAGAGAAAAAGCCACAGTTTCAGAGCTTAGCTTTAGCTGACCTGCCCTGGGTTCCTCCAAGCACAAGGCTATTATTCCAACCCAGAGCACAGCCACGCAGCTCCCAAAAAGACTATCTCCTCCTCACATGTGGATCTTGGAGCAGGAGAGGGGCTGAAATGCCACGTTACATCTGAGGTCATGCTTTTAGAGGGGAACTACTGGAACACGATTCCGTGGTCACGTTCCCAGGACCACAGCCTCCCCCTCACTGCATGAAGGCATGCAATTCCTCACAAAAAGGCATCCTTTGTGTGACCCTGTCACATCCCAGGCTGGGGCTAACATCCAGCTGAGCTCTGCAGAACGTGCTGCTGTACACTGAGTGCATGAGCTGCGCACAGCTGGCACAGGAGGGAGGAAGGAAAGGGGATGAGAGTGCCCTCCCCGCCCCTCCCCCCAAAAAATATCAGAGAAGATACAAACCTTTGTGCCAGGGAGTCCAGGAAGCCCAGGGTCACCAGCTCGTCCCTTCTCACCCTGTTGGTCAAACAGACATGGCCAGGCTGACTCTGCAGGCTCTGTCCTGGAGAAGCAGCCAAAGGATGAGCTGCTTCTGGTTTCAAACCCTCTTTCCCTTCCCCACGGGATTTTATTTTAGGCATAGACAAGGCATCCTTCAGCAGTACCTGCTCAGGCCAGACAGGAATGTTTTCTCCTGTCCTTTTGACTATGTCTGCACATCACTGCCATTTCTCTCCAAAGGAAAGTGAGTGGGAAAGGGATCCAGGATCCCCCGTGTGCATCTTCCTTGCCACACTGGCCTGGCTAAACCCTTTTTCCTGCCAGTCCTTCAGCACAGGCTCTCCCCATTCCATACATCCAGAGTTGCTGTCGCCCAGGGCGAATTTTGTTTGGAGTGCAGGACTTTCTCCATGCCTTGATAGAATCATAGAATTGTCTAGGTTGGAAGGGACCTTTAAGATCACCGAGCCTAACCATTACTCTAACACTGCCAAAACCACCACTAAACCATGTCCCTAAGCACCACGTCTACCAGTCTTTTAAATACCTCTGGGGATGGTGACTCCACCACTTCCCTGGGCAGCCTGTTCCAATGCTTGACAACCCTTTTGGTGAAGGAATTTTTCCTAATATCCAACCTAAACCTCCCCTGGCACAACTTGAGGCCGTTTCCTCTTGTCCTATCACTTGTTACTTGGGAGAAGAGACCAACCCCCACCTGGCTACACCCTCCTTTCAGGGAGCTGTAGGGAGCGATAAGGTCTCCCCTCAGCCTCCTTTTCTCCAGGCTGAACAACCCCAGTTCCCTCAGCCACTCCTCATCAGACTTGTGCTTCAGACCCCTCACTAGCTACTACGTTGCCCTTCTCTGGACACGCTCCAGCACCTCAGTGTCCCTCCTGTAGTGAGGAGCCCAAAACTGAACACAGTACATGAGGTGGGGCCTCACCAACGCTGAGTACGGAGGTACAATCCCTTCCCTAGTCCTGCTGGCCACACTATTCCTGATACAGGCCAGGATGCTGTTGGACTTCTTGGCCACGTGGGCACACTGCAGTATTCAGCCGGCTGTTGACCAGCACCCCTGGGTCCTTTTTCTGCCAGGCAGCTTTCCAGCCACTCTTCCCCAAGCCTGTAACGCTGCATGGGGTTGTTGTGACCCAAGTGCAGGACTCGGCACTTGGCCTTGTTGAACCTCACACCATTGGCCTTGCCCAATCAATCCAGACTGTCCAGATCCCTCTGTGGAGCCATCCTACTCCCCAGCTGATCAACACTCCTGCCCAGGGTTCAGCTCTTTTCACAGAAATTGTCCACTGCTTGAGTCTATCCCAGTTTTCACACCTCCTCATTACACTGTGAATTACACTGCTTTGCTTTGGCAAAAATCTCACAACCAACATTCCCACACATCTCCCAAGGGGTGTTTCCTGCTTCTGTTCCCTAACTCCAAATCCCAGCTTACGCTTTTAAAAAAAAAAAAAAGCAGCACAGTGTCTCAGTTAGCAGCCAAGCTCTGTGACACATACTGGTGGTAAAAAGCAGTGAAAACAGGAGTGGCAAAAACAGCAAAGGCAGAAGACAATGGTGTGAAATGCCTGATATGATGCCTGGAGAGCAAGGCCTGCAGCCTGAGGAGTATGGAGGATGCCACAGGGCAGTGAGCAATGCATGGCATCCAGCACCCAGCATTCACTTGGTGAAGTGACTTTGCTAAGTTCACCATGACATCTGGGTCATCTTTTGAATATTGGGGCTGAATTAGTGGCCGTTAAGTTCTATTCAGCCCATTCCATCCAGCTGCTAAACCCATGGTTTCCAGCTCCAGTGTCCTGTATGGAAGTCTGTACTTTGCCAGGACAGAGAGCGGCATCAAAGGTTTCTGTTACCGCAAAGAGATGTTTCAAATGCATCATCAGAAAAAGGTGCGTTCTTACCTGTGATCCTCACACCTCCAAGATTTAACAACCTGTACAGACTACAAAGAATATTTCAAAACCTCTTCCCCCCCACAGCTGCCTAGCTCTCTCCACAACAGCAGCACACCCAATCAGCAAGGCTAGCAAAGAGTTCCTCTTGGTACCATGCTGTTGCCTGCACACCAGTCTTGTCAGAGCTCAAGGGCACAGATCTGACATGCAGGGGACTTATATCAACACTCTAGGAACAGACATGCACTGGTGACTCCGTGGACAATAATTAACTAGCAGCAATCTTATTTTTTTTTTAGGTCATTCTAGAGTGTGGTGACCCCTTTCCCTAAGGTAATTTGGCCTCCAGCCTCCTGTAAGGCCCCCACCCAGTTTTCCTTCCCTGCCAGAGCATGCACATTGCTGCCATAAATTAATGCTTCTCTTCTTGGAAAGAAGGAAAATATTTGCAGGACCTTGTGCCCAAAGAAAAGGGTTGGCCTTTGCGGTTTTTGTAAGGATATAATCTCTAGTCCTGTCCCAGGCCTCTATGAATCCCTAATTCTGCCCTGCTCAACTTTTGGTATCCTATTTTTCATTCAAGAACAGTTTTCAATAGACGTGCCCATAAGGGCTACTGAAAACATCCTGTGCTGCATAAACAACGGTGTAAAGAAACAGATTTCTTGAGAAGGGGGGGAGATTATTGAATCTCTGTTTAGGGTGTTATTTCTGGAGTCAAAAGATGCGGTGCTGTCCTTAATCATTCCCAGGACAAGACTCTCATGCTGCCCTGCCTGCTACCAGCCCCCCCACCTCCTACAAGCAGGAACACGCAAACACACTTCACCAAGGGGGCAAGAGGCAGAAAAGGACACATAATCCCCCACAAGCACAACAACGCAACGCAAAGCAGGCTCCCGCCAGCTCCCGCTCGCAGGGAACACAGCACAGCACTGCCAGGACACCAAACCCAAACACACAATGTCCTACCCGCTGCCCCCTCTTCCCTGGCAAACCTGGGGGGCCCATCCTCCCTGGGACTCCAGGATCTCCCTTCGTGGGGAAGAAAAGAGACAGAGAATGTGTCTGTTATATGTCTGTCGCATGCTGTAACATAACCCAGCGAGCCTCAAACAAGAGGAGCCAGCTGTTCAGAAACCAAGCCGGGCTGCTTAGTGATAGAGAACGATGGGGTATTTTTGTACCATGCCCACCACGAGAACTCAAACCAGGTCACGCTACACTGAGACAGGGGAGACTGTGCAGGGCAGTTCACATGCCACATGACAGAACAGCTCCCTGCAGTAACATGCGAAGGTGAACACGGAAGTACTGGGATGCAGAAGGGGACAAGGGAAGGGGGAGAAGAAACATACTTGCTAAGCAAAGTGTGCTGTGCATATTTTGTGGAGTAGGGAGAAAAGGAGGAAGACAGCTGGAGGGTATTCCCATCAACACAGACATGAGCAGGAGGGAAGGAATCTGTTTGCAGTACGGTCCCTCTCTCACTTGGCATCATGGTACGCTACTACCATTTTGCTTACACTGGCAGGTGCCATTAGGCCCTGGATCTAGGCACTGGGAAGTGCAGAGCCATTCCTCAGCTGCTCTGGGAGAGGAATAAAATACACAAATGAACAAGAAGTGCGAACGGAGCAAAGCCTTCTGAGAGTACCTTTTCTCCTGGAGTCCCGGGCTCACCCTGGTGAGGAAAAGACAGGAAAATAAAGTGAAAAAACAGGAGAGTACAAAACCTCCTAGAGCTATCAGAGTGGAGGAAAGAACATTCATCTATGGGGCCTTGGGCTTGTAAATAAGGGCATGAGGATGCTTTAAATGTGTATTATTATTTGTGCCTGGAGCTTGTTCTATCTTCATTAGCCAGCTCCTAGGCTGCTGTAAGAAACCAGCAAGCCTCAGACAAGAGGCATTTATGAAACTGAGGAACCACCTTGCAGTATTTCAAGAGAAGGTTTACAAGATACAAGGGAGCACAATAAGGCAAGACTCATCTGCTGGCATTACGGAATTTCCCTACTCCTAGCTCTGTGCGTGCAGGAGCAGAGCAAGGCTGCGGTTGCAGATGGGGCTGGGGGGAGGCCGTGTTGATATGGGATCAATGTGGCATCACAGAGGAAAACCCTCCCCACCAGCTCTGGAGATAACTTCTTTATTTCTGTCTTTTTCCCCAGCAGCTAGAGGGAATCAGGACAACGGGTCATTGTTTCATTGCGCATCTTGGATCCGCAGAGGAACTTCTAGCCCCATAAATGTGCACCTGGCTCTTTGCTCTGTTACCATCCTGACACTGCTGTGGAGCATCACGAGTTCACCAACCCCTCTGCCCAGAGAGGTGGAGAGGAGCAGGGATGCTGCTGGAGACGGGTGTAGTTTCTCTGCCAAAAGCAATAGCAGTTCTGCTCTTCCCCTGTAGTGGGAGCTGTCCGACCATTTTCCCGTGCCGCATGCTCTGCTAACTCCAGCCCTTGCTCTTGAACCTGCCCTACTTAAGCCGCTGCAGTGTAGAGTAAAACTGACCTTCATCCCTGCGGTGGCCATCCCAGGAGCGCCCTGGCAGAGAGAGGAAAGACAGGAACACCTTGTTTGAATTAATCAGACACAAACTTTTAAAAACAAAACAATCTCAGCCAGGTGGAACTAAAAAGGCAAAATCCACATCTTTTCCTTTCCAAAACTCAGAAGTAATGCTGTAACACCACACAGCACGCATCCTCCTTCCCTGTTCAGGTCGTTCACCTATGGCAGTGGCTCTGCTTTCCAGAAAGCTCCTCCAAAGGCAGACGTCACGAGCACAACCCAGTCAAGACAACCAGATTTTCACACCCCCTCACCCCGGTTTTAGTCCTGCAAGTGAAGCAAAGGCCAACAAGCAGAACAGCATCAAATAACTGAGGAATGCAAAGACAGGCTGAGGACCAAACACCCAGTTTAGCGCTTGATCCCAGATACATCAGCACAAGCATCCCGAGAAAGGCCAGCTCGTACCCTAGAGCCTCGGTCTTGCTATTTCCCCTCATTCTGTGTTTATCACAGAAGACAAATCCTGCAGAGTGAAATGTTTTCAGGAGAGCTCTGAAGCCAGCCACCTTAGGGGAAAAAATGACTTCTGAGCACTGCAATTCAGGCGTCATTCTGCAGCGCTGAGGAAGCCACCACCATGAGACCACGGAGTCCAGCCTGCCCCTGCAATCTGAGACAGGTGCTTCAAAAACCCAGGAGGCAGCTGCTCCCACAGGGACAGTCACATTTCCCTCGACAGCATTGATGCAAAAAGCAGGTCTTCCTTATCAACCCTTTACTCTGAAATCTCTGTATGCCCTGTGTTAGTACTAGTTAGGTCCTGGTGAAAAGGTTCAGTTACAAAAGCAAATATGAGGGATAACAAGGGTCTACGGAGAGGGGAGGAGGTGAAGCAGTGTTAGAAGTTGGGAAATGAGAGAGGTTGGGATGTAGCACATGAGGCAGAGAGGAGGACTGGGAGCCAAGTTCAAAGTGAAAAGAGCTTGGAAAAGTTCAAACAAGGAGGAGTAGGGAGCCAGAGAGCAGCAGGATCATACCTCTCAGCTTTCTGAAACAGAAATCAGGGACAAAGCTAAAAAACACAAGGACAGAAGATGGAGATCAGGGATTCTATGCAATAAACGGGGGGAAAAAAAAGCATTCCAGATTGTCTCAGGGGTCAGTAGGTTTTAGTGAATACGGACTAGAGTCATGAAAGGGATTACATGCAGCAACTGGCTTGGGTTAGGCTTTCACAGTGCAGTTGGGATGCCTGTTCCTCACTCCTTAGCCTTTAAATAGCAGCGAATGTGGATGATGTTATTTTCTAGTATTTATCCTAAAACTGCAATGCACACACATGCAGGCTTGCTCACACGCTGACCCTGATTCATCGCTGCATTAGTCCAGGCTCACACTTGCATAATCCTACTGATCGCAGTGGGCTAAACACACATCACTGAAGGTTGCAGCTGTCACTTAGAATCCCCAATTTACAAAATGCCAATTCCCTAGAAACATCAGCAATTGGCCGCTCTCGCTAGCATAAAGCATTAAGATCCTGATGTTGCAAGACAGCATCAGACTGGGCATGCCATTTGCTCTGTAAAACACTTCTTCCCCCGCCACCTCCTCCATAAATTAGGCCCTACATTTTGCAATTTAGAAGCAGAAAGAATTCAGCTGAGGATAGTCATTGACTAACAGACACACACACAAATTCAGGTGATGCTTGCGCATCAGGGACAGTCGAGTGGTACGGGTGAGATCAGGCAGACAAGCGTCACTCCACTGCTTACAAGGTACCTTAGCGCCATGTCTTCCTGGCAGCCCTGGCATGCCTCTCTCCCCCTGGAAGCAGAGCAAGAAACACAGAGAAAGAGAGCAAGAGACACGACATGAGTCCTCCCAGGGCTCTACAAGGAGTGCTCGGGGCACAGGTGATGAGAAAGCCTACTGGGTGAGATGGGGCACAACCCATTTCCCCACCTGACTCTCACCAAGCGGACTGCACTAGCCAGGACCATTTCCCATCAGCGGTACCTCTCAAGCCTGTTGTGTACAGCAGGGCTGACCCTGCTGGAGTGCCACAGCAACAGCGCTGGGAACAAAGACAGTTTCTGTATCCTGATACCACATCCCATGCCACGGTATTCCGTACATAGGGAGTCACTCTGCAGCAATGAACAAACTTATCTGGAGAAACAGAGAATCCAAGGGTTGCCTTGTATTGTTAGCCTGAATTTTATCGGGTGGTAAATGGAAAATAAACCATCTTTAGACAGTCTGCTTACTGCTCTTATTTTGTTCTGGGTGTTTAGTCCTTGCTTGGAAGAACTGTTTAGAATGTATATGTAATGTATATACTTTTTTTAAAAGCACTTTTTGTAATTTGACATCCTGCGAGCTAAATTTTGTAAAATGCTGCCTAGTACTACAATACACAAGACCTATGCACTGCGGGACCCTCCTACCCTATGCAGGATAGTTAACTAGGGTATTTTCAGCCATAAAGAAAATAAATAATTACAAATGCTTTGTACTGGAGAAGCAGGGACTGCTCTCAGTCCCTCCTCCCCAACTGTGCTCCCTGTTTTTATTCTCAAACAAGACCAAGAAGCCAAGGCCAATGCTTTCTGCTGGGAGGCACCCACACTGCTTGCAGAGGCTGCCCCCACAGAGCAGCCCTGCATGTGAAAGTAATTCCCCATCCCTGAGACCTTCCTGGAAGAAACTGCCTGCCTGAAGAGCTGTTTAATTATTTAGCCCTGCAAAAGCAAAGCCACCTCAGTGAGAGGGTGCAAGGTAGCCCCTTACAGGGGGCAAGTTACAGAGCAACCACACTACCCTGCATTTTCTGATGATGGCCTCCGCTCCCTTGCACAGCCCCCCTCCCCGGCACCTGCAGGATCACACAGGCACTAGAACTAATTAGAGAGCAGAAGCAACAAACATGACACCGCATCGTTAAAGAGCGGAAAGAAGCCCCAGAGCCAAAGCATTAAGCAGGAAAAGCAACTTTCCGTAACATCTTTAAACCCTTACATATTTGAAAGCCATTGTAATACAGCAAGTACCCACTGGGCTGATCTCTTCACCATCCCCCAGTGCCCTTTGGGCCTGAGAAGGGCTGCACAGAGTGCCATAGCCAGGCAGCAGCAACCCACCAAAACCAGCACTGGGATGGTACAGCCAGGCCAGAAGCTGGGAAACATCACCAAAGGCAGATACAAAAGGCAAAATGCCCAGCACAGGTCCCCAGTGGGCTCCAGGAAGGTGGTCAGCAGTATCTCTCAGCTCTCCTGATCTGATTTAGGAAATACCTCCATACTCTCCAGTCTCTCTAGAAGAGTTACACTACACTTCTCCCATCCAGCCCAAACAAAACCCTCACACTCTCTTCCACTGCACCTGGTGTGAGCAGCTTTATACCCACTTGGTGCCAATCATGACAGAGCATGCCCCATGCTGATTGGCTCATTAGCAGTACTGGTTAAAGGCTGCCAATTAAAACAGAGACCCTTCCTTTTTTTGTTTCCTGCTGGGAAAGGCAGATTATGAGGGGGTTACTGAGCAAGGCTGTGGGTGATTTCTTTATTGCTCTTTCCTCAGAGCATGACAAAAAGCCTCATCCTAAGGACTTTTCAATAAAAAAAAGAAAATGTCAGTAAATCTCAATGCGATGGCTAGGCTGGGGGGCAGTGAATCAAATGCTTATCCAAATGACCCAGGTGATCACACTTATTGGTTGTCTACTGATCTTCACGGGACACAGACATAGGTCTCAATGTGATCAAAGTAAAAATGGCAACCACAGAAGAAAATAGCTAAGAGGGAATCTATGTCGTGCTGCATCTGTCACTGGGTGAGGAGAGATTATCAAGTGAACAAGGAGTCTGTGTGAAACCAGCAAGCTTCTTCAGGCCTGAAATGTTCTTCACTGCCAGCAAAAGCAGTGACATGCTGTGCAAAATTGGTCACTACAGCTAAACTATGAATCATAGTGTTTGTCCTGGGCTCCTCAAAACCAAGAGAAGGTAAAATCTAGCTCAGGTAATTGGATCCAGAGGTGGAAGCATCAAAAGCCTTCCAGAGTCTCAAACGATCCTCCTAGGTGGAAGGACGACAGGAAGAAGCAATTTCCAAAGACAACAAACGCATGTGCCGTGCGGATGTTCAGGAGCTGCTACTGGGTGATGTCTAGCTGCTGATTTAACGGTACCTCCACACTTCCTTTTCAATTCCTCTGAGTGAAGAAGAAAGGAAGTAGAGAGAAAAGTGATCCTGACAATAACAAATGGAAGTCTGTGTGTGAAAGAAGAGGCTGCTATGGGACTGGCGAGGTGCCCCTTCGGAGCTGCGATTTAGTACCACAAAAAGTGTGGCAGGTTTCATCTCCACTCTTTACAAAGTGGGAGACTTACAAAGACTTGGAGACTTCCCCTTTGCCCCACCCCAAATGAAAGGCTGATCAGTCCTTGTACATGAGTGTAAGCAGAGCAGGTGTCTGCTAGCAGTGAAATGCGGGAGTATAAGCAGAGGTGGAATGCAGCTTCTCCTTCCAGCCCTTTCTCCCTCCCAGACCATGCTCCAACTTCAGTCCTCCAGGTTAGAGGGAGCACCTGGCTGTTGAGACAGCAGCAGACAAACTCCTAACCCCCAAAACACATTAGTTGTGGGTGCAATTCTGCTGTCATTTACACTGGCACAAAGCAGAAGCAATTCCTTTGTGCTTGATGGAGTTACACTGATGTGAAGACGGACACAGGGGAACCTTTGGACTTTACACGCACCGCAGTATTTCTGAGGAGCTATTGTTTTCTCGTAGGAAGACAATCGCTGCTGTTCTATTCAACTATTAACCCAGAGCCTGCATTCCCAAAGAACATTTCCTTAAACTCGATGTAACATATCCATATTAAGCTCTGAAGGGGCCTTTTCTCCCTTCAAATAATAATCCACCCAGATGGAAAAAATATAGAAAGTGTATATGCTGCATGATAAATGAAATGCATGCCACATACTAAATACTTGAAATTTATGTGTCACTGTTACTGCCTTTCAAAATATTACAGGACCGGTCTTTTCTCATAATGTTTAAGATGTATGGCATGACACAGTATGCTCTGACTGTCATGAACACTTGCCAATGTTGTAATGTTTTAAGCACAGTCTACATTGAGTAATATACTTTAAATATATGGGTACAGTAAATTTCAGTCAAATAGATAACATCTGGGCATAGACCATATAAGCCTGTAAAAAGTGTCCAGAAACAGACAGAGAAGCCTGGTGCCAAACCTCAGCCTGAGTTGCAGAGTTTGAGTGGATTTGATGCGTCAGCTAACCAGATTTTATGAGGAAACCCCAACCCAGCCCATCAAATGGAGAGATGTAACAAATCATTAGCAAGCTTCATAGTCAGAGAAATGCCTTTGGTAAGAATCGAATTCCACCAAATGGATAAAGGCTGCTTTTATTGCCTGAGCTTGGAGTGTCTGCCTGTGGTTAATCAGAGCACAGATGTGTACTCCATTAAATACCCCACAGAGCTGCCTCAGACCAAACTTCCTCTTACAACCCATCAGCCCAAGGAGCAGTATCTCCCAGATGATCTACCGTGGTAGAAAACTGTATTTCTCATGCCTACCTTTATGCCAGCATCCCCTTTTTCACCCTGCCCAGCAAAGGAGAGAGAGAAAACAGAGAGAGGGACAGTGAACATAAAGAGAAAGTGAGCAAGCAGTGCAATCCTAACAGCGAGGGCCAAAGAGAAAGCAGTTGAAGGAAGGAATGTGCGATAAACGCAACCCTAGGCCTCCAGAGAGAGGTGGCTCATGATAACACTGTACCAGCGCTGCAGCCCACCCCTCCCTGGGAATACAAGGCAGTTTACATCACTGGAGTGGATGCTGGAAGTCGCCCATACTAATGCTTTCCTACATCTTTTGGATGTAGATGAACCATCAAATCTTTCCATGGACCAGAGTATCCTCATTCTCCTAGCCTTAATGCAAAAGCCTCTAAAGGCTGGGTCAGTTTTATTCTTTAACAGGGGCCTGTGCAGGGCTGAGCCTGGGGACAGGGGACAGCGGGGAATCACATTGGCCAAAAATTGCCCAGGCCCTTTACACAGGCGTGAGTTTTTCTGTTTACATAGCTCATACCAGGCTCTAGAGAACTGCCTCCAGCCCCTGACCTTCCATATTCCTTTAGCGTGTCTCTAGGTTTGTGTGCCACTCATCTGCCCTCAGGAGATGGCCCCACTGACTCTGAGTTTAAGGGTTACCTTGGGGCCAGTAGCTCCAGGGAGGCCATGTGGACCGGGCAGGCCTGACTCGCCCACCTCACCCTGAGGAAGAGAAGAAAGAAAATGGAGGAAGAAGCAAACACAGCGAGCAGCAAGAAAAAGGAGGCTGTGGGTTGCCTGAAAAGTCAGCAAAGATGCGAGATGGATGTCCCACACAGAGGTGCCCATCACACACCAACCTGGGTCTCTCTGGGAGAGCAGCATTCTGCATCGAGAAAGATATTCAGGGTGCAAAACATATGGATTGAAGGGAGTGGTCCCATGATCCTGTATTATATCAGAGCTAACATCTTTGCTCAACTCTTTGCCCTACTTTCCCTTTCCCCTGACCCACTCACCGGGGAGGATTTTCTCCCCGACTTTCATCCCTTCCTTCCACCTTTCCCAGAGAAAGGTCACAACCTCGGGCTCATTCCTCTGAGATCAGTGCAAGCTCTTTGCTTGGTAAGTAAATTAGCCAGACAAGTTGTTTCATGTAAGAGGAGCTCGTAGGAGAGGCCCTTGCTGCGAGGTCGTTGCAGGGACCCCCTCACCGCTCCTGCGTGCTGAGAGCCGCCCGTCCAGCGCACACAGAACAGGATGGGCTCTTAATGGAAAAACCGATGGTTCGCTGGAAGAGGCAATAAATTGCGTCTGTCTGCAGGAGTGGGCTGTGGTCCGCGGGGGCTATAATTTCCACTTCCTGACATAACAAAAACTTCTCAGTTTATACAGAACTAATTAAAAAGCTCTCAGGTCTTGCCATTTTGCTCGCAGAGCACCCATAAAGCACCATGGAGATAACACGGGACACAGGACTCCTGCCTGCTGGGAACATTCGCCTTCCCCTTCTCCAGCTGACATCTCTTTAGCAGTATCTCTTCATTCCCTCTCTCCCCTTTGATCTTCCTTTGTGACTTTCCCCTGTCTCTCTTTCTTTTCTGTCTCTTCATTACATCCTCTAGGCTCGATGACCCAGCTGTTAATTAGCTGCTGCTGAAGACATTCGGGCGTTGCCAGCTTCTGTCTTTTAACCTGGAGCATGATCGACTCTTTCCTGATTTATTCCAGAAAGCAATACATAGCCAAGGGATTTGGCCCTTTCCAGCCTCCTGTTCAGGTCTGGATGCACAAGAGGTGTATTTCAGCTTGGAAGTGGGTGTAGAAAGGCACACAGATAGGGAGATGTCCGTACCATATCTACTGGAGAGTTAAAGATATCTCTGGGTCCAGCCTCTCCTTACACAGGTGACGGCAGGGGATCTGTGGGCCTCTTGCAGCCCCATGTCCAGAGCTCGGGAGAGGACTCCAGAGGAGTCCACGGATTTTCAGCCATGCTCCCAACAAGGCATCAGTGTAGCTCAATTCATTTAACAATATCAGAGCTCCCCTTCTTACCTTTCTGCCAGGGTATCCCTGAATCCCAGGGTCTCCCTACAAAAGGCAAAAAGATTAAAAAAAAGTGAGGCTTGGCCTGAGAGGGACAAATCCCCATCCTTTTCCCTGGGGAGATGCTGGGATGAAAGGGCACTCCATGGGAAAATTCACCTTTTGTTCAGTATGACTCCACTGAGTCCCTGACCCTTCAGACCCGTGGGTCACTGTTACCTGCACTGGACTGAGCCCTAGCAGGAAAGGCACAATAAGCACTGGCAGCTAAGTAACTCATGCCAACTTTGTGCCCCAGCTCTGCAGTTCCTATCTCTTCACCCTGGCCAAATATCTCAAATAAAAACAAAGGGGTGGGTGGCTGCAGCTGAAAAACAACAACACCCTCCCCCCCCCCTTCACATTTTGGCAAGTGAATAAATGGGAAACTGTGGTGGAGTTAACAATAGCATTGCAAAATCAGTTCCTGAAGCGCTGGTAAATGCTTTGAGAGTGGAAGAAGCCAATAAAGCTGTGTGTGGCAAAGAATTTTGCAAGAGGGGCTGATGAGGCGTGCCTCGCTCAGTCAAGATGCAACTCAGACGTGTCGCCTGGACAAAACCCATGAGTCAGCACACGGACCGGGCCCCAAAGGCAATACTGAGCTGAGCTAGAAATCTGTTTCAGCTATTTGATGTAACCTCCCTTCCCCCTCCTCCACCCATTAAAATGTACACGTCTGTCCTTTCCAGGAGTGTCCACCTCTCTGTTTATCACCTTGCTCCCTCTACGTGAGGCCAGACATCTCACCTTTGGTCCAGGAGGCCCAGGTAAGCCCTGTAGACAAAATCAAAACAGACACTGGAGTTGGCAAATGTAGACAACATTACATAGACTGCAAGGGTGATGGGAGATGCTGACTGCTTTGGTTTGAAATGACTGCCACTGGTAAGCTCAATCATCCCCAATCTATTCTTCATGTAGATGACTATCTTAACCCATACTCCCAAATAAATTCATGCCCATAGGGCTCCATTCCCCCAGGCCTGGTCTCACTGAATCTGAAGACCAAAAAGCTGCTTTGCCTTATATGCATCGTGCTCCAGAATCTTTTCTGTTTCTCTGGCTTTGCTTGAGAAACTTGGTCCCAGCCCACTGTGCAGCTGTGGAGTAAATCAGTCATTTGCAGCTTCCTCTGACAAGCTAAATAGAGCAAATATATTAACAAACAGACCACTTGTGTTTTTAAACGAGAAATAACCAAACAATTTACCTGATATGAACCATGAAGTATACCGGATATGTGTGTATGTAAATATAAATAAACAAAATATCCATACAGGAGCTGCCTTCCTGATGTGAGCAGACAGAAGAAGAAAACTACCCCAGATATGCTTTGATGCCTAAAGCACCCCTGGTGTTGCCTGCTTATAGCAATTCAAATGTTTAGTCATTACATATTTGGCTCCTTAAAGCTCAAAGAGAGATGAGAATGCTTACAGGACACTGCACCGCTATATGATGTGTGGAGAGGTGCTTTTGCCTCAGGGGACAAGACTCGCTTCCCCTGCTAGCAGACCTTGAAAAGTCTTAGAGATGGAAACTCTTTTCATGCTGCAGTTGCTGCAGGGCCAGCGTGGCATGTNTTTCCATCTCTGCCAGGCTTCCCAGGTTCTCCCACTCTGCCCTGTTGCAAGAAAGGGGTACATTAGCAGGATTTTCTGCCCCGTCCCCTGCCATTTAGCGATAGTATTATTTTAAACAGTGCTTCTGTTTTCACCCTCCTTGGCTGCTTGCTACCAGCCTGAGAACAGGACGGGGACAGGACTTCAAAGGGGTCACAGAGATTCTTATCAGCCAGGCTTCTGCTGTGAGCAGGACAATTACACCCTGCATGTCACTTCCTCCCTGTGGCCGTCTGCAGGGGCTGAGGAGGAGGAAATGTGCCTGGTGTCACCCACTCACACCTGTGTGTCCAGATAGCAACAGTGCAGGGTGCACACCTCTGCCTTCCCTTCTGCTCCCCCTCCTTTCTGGGAACTTCTTCCTCCCTGCACATCCACATCCCCTGCAAATCTCCTGTCCATGCCTATCTTCAGAAGAGGCAATAAAAGCCAGAGGAAAGCATCTGTGCCCTAGGGAAAGAGGAAGCAGAAGGCTTTTTTGTAACTGGACTTACAGGTGGTCCAATTGGCCCGGGCTGTCCTGGGGTTCCTTCAGGTCCAGCTGGTCCAGTGGGCCCTGGTGGGCCAGGGGGCCCCGGAGGACCTTGGATTCCTGCTTGTCCTTGTTCACCCTGAGGTTCGTTAAAAACAAGGGGTTACCAGCAGGCAGAGCAAACCCTTCACACCACCACCCCAAGGGCCCAAGGCAGGTCAGCCTGGCTGCAGCAGAAGAGGTAGAAGCAAGTCCCAGGTTAGTGCCAGGAGAGGTTTCCAAGAGTGAGGTAGAGTCCCGCTGAGGACGGCCAGGCTGCCTGGGCAGCAGGAATCAGCACCCTACAGTTTGCAAAGACATCTGAGGCCACCTTGTCCCAGCTCTCTTTAAAAGGGATCTACAGATGACTGAGTAGTCCAAAGAGATCTCTTTCTTCATGAGTCAGTCAAGTACAATTTATATGTCAAGGCCCAACATCTCTGGAGCTTCTCAGGAGGCTTTCCAAAGCACTTGACAGTCATATGTGAAGCAAAGCCTCCCGTGACCACAGTAGCGCTTCCAGGCAGAGCCACAGCATCTTACCTCAGCCTAGTTTTTTTTTTTCCCCTGTGCTATATTTGTTGGACAACACTCCCTCTGTTTTGCCAAGGACCAAAAGTAGAAACGCCACAAAACCAAAAGAAAATAACACGATCATCATGGCATTTCTGGAGCCCACCCAAAACAGGCCTATGTACGCCAGGCAGAGCCTGTTTTTGTAAGATTTAACAAGCTAGTGCGTGCAGAGCCACCTGCCATTTTAAGCTCTCTGAAACGAAGCCGTTTCAGCCGGTTCCTCCCCAGGCCCCTCAGTAGCCATTCGGCGGCTGTGGCTCATGCCTCAGCAATGTCATCTGGTCCAAAGGACCTGGACATGGGACCAAGCGGCGCTGAGGAGACAGTGGGTTGGAAGCGCCACGTTTGAATACCAGACTGCTGATCTATAATTGATGAATCCAGCGGACTCCTAAGGCACCGTGGCACCCACGCTAAGCTGTTAGTCTCGTGGGCTCCCCTCCCACTCCCTCTCCCTAGATAAAATATCACGACATCCTTCTGCCGGCGACCTAATTTAAATTTGGAAAACTCTTCTTGGTGGATCCGTGTGAATATAAAAATCAAACATGGTCATTTCTCAATCATAAATCAGTGGGTGTGCCGTTGGGTCTCTGCTGTATTTATCCTCTCTACAGCCCTATACACTACTGCTGGGTAAAACTAAGTCTGCTCTCATGCACTTGTGTGTGCAGGAGAATGCACAAAATCTGTCCCTTGCCTGTGTTCCTACCAAGTGTGCTGTTTATCCTGGCTGCCTTTAGTAAAACATGCAGATACGGGGATGTTTGCTTTATTTAGAATGATAAATGAAAGTAATAAGCTGCAAATTTCATCCTTTCTGCCATAAGCTCTATTTAAAAGAAAATTTCCAACACGCGGGCCAGGCTCACGAGAAGCTCAGTCATGTGTGGAGCAACAGCCCTTCTCCTCAGGATTGCTGCCTTCTCGCTGCCCGAGCCACAGCCCACGCTGGGAAGCCTGCTGGGCCAGGCAGGGAAGGTGCCCTCTCTTTTCCCCATTTTGTAAGCAGATCCTGGCTCACCCTGTGGCCCACGCAAAGAGACATAGGATCCTTCCTGAGCTTCCCTATCCTCCATACTCAGTGCCATTCAACCGTCTTGTAAATGGTCTCATAGCCTTTACATTTAGGAGGGAATTTGGATCCAATGAAGAGAAAAAGTTTTGAGGACACTGGAGTGTATTTCTAGATTTCCTCTTGCCCTGACCTCTCAAGCCCAACTTCAGAGACTTCCCTCCCACTGCATCTTACAGCAGCCCACCATGGGTGGACAAAAGGGTGCATGCATTTTACAGCACCGCCACCACAGCTGCACAGCTCCCTTTGGGTCTCTGTCCTCTTTTCTCTCTGTCAGCCCAGTCCATGCTCCAGATTTAGGGTACTGAAATCCAGCACAGTGCTGGGAATGGGTGCTGGCACCCCAGCAGGGGCCGGGGAGATGGGGAGAGCAGGAGCCCTGCCCCAGCACAGGGAGTGGCTGGAAGGAGCTCACCCAAAGCCCTGTTCACGTTGCTCTCGCTTTGCTGCCTTGGACAGAGTGTGCTTTGTCTAAGCGATTGCCTGTCCATGCAGATCCCTAAACATGCAAAACATTATTACCACATCATTATAGTCTTATTAGTGCATTCAGCACAAAAAGACCCTCACTGATCTAACTGGATGGTAAGTGGATACAGTAAGTTGGAGATCAGGTGTCATTTTCATCAGATGTCATTCTATATTTTTAGCTGTTGACTAGAGCTATTTTTCAGTTCTTTTAAACACGAGTTAGTGAGTCTAATTGTGCCCCAGCAATGCAATTCTTGTTCAGCCTCCTAACACAGGTCTCCGCTCAGCCCATGTCTCTGTTAAGCCCAAGCTCTTGCTGATGTGCTCAGAGGCAGCAGCAGGATTTTCTTCTCTCAGGCACTGGCGCTAACATTTATTTTGCAGCCTCACATTTTTTCTTAGTATTCATACGTCGGGCTCCTGGAATTGCTTGGTGCTGGCAGATCTGTAGGAGTGGATTACACTTTGTTGCACTTAGGGAACGAATACAGCAACGGCAAAACAGATCACGGCAAAATTCTCCGGTGAAGTTAGCCTCTGGGGACAGAGGGAATTTGCAGCCCTGGCTGATGACAGGACACGGGGCAGCTATTCAAGTTTCCCACTTCATCCTGGATAGGAACTTCAGCTTTCAAAGCCTTCCCAAGAGGTCAGTCCTTGGCCTGGCTCTCCAGACTGTCACTTTGAAGGGCAACCAGTGCAAGCCGTGGGGCTTTGTGTGGTGTGAACCCTGAATTGATAGAAACTGAACTGAGATCGCAGTGCTCAAGTGATAAGGTCAGGATTTTGCCAGCACTGGGCAAGGACCAGGCACTTCGTGGTAAAGGCCTGTATTGCAGACTGCAGTTCCCTGACTGTCTAGACAAGCAGCGGGGTGACAAAACCCAGCCACTTAATATAGGGTGCCCAGCACACTTCAGTGGGGTAATTACAGCGGTTTGTCCACACAGGAAAGTTAATCCCAACTGATGGAACGAGGGAGCTTAAAGTGGGCTCATTAAAAGCCACATGAACTCTGACTATGGACACTCTTATTCACTATTCATATGTCCATAATTCTTTTTATGAATTCATTCCCAAACTAAACTAAACTAAACTAAACATGAATTGATGCCCTGGAAACCAAAATAAATGTGTTTACACAAAGATTTAATGCAATTTAATGAAACCATTATAAGAGCTTATTTAAACACATTTTCCCAAGTGTCTCAGACTAAACTAGCCCTTAAAAGAAGCATTTGCCTATTCATTCATCTCAGTTAAATTTCACAGACATTAGTTGCATTTCAGCAAGAGGTTTCTAACCTCTTCTGGAGATTGAATATGCAGGAACTGACTCCTTAAGGTAGGAGACTGCTTGTCGACAGTCCCGAGAACAGTTTCATGGCCCATTTCTTTTACTTAAAAAAACTGGCTTCACTGCATTTCTTTTTAGCCATGTTATTACATCAAAGATTTCCTGCACGTCAAAGAAAGTCCCTCAGCTCTGCCCAAACCTCTTGGAAACCCCTCTGTAGGGGAAGAAAGACAGGTAGCAAGCTGATTAATTGCAAGCATCGGAGTAGGCTTAGAAACAGGCAATGAGGAGAAGTCTACCTGGAAAGTGCGTCTCTTTATGACCGGAGGTGGAGCCAGCCGCACTGAATTGAGGAGAGGCAACAGCTGAAGAAGATCAAACCAGAAGGTCGTGGGGCAAAGGAGGCCGTTAGGGCACCGAAAGTCAGAGAGCAGCCAGGGGAGAAAACAGAGAAGAGGGGAACAGAGAGATTGCCGTGAAAATAAACCATCGTGTGAGAGCTGCGCATGGAGAGCGCGTGGCACGGGTACCTGCCGGCAGACCTCTGAGCTCCTCCGCACCATGCATTGCTCACAGGGGAACTTGTCACGTGCCAGCCCTGGCAGGTGCAGGGTGGCCACTCGCCAACCCGATGCTCCCACCACACAGAGCTTTTACCACTTTCTCTGCTCGGAAATAAAACTTACCTGGGGGTAAGGGAGTGGGTTGACTCAGCTCCACTGCTCTCCTCAGGCAGTATTTATTGCAAGACATCCCCCCGCACCAGCTCTGCTAAGCTCTCCGGTGACAGCACCATTTCTCTTAATTTTTCATCATCAGATTTGACGTCACTATCAAAATGCCAATTTTCTCCATGTTTTCCAAGTGCCGTTTCCTATTTCTTTCCATCTTCCCTTACAAGAAACACAGCGTATCTCTGGGCCTCACCCTTCCTTGGGGTGTGGAAGAGGGTGGAGAGAGGCTAGCCGGGCCAGCAGCAGGCGTCACAGCCAGTGAACTGGTCCTGGTGACATTCCATGACACAACCATCACGGCCAAGGGAGAAGACAAGACCTTGGTGCCTCTGAGCCCTGAGCAGGGTATTGCCTTGGGAGACTGTGCTTTGCTTTTCCTTGTTTAACAGTAACATCAGCCTCTGACTGCTTATAGACAGGAATGCTGCCTTAGGGCACAAAGCTGACCCGGACACATAGAAATCAAATGCACTAAAGCTCAGGAGCATTTGTTCATCCTTCTGCTGTATCCAGTTTCCACTTGCACGCATGCTGCTGTCAGCCTGGCACCCACTGTGCCGGCTCCAGGCCCAGGAATGCTCTTCTGGCCTGATCCACTTTCCTGTTCCTATCAGTTTTCCATTGAAGCTGCTCTTGATTTACACAGAGAGAAGAGAAAGAGGCTTTCTGTGCTCAGGCACAAAAACGTGCCCCTGTGTGCAATGTTTCCCCATGTGAGCTGCGCACTCGGATCCGAGAGGTGTGCCCATAGGTCTCCCACCACAGTAACCGTACGCATCCAAGCAGCGCACTTTAATCCCTTTAAACATTGTTCTTTGTGTTTGCAGTGAAAGCAAGGATCCAGTCCTATTGCAAAGTGAAGTGGCAACCCAATATTGCAGCATTGCCGTGGTTGTGTTCAAATGCACTGATCCAGACAGCCACAAGCTATCACAACAAAAGCAACACTGCTGGAAAATCAACGGGGCTGATGTTACATGAAGGAAATCCTTCTCTTTCTAGAAGACAGTGCAGGAGAGGCCCCGTAGCTCAGGAGAGCATTCAGGACTGCACCGATCTCAAGGGGGCTGGTGCTGTAAATCCCCACATCCCCATGCTAGGTGTGCCTAGCGTCTCTGTATGAGTGACCCAGACCCAGCTGAGCTGGCTTCACCTGGCTCCTCAAGTGCTGAAGTGCATCTGAAATACTATGCAGCTTACAGGAAAGCAGAGGAAAGATGCTGGAAAGGATAAGAAGAGAAATGGAGGTGAGCAGTCCTTAACACAGAGGAGAGAGAAGACCCAGCAACAGATTCAGGTGCAAGTGGGAGAGTTTAGAGAAGAAACCTGAAGCCTCTTCCACCCAGCTCCCGCCCTGCCCTCTCTGTGTCCCAGTGGCAAGTTTTTTTTTCAGAATGCAGCGTGCAATATTGGATGGGCAACATCGTGCCTTTGCATCAGAACTGGGTCCCATCAGACCGTTACCCACAAACCTTTAGCGTAAGGATCTGGTTAGAGCGCAGGGCTGCAAGAGTGGTACTTAGGTATTCCTAGGGAACAGTGAAGACACATGACACAAACGGGGTCAGTTAGACACACGGCATTTCTGAGACAGAGCACGGCTGGTCCCCCTCTTCCCTGAGCTGAGCGCCCTTCCCCAGGGAAGGAGCAGCCCAAATGGCCAGCTCACGCAGAACAGATAGCCCCACGCCTGGGCTTGTGCCTCACAGCACTGCAGGCCATACAGACCCATACAGAAAAAAAGATAGGAAACTACAACACGAACCAAGGCATATGTCCTAACCTTACATTTCCTTCCCAAGAAAACACAGATGAAACAAAACTTAAACAACATCCCTGTTTTTTCAGGATGCTGGTTTTCATTTCCTCGCCCAGAACATCTGGCAAAGGACCTTGTCAATCAGTAAAGCAAGAACAAATTGCAATTCAGTCAAACATGTAGCATTTTTACAACATCCTTATTTTCATTTTGGGAGGAAGAGAGAGAACTGCACCTCTATTGGCTGATTTGCACCTGTGACTGGACCCTTCGGGAAAGCCCACCCTTGAGCTGCTCTGATGACAGTCACCCTCCCCGTGACGATGTCTCTGCCTCGGAATGCCTCATGGGCTTTTTAAAATGTTGAGCTTGCTGCCTCATGAGAGCAGAAGTACCTCCGTGAGAGCCAAGGAAACATCACTGGGCTTTGCTGGGATGTGACGTTTTGCACCTGCCCTTTCCCTGCTGTCACAGCCCTGAGGCATGTCACTGTGGGGTGCCTACAACCCTCACCCCCCAAACCAGTGTGCCTTTGCCCCCAGGTCTAAGTCCAAGCTGCTCCCAGTGATGCACAACCTGCATCTCGGTTTCCCGGTGTTGCTGTGGGTCTTGCTACTGCTTTTCACCTTGAGCACTGAGGACAGTCAGAGCCAAGGGCTGTAACAGGAACCCAGGACACCTCTGGGTGAACATTGTTGTTAGCTTCTTTTTAACATAACAATCTAGTGAGCCAGCTCGCCTAAATAAACACAGCTGACTGGCTATTATTGTACAGGGCTGGCACATACCAACAGCCCCCTTCTCCCTCACTGCCAGCCAAGCTCTCTCCCCTGGCTCTGCAGCACAGAGCATCCAGGGCCCTGCTCCCTCCGGGCCAGGGACCAGAGCCCAGCTAATTGTCCAGAGGCCCATCAAAAATAAACAGAAAGCCCTTAAGCCTGTCTCCCTGTACGCCCAGATTACAAATTCCAGCTACTTCATATGATGTCGTTCCAACACATTTCCAGTGGATTTTCAGCACTCCAGTTGTTTTTAGAGCTGGTTACATTTTACCCCTGTAATCCCCTCAAACCCCACGATGTACTCTCTCCTCTCTTGGCTGTGGTACATGCCAGCCAGGCCAGGACGAAGAGGCACGTGGGTCAACATCCTGGCTGGCACCAACCCTCCCTCTCCGCCTATTCTTTGCGGGCAGAAAGCCCACCAGGCTGGGGAAACGGCATGGGGACCAGCTCATCAGGGACCAGCCAGAGCACCATGGCCAGGGGTGGTCACAGTTACTTTCGGGCAGGGAGCACAACCCTTCCACTTGTCTCTATGCAGGGTTGAGACCAGCATGAGGGAGAAGAAAAAGGAAGGAATGACAATAGAGTCTCCCTGAGGTCTGCAAACCCCCCACTGCTCCTGGCCAGGCAACCACAGCAGAGTCCATGGAAGCAGGATGGAGCTGGTGCAGTAGCACAAGGTGTGAGTGGGTGACCTCTACTCCCCCAGAAACCCCAAGTTTCGCTGGGTTTTGGTATGAGGACACGGACTTTCCCTGCTCCGGCGCAGAGCACGGGAGGGTCTCCAGGAAGCAGCAATGACAGCATTTAGCTGGGGGTCAGCCACGGTGGGCAGGAACACACTAGAGAACCAACATCCCTCCTGGAAAACCTTATCTGCTGCTTTTCTGCGAAACACATCAATCAGCCAAGCGCTGCCCTCAGGGCCCTGATGACGCATCTTGTTAATGAAACGATCTATATTTCCAACAAAAAGCCATTCAAACGAAGGAGGATTAACATGCAGGAAGGCAAGGGACAGATGATAATAACTCTAATGACTTACCCTGTGCGGGTACTCTGCACACTGACCCTGTGAAAGAAGGGGATTAAAAGTTTAAATCATAAACAGAGAGGACCAAAATAGACACACGGGGTCAGATCCAGAAGGTGTAAATCATTGTGACTATATTGAATTCAGTGTGGCTATGCCAATTTGCACCCGACAAGCACCCTGCCTCCTGTCCCCTCTCCACAGAGCCCCCTGTTCTTGCTGTATTTCTCAGCCACTCAGAGTCAGAATGAGCAGCACCAAGCCCATCAAGTCCCTTCCCTGCTCACTTTTTACATTTAATTTTCAATGTCTCCCATTAAAATTACCTTTTCTCCTTTTTGTCCTGGGGGTCCCTATAAAAGGAAAGTGATAAAAAAAACCCTCAGTGAATGAAGGAGTTCAGTGCATGCAAGGGGAAAAGGATTAGGAGGAGGTGCGATTGCAAGAGATGGGATACTTACGGGTTGTCCCCTGGGACCGGCAGCACCCTTTAAAGAAACACAATGTTGTGAATGCGAGACAGATTCTCGTTTATAGTGACAAGACAAAAATTCTCAGCGTACAGAGTAGGTGGAAACTCAGCTTTTAAAAACAATTGTGGAGAAAAGTTCCCAAAAGAGATCTGTGTTCTCTTTGTTACTCTGGAGGAGTGAAAATGCACACACATGTTCTGGCTGCACTGCGGGGGGCAATTATTAAAAGGAGAGGGGAAAAATCATCAGGAAAACACACCCTTATTGTTCCCAGGACCTCAGTTGACAGTGTGTCTCCTTGGTCGACGCACTGGGATTGAACCAGAAGCAGCCAGGACTGAAGCCTGAGCTGCAAATGCCTGAGCCAGGATTGCACAACAGGGGGATGTCAGTTCACCCCTCCTCCGAGGAGCGGGGAGGGGGGATCTTCAACATGTGCTTGCCAGAGGGTTACACTGACACTCAGGCTCAAAAAACAGAATTAGCAGAAGAAAACGTTCAGCATTTCAGTGAGCAAAGGTGACTACAGAGCTGCTAGCTAGGCATACTCGTGTTCGGGGATTTCATCATCAGAGATGTCGAGAGGAACAAGACCACATTTGGATTTCCATCAAGTGCGGCCTAAGTTTATCATTTTCAACCAAAAGCATTTTAGTATGATGCATATATGAAACAGAGCTTCAAAAGGGGAAAGACAGACATTTAATACAAAAAATATGCGCTTTTTTTTGTTGTTAGATAAGTTGAAAGCTGCCGTATGGGTTTTCAGAAATCTTTCCATCAGCTTTTACTTCTGCTATGAGGCCAACCACGAAAAATGTCAGCTCCCAGAGTGTATTTAAAGAACATAATTGCTAACTGCAAGGAAAACATGTCCTGTGCGTAACTAGAGAGTTGCTGTTGTGACATGATGATCTGATGGCCATAATGTAAAAATTACAGATGTGCATCCCAGCACTGCTATTATGAACTTACAGGATTAGGGATGCAGCTATTGCATTAGCTGAACTAAGATCACTACCCTGCCTACAAGCTCATTTCCAGCTGAGAGGCAATGTCATTTCAAACCAACCCGTTACCCACAAACAAACATATATTTTTTTTACCATCTCCCCCTTCTGTCCAGGATGACCCTGCAAAATAAAGAAAACATGCATCAGCTTTGGCCACTGCAGTCTCTTGAAGATGTTGGCTTAACCCACTTACTCCTTGCCTTGGGAGGTGCCCGCAGTTACTATACTTTGTCAAGGGAGACGCAACACCGTGCATGTGAAGCTTTGTTCCCACACCTAACAGGACACCATTCCCTGGTACCCAAAACACAGAGAACAAAGCTCTGGAGGATGCATATGGGGGGTAAAGGCTCTGCGGGGCATGGCCAGGACATGGTTAAGCCCCACTCTGGCTGGCAGAACAGCTTCACCTGAGTGCAGCATGTTACACCTTGCTGGGGCTCACATGTGTGTCCCCAGAGCAGTACAAGAAAGATGCTGCTGGGTCTCTCTTGAGGGTGATGTTCCTCATGGCAAAACCAGGGTCCTGCTGTAAGAAATTAGGTGCCAGAGGTATGTGCGACCAGCTCCTTCTCCGTTATGGCATGGTTAGAGGAAATGGGGTGGGGAACTTGGCTAAGGGGCTGCCTGGAGCTATGGGTTTCATGTCAGTTGGGTTCATAGGGAAGGGGCTATATGTGTGCCTACCTCTCCAAAGCATGGGAATAACTTGGGTCTCCCTCTCTCTACTACAAAGCTGATTATAAGGAGGCTCTAAGAACAGCATGGAGGTCTTTAGGGTCCATTCCTCTTCTACTGCAACTCTTTGCAGCACAGCAGCAAAGAGAAAGAAGCTGTAGGGCCAACTTCAAATGAAGCTGTGGGCTGTCTAAGGCAGAGGGCTGGTGCCTGGGGACCTGCTCTGTCTGTCTGATTCAGGGTGGGAGTGCCTGCTAAGGCTTTCCCTGCAGCAGCCAGGCTGTTGCACTTGTGAAGTGCTATTTTATAGATTTGCCTAGAAAGGAAGCAGCCACACTCTGCCTTCCCTATCTCCTGACTCCTGCATCTCCCCCAAGGCATCTGTGGTATCCTCCTGCCTGCCAACCTTCTAATTTTCTTTTAATCCATGCATGTGCATGACATTGCAAAATAATCCTCTTAAAAACGTACTCTGTAACACGCAGGCAGGGCAGAAAGCCTTGAGAGAAGCTGTTTGCTTACCGGTTTGCCGTCCAAGCCAATAGGGCCCTGAAATAAAAAAGAAGAAATGGTAAGAAATGCTTTCACTGGGGTGTCTGTCCGCCTGCCCCAGCAAGCACTACGTGTCACAAGACTGCACGGACTGGGGAAAGAACACAGAGGTAACGTGACTCTCTTTGCCCTCCTGTTGAGTCCTGGCAGGTCCCTGGCCCACTGGGTACCAGCCTAGCTTCCCAATTGCTTCTGCAGGGACCTGCTCACTGTCAGCCCATTTCAGCAGCAACACTGGACACGAGAAGGAAAGGGAGGAGGGATTCATGGGCAAATGGAAAAAAACCCCTCAGCATTTCAAATTTTGCAGTGTGCTCTTAACCAGTTGAAAATCAGCAGTTTTCTCAGGACTTTGATTTAAAAAGGCACCCACCTTTGGGGCAAGAAGAATTCTTGCAAATGATAGAATAATAAAAGCGTCCCAGGGAAGAGGTGACATACAGCTCAGCAGCATTTTGAAGGTACTATTTGATGAGAAACAGGCTCCACAGAGCACTGTCCCACCCGGCACTTTCTCATGAGCTGGGCTGATTTGTTTTCTGCTCCTCCGAAAGCCAAAGACCACAAAGGCCTGGAGAGATCTGCTTCTCCTCAGCCCAGGGGCAGCTCACAGCCCCCCCTTTTCGCAAAGGGCAGAGCCACGGAGCCCGGTCAGACGGCTCGGAGGCTGCCAATTCCTCCTGTTTTCCAGGCGTGAGAGTCTCCCCCACAGACCTGCTCTGGCACATCGTGTGTCCCGGAGCAGCAGCTGAGCTGCCTGGCAGGAGCAGGGATGCAGGGAGTGTTTGTGTTTGCCTTAGGCTTCCTAGTCATCCAGGATAAATGCATAAGAATAAATAGCAACCGTTTGAGTTCTCCAGCAGCCTCAATGCTTCAGAGAGTGTTGCCAGCAACTGTAGGACTGAAATGAAATTTGCTTTGTCCTCTCCTGGGCTTGTTTTCTCTTCCCTTGCCCATCTGTAACAGCGTTGGAGAAAAATCCTCCCCACTCACGCTTTTTGGCCTTTCCCTTTGGCATGACCAGGGTGTTCAGCATAGCATGGTCCCCAGCCAACCTGCATCACGCAGGGCTCCGTTTGGATCACAGGTGCTCACTGCTATTGCACTATCACCTATAGGCTCAATTAAGGTTGGAATTTCACCTACCTAGGGGTTATTTTCTTTGTTTGGGGGTATTTCTTAGGATGGTTTTCTTTTACTGAACAGATCTGGCTTCAACTATGTTATTTTAACACTTGGGGGTTTTAAAATTAATTTCCTTTCGGAGTTGTGTGGTTTGGTTGGTTTTTTTTTTTCCCTAAGTATCATTTAAAAGAAAAAAAAGAAAGAGGGAAAAAAAAAACAAATGAAGAAAAAATTACTTTTTCCAGTGCTATCAGATCAGGTCCTTGGTTTCAGACAGAAATGATGAGATACAGTGAGCACTAATGACACTTCCTAGTAATATTGCACACCCATACCTCATAAATTAGCAATTACACTTACCGGGAATCCAGGAAAACCTCTTGTTCCAGGCTGTCCCTAGGAAGGACGAAACAGAGACAGCAGTTTAGAGGAACTGAAGTGAATTTTGACTGACCCCGAGTTCTCTCTATGGAGTCTTTCCTCCAGCCTCTGCCCATTTATCCTATGACTCTCTGAAGAGTCACCCAAGACCCGATTCCCCTCCAAGGGGAAAGCGTCTTGGGAAGGAGGGGAAATCTCTCATCCCCACTCCAGTTTGTACAGAGCCAGGAAAATCCTGGAGCAGGTCCAGTTTGGACTACAAGCAGTTTCCTTGAAGTTTCTACATTAATTAAATGGGTGTCCCTAGCCCATACGCTAGGCTTTTGGAGTATATTCCAGAGGCTGAGCTCATTTTATGGCAATTCTTGCTGCCATAAACCGGAGGCGTTTAATGCAGGGTGCTGCTCTGTGCAAGACAAACCTTGCAGGTCACTGGTGTCTAAATACAGCCATCCCTCTTCTCCTCCTCCCCTAATCTCATGTCCCAGTGCATTCATTTTCCTCACAAATAATTCTGGAGAAAAGATGATTTTTTTTTTCTTTTCTGTTTTTTTCCTCTGAGAGCCAAGAGAAAAAGGAGAGTTAGGTAGTGTGATGAGAGGAACATGAGCCCCAAGTCCTTTCCCCTGCCTCTTTCTGGCTAGCCAGCGTTGGCTACCAGTTTGGGATCAGGTACAGCAAACACTAGCTTGGGATGTGTTTGGCAGCTTCTTCATCACCCACTTAAAAACACTGAAAAAAAGGAAAACATTCTGGCTGTTAATTTCTCATAGTTCTTCAGTTTCTGGGACCTGTGACATCCCAGGTCACAGTTACCCTAGATTTGTGGGTATCCAGAAAAGATAGCACTTTACTCAAGGATTTTTTAATCTCAATTTCCCAAAAAATGTGTGAGCCAAGTCAGGAAGCAATATGGACCAGACTTCAGCAGATCTGGAAGCACACCCATGTAGATGGAAACAGCAGGATGAGGTAAATCCTGTACCATGCTCATCTGGTGACCGCTGTGGCATCTTGCCTTCCCTGAAAGCCATGCTACGATGCCAAAAAGCCCAGGTTTCTTTTGTGTTTTCATGCTTCGTCTTGGGGAAGAAAATGCTTTCTTAGGCAATTTGAGATACCATGACCTGACTCTGAGTCCCACAGGGGTCTCCTAGGAAAGAGCTGGGTATAAACAAGGGTTCACTTCTGAAAAGAAATGCACATGGGTGCATCTCTGCCTTCACCAGAGCTATCCCTTGTGGTGCCAAGGGAAGGGAAAGGGAAGGGGAGGGGGAAGGGGAGGGGGAAGGGGAAGGGGAAGGGGAAAGGGAAGGGGAAAGGGAAAGGGAAAGGGAAAGGGAAAGGGAAAGGGAAAGGGAAAGGGAATGGGAATGGGAATGGGAATGGGGCACAGGCATGCTGGGCTGCAAGGCTGAGGTTTGCCACAGTGCAGCAATGCTAATCCCTTGGCAGAGAGCTCAGAGCCGCATTGGCAGGGAAAACCTTCACCTTCAGGTTACATCTCCTCCAGGTTCCCTCTAGTTGCAGAGAGACTCGGTGAAGATTTGGCCCTTCAGAGATGGTGCCAGATCACCTCTTTGCAGAGTTTGAGGGATGCCCCTACCACAAAATGCCTTGTGTTGTGCTGAACGGTTGAGTTTTTATACACAATGCTAGCAGAACCTAATCCCATTTGCACTGTTTTTTTTAGTTCTGCAAAGTTGAACTTGGTCAGCTTTGCTTTGCAAGATACATATAAAACCACCTGGTCATGTTGGCCAGTGACCAGGAGGGAAGATAGGCTATAAATTAAAGGATCTGTCCACCGCTAGTTTCTGAAAAGGCAAGAATCAAGAAGAGCCTAGCCGCAATTCATTAATTTTGGTTCCCTGCTGGACACCTCCCTGGACAAGAAGTGCTAAAAAAAGAATTAGGGAGAAAACCTGGAAATTGTGCAATTTGGCTTCCTCTGTAGACTACAGACTGCTGCCTCTTTCTCCTTGGAGGACGGTAAAATGATTTGCACGGTATCAGGCCAAAACAACAGTTCAGCAGTGAGCAATTCCAAGAGACTGTTTTTGTTGGGTGGCTGTTTTTCCTTGTCTTCTTTTTAAAATGTTGATCATATGAAGTATGTAATCCCGGGAGCTGCCAAATCATGGAGACCGTCTGTTTCTGCCACTATCGGCGCACTGTCCCTCTCTGGCCAGAAGTTAAGCAGCTCTGAGCTCTAGCGAAAACTTTAACCTCCAAACAAAAATCTGGAAACTATTTGTCATCCCACGTCTTTCCGAGTGGCCCCTTGGCCGGGGTTTCCGTGTTTGTCTTCAGTGCTCAGCCATCCTTTTGACCTATCACCAGCTCCCCAGGAAACTGGATCATCTTCACAGTAGGCTTTGGGGGTGGAAGTGTGGAGTTGTGCCAGCCCTGGCACCTCGGGGCTTTGACTGGGGTAGGCAAAAGCCTATTTTAAAGTATCACTTGCCATCTAAGTTTTCTGCTGCTTTGGAGATGCGGTGTGTCCCGCGCTTTCCCAAACAGCAGCAAAGGCAATAAGGCAAAGCAGCAGCACCAAAGTAGACATTAAAAATTGTCCTGCAGACCAGGCATGTGCCCTTCAACAGGGGTGCCTGTCTCTGTTTGCAGAATCTACAGTGACAGGGACTGACGGCTTTTCTCTCCAATTACTATAACCACACCGTCCAGAAGGCTGAGAGCTACAGCTTGGGAGAAATAGCAAAAGCAATGGGGCATTTACCCTCCAAAATCTGCTGCTTGTGGAGCAGGGTGGCCTCGCTTAGAGCTTGTCATGGAGAGACCTGCCAGCCTTCCTCCTGGCTTTGCCACATGGCCACTCTGTTGAGTATAAAACACTTGGGGAGACCCATTTGTGTCCTGGGCTTCAGTTCTGTCACTTCTCAAACTCCAGCGTGCTAGGCAGGTGGGCCTGGGAACCGACAAAGCTGTTTCTTATTAGAAACACTTATCATGGGGCTTTTGGAAAGTTAATTGGAAAGCCAGATGTAGCCAAGTGTTTGCACTGCCTAGGTCTCTCTCACTTGACCTCTGCTGTGAAACAAAAGTTGCTGGCAGCCCATCCTCTCTGCAGGTCAAGGACGGTGCTCTTCACAGGTTAATCAAAATCGGAAGTGCCCACTAGGAGGGAGAAAATTGAGTCACCAGGTCTTTTTTCATGGAAATCTCTGGTGGAGGCTGTGCCGGGATGGAGTGGGAAGGACTGGCTGCATCTGCACTAAAGCAGAAGCTTGATGGCTGAACCACAGGGCAAGAAATATCCAGCATTTAGGGCACGTAAATGCTCCAGCCCTTCACGTTGGTCTTTTTTTTGACCCTATCCTGGCAAAAAGCTTTGTCTGGCTAACTCGTAGCACCTTGCAGGGACACTTTTGCTGGATGAGGGTGCAAAAATCCTGCCTACGCTTTCCTCAGCTTCCCAGCCAGCTAAGGGACTTTCCAGACAGCAGTAACTGTGCTGTTGAAGAGTTTCCAAGATTATGGGTACTTAACAAGGACCTCTGAACAATTCTGAACTACCCATCTTTGGGAGTTCCCCAGTTCTTCTATCTTATTCTTCTGCAAAATCAGGGGGGTTGTCGTCCTCTGCTAATGAAAGCAAAGGCTGAGATCAGCCAGGCAAAGGGCATATTTTCTCCAAAAGCAGTAGCAGCCATGTTGCCAGAAGGAAATATGCTTCTTCCTTTTAAATACAGGAAAACGGTTGCCTCGCAAGGGAAGGCTTCCTCATTTGTTCTGGAATATAAGCTGTAATTTCATTATATATAGTATATAATAGCAGTATAAAACCAAGCCTGGCTCAGCATGGGAACCACATTATACAGGGTTTTTGCTCTCTCCAGCTGATGTTGTGTCTTACCACCCCTCCTAAGTCCTTCCCTGTAACTTGCCCACATCCTGCATCAGTCAAAAATAGAGAGAAAAGCCACTTACGGGTGGACCGCGGGGCCCGATGATAGACATGCCTGCTTCTCCTGGAGCACCCTGCAGAGAGACAAGGGAGAGGAAAAGGGGTGAGAAAAGGAGGAGAGGAAAATACAAAGACAATTATATTCCCATCAAGACCAGGGTTAAATGAGAGTGCTCAAGGTGTGAGACCTTCAGGGCTTATGGGGCACGTGCTATTCTGGCCTCCTGCAGCTCTTGACCCACACTTTGGGAGAAGAGATGTTGTTTGGAGCTACTCAGACGTGCCAGGAAATGGAAGCTGCACAGCAAGGAAAACTATAAAGACATAAAACACTTTCTCGCAAAACAGAGGTTCTGCCTCATTACAAGTGTGAAAGATGGCCTAAAACCCTTGCTGTTTTCCTCCTGTGAGTCCAGGAGGACAGCGTCCTGCACAAGAAAGAAAAGAAGGCTGGGCTCCAGGGAAATGGGAGCTGCGGGCAGCTCACTGGCTGCCTCCAGAAATGCCTCGCTTGTGTGCTTCTCAAACTCAGTTGGGATGTGGATGAAAATAGCAAAGTCCTCGCTGGAAAAGAAAACAGCTGCCTCTCCAGCTCCTAGCCACCCACGACGTGCGATGGGCAGGACACGTCCCTGTCTTTGGAAAACATGGCGTATTCCTGAGAGGCAGCTCCAGAAGCGCCCAGGGCTGGGGAGACTTGGGATGGAGCATCCCATAAACCAAGCAGCCTGCGAGCAAGCAGAGCTCTCTGCAAAACAAAGCTGGGACCTGCCAAGGACCTAGGACTCTCACGGAGGGCTCTGGGGAAGCACGGGCAATTAAGAGTGACTTTTCCCTTGTTTGTTTGTATCTATCTGCTGTCCCTTCATGTTGAAAGCTTTGGCCAGAGAGAAATGCAAGGACACACAGAGAAAAAGCATGGTGGCTTCAGGCGGTGAAATCTTGGTCTGTTAGATAATGTTGGTTGACTCCAATGAGCAAGCAGAAGTTTGAAAGCAAGGAAGGAGAATCTCTGTCCTACCTTGCCCTTCCTTACTGTTTTTCTCTCTATCTCCTGTGAATAGGAGCAAATAGGCCTCGTATGGCAGTGTCCTGCACGAATGATCCCCCTATCAGGTGAATATTCATCCCTTTCCTAGTTTCTACACGTTGTTATTCAGTTATGCACACCCCCCAAACACCTCCATCCCGCTGCTCTTGCGGGTGGGAGGTAATCACAGCTCTGGGGAAAATACACTAACACTGAAGCGTCAAACACCTCAAAACATAGGGCCCAGCAGTGGAATGCTTTGCAAACCACAGCTTCTTTGGATGGACAAAACACCAATTTGCTGCATAGCAAACAGTTTGGGAGATGGCTTCCCACAGGCTTAAACCATACCATCAGTTTTCCTCAGGAGGAAGAGGTCCCACCAAGTCAAAAGTAGGCATGTGCCATGCCATTTTCTCCCTTGCTATGAATTGCACCAGGGATCAGGCTAACCTGGGAGGTGGCAGGGAGCTATGGGTTGATCATGGCAAGGGGGGCTGCCAGCAGGGAAGAAACTCAATGGTTAAAACCCACAAAGCCTCAAGGGAAGTCCTGTGTGTGCCCACTGGCTCTTATACTGTTAGTAAATTGTCATAAACAAGAAATGCAACGTCTTCGGAGGCTGAGTGGCCTGGAAAGAATTTGGGAAATAAACTCATGTTGCCGGGGATGAGGGGACAGCCCAGGGGTGGGGGTGAAAGCCCAAAGCTGGCTGCAGCAGCCATGACTGTGTCCAGGAGGCTTGGGTTGGCCCTAGCAGAGGACAGTCGGGGATGCTATAGGCTGTGAGGAGCCAACTCACCTTCTCTCCGGGTTGCCCTTTTAGTCCCTGGTCAGTGGCACCCGTCACAGCCACATGCAAGAGGGTGCAGGGGGGAGAGGGGAGAGAGAGAGAGAGAGAGACAAACACAGGCATCAGCGGCAGAGGCACACTCCTCCACCCCAAAACCCTGGCTATGGGGCTGGGATGAGCAGGGTGGCCTCAGCTCCTGCCCCAGCCCTCTTTCCCATCCTCACCCTGGGATGTCCGAGCAAAGAGCAGCTCCAAAATACAGCTCTCAGCCACGCAGGGGATGCCCCCTCCTCATTCAGGGCAAGGTTATTTGGAAAGGGCAGCTGCCGGTGGCAGGCAGGGGTGCATGTTAGCGAGCCCACGGTTAGCAAGCCCAGCTGGCGCAAGAGGTGGCAGCAGGAGGCACCCAACCCGAGGGGATGCTGAACTAGAGGAGGGTCTGACCAATATGGCAAAGGGGATGGAAACACCGCCCTGGCATGTATGCGGTCTGCAGAGCTGGCCACCCTGCTGTGACCAGGAGAGCCCCTCAGGTGTGGGGCTCAGGGACGGTGGCTTTGCTCAGGCTGACACCCACCAAGGGTCATCCTGAAAGCCCCCTCCCCCCCCCAAAAAAAAAGTCTTGGGGGTTGGAAGAGGACAGGGAGGACAAGGCACATGCAAGACGTTTCAACTTACCGGCCGCCCCGGGATCCCCATTGCGCCTTTGTCTCCCTGGCAATTAAGGCAAAAACAGAGGCATTTGGAAACTGGCCAAAAGCAAGGTTATAAAAACAGCACAAATGAGCCGTGCCACAGACGCAGCTTCGCGCTGTGGCGCAAGCGTCTGGGGATTTTGAGACAGGGAGAGAGCAAGTTAGAGAGAGAGGAAAGTGTGTTTGCATGGGCCCAAACCTGTCTTTAAGAGCATGCATAAGCCACCGGTTCACTCGCGCATATGGCAAACCAGCACATCTCACAACAGAAATGACATATGGTGATTTAAGCAGCAAAGGAGGGCAAGAGTTTTCAGCCTAACAAAGTATAATCCCAATTTCCAACACTTCATAAAATTCGGGTCCTGGGAACTGACTTCTTGCAGTAGCCAACTGTCACATTTTTCTCTTTCTTTACCAAAGTCATCTGGGTGTTAGCTATTTATTTATAGAGTTATCACTTTAAAACAGGATTCTCTTAGACTTGAAAATACGGCCCTGTCCAGAAGCAAGAGAAAAATGTGGGAAAACAAGCTAAAACAGGAAAAAGCACGTCTGGAAGAAGACATATGAGCAGCTGTGTTCAGTGTCCTCTACCCCTTTGAGATACTTCCCAGTGAATTGTCAGGGTGTGAACGATTCTAAGAGTGGTTTGGGGAATGACTTTGGGTCAGGCGACACTGAACAGAGCCTCATAAACACATGAACACAAGACCGGTGGCAATTTTCTTCAGCCACTTACCTACAAGGCAGTTTCTGCCTCTTACAGTTAAATTTAACTATGCAATTAAAAAAAAAAAAAAAATCAACCCCCTTTGCATTCCTGGTCACCAAAACTGAAGGTTGTGCAGATTTGGAAGATAGCAGCCGATTGCTGAAAGGATCTTGATGATTATGGCTTCAGCGGTCATGTAGCTTTTCCTCTATATTTTGCAAAAATAATGTGATAATAGTCTCTCAGTTCTATTTCCAGCAATGTTAAGGATTTCCTTATGTAAAACAGAGCGTCCCTGCCTGCATTTGTAGACATGAACCTGGTTTTCTGGTTTCTGCAGCTGCAGACACCAGCCCCATCAGTGCCACCTCTTTGTGCCTTCCCCCACGTTCAGTCCCAACGCGTGTGAACATAGTCTGAAATCCCTGGAAGGAGAATGCACTTAACTGTATTTGTTTTGCCAGGTGTACGCAAAGGTTCCTTTGGCTGAGCATCCCAAACTCAGATGTTATTGCCTGGGATCAAACTGTTACCTGTTGAAAGTTTAGCCGCTTCCCTCTGCGTATCTGGGGGGCTGTTCAGTACTGGGGGCATTCTTTTCCACCCAGCGCATGTTTTGACAAATTGAAAAGCAATATCTGCTTTGTAAAAGCATCCCTTGCAGAAGGATGAAACGCCCAACAGCTGCTTGATTTTAACTTTTGTAGATGATCTATTATGGGAAACTTCTTTCTTCTAGGGTTTTAGGCGGGTCCTCAGTCCCACTAATATTTGCCTATCTCTGTGTGCCGACAGCGAGCAAAATCCCTGGTGTCAGCATCTTGTCCTGGGATTACTTTGTGGCTGCTGGAGAACATAATGCTGAGTCTTCCTGTGTTTTTAGTCCCTTAAATGCTGCTTTCCTCCAGAGCTGAGCTCAGGCTGAGCTCCCTCATGGTTTGAGGTAAAAGCTGGTTTTGTTTTTCCTGGCTCTGCTGTAGCTGGTGCCCAAGCTGGAAGAGTCCAAGGTCAGGGCTGACCTGTGTCTGGTCTCCAGCGAGTACCTGGTGTTAGAGTGGTACATGACGGCACCGTGTCTGGTATGTAACTGTGCAGCGTTACAGCCCTCCAAGCAATAATAGCAAGGGGGGGAGCTCCCGGTAGGACAGCAAATAAATGCCAGATGTTTATAAGGAAAGGTTGTCTGTGACAGGGAGCCAGGAAAGAGCACTTGTGGGTGGATGATACCATGTAGGTTGGTTACGAAGTCATGCAAAGCTGCCTGCAGCTCCCACATCGGAGCTAGAGGAGCACGAAAGGCAAAAAGCAGCCTCTGTCCTGAGTCGGGGGAGAGCCAGAAGCACAGTTTGCATTTTGTTCATTAGGAAACTGCCTGTTATGGCTGTTGCCGTCTCCAGATGAGCAGCAGCCCGAGGAGCAGGGAGCCATCACCAGGAAAGCATGCAGCTGTAACCCTGAAACCCACGCTCCTTCCTCACTCATATCTATCTCAGATGCAGATACTGTTATTATGGACTTTTGCATTTGTCCCAGAGTGATTTAGCCCTTTTAAATCCTGCTGCAATTAGCAAGGCCCTTCAGCAAGAATACTGCACACTGTGCCTCTTCAACCAGACCCTCAAGGTGACAAAGCATCTTCAGAAGTACTGTGTTTCCCACATGCAGGAGGGTTCATAGGTATTATATTACCCTTAAGCTTGCGCCTACAAAGCTCCTGTGGTCCCTACTCTCTTATGAGCCACGACCTGTTTGCGATATGCTATTTTTTCACATCAGGTTTGCTATGCAAGATCACTACCTTCTCTCAGCTTACGAACCCCAGAGGCCTGCTAAAGAAAGTACTGCTGGACAGAGAGCACAAGGGAACAAAAAAGAAAGAATGCAGTATTTACCTGGAGCCCTGGTCTTCCTGTAGGGCCCTGAAACAAAATACACAGAAATGGTGAGAGTTGGCCTCAAATTCTGAAGGGAGAACTTGATAAAGAGACAAAATCACATGTAAGGGTTTAGGAAAGAGAATGGTTAAAAAACTCTCCACAGCTTCTTAACCATCAGCTCTGATTGCTTCAGTTTCCTAATCTCCTGTTTGTTAAGTTTTCTCTCCTTTCGGCATGGTTCTACCCACAGCTCTCTGCACGGGCTCTGAAGGTATCTGCAAGTCCACAGAGAACGAGCTAATTACAGGGCTCTGACTTTCTTCCTTAGTTTCCATCTGCTAAATATTATTTTTTCATGTATGGAATTGCTGCAGTTGCCACAGAAATGTTGCATGTTCAGAAATGGGGGAGAAAATGTCCGTGAGAGGATCTTTTCCTTCGGATGTGGTCCAGACGGCGAAAGAGTCCGGGAACCTCAGGACTATTGCACGATTTCATCATTTCCGTCCTTCCTTTGCCCCTTTTAGTCCCAATCTCACCAAATTTCTTACATGATTGCGGGTTGCCCTTGCCTTCACCAAAGCCTCGACTGACTTCAAGAATAACGATGGAAGCGTCTGTTGGGCAACAGGAGAGCACGAAGGCCCCTTTTGCTGCTGGGGTGTTGCTCATCCATTTCCCAGCTTTTCTCCTGGTCAACCTAGACTACAAGCAGGTCTCAGTGTGTTTCTAATCAGTATTTCTTGCCCATCCCCACACTCAAGCCGACACCAGCAGTGGGGGGCTAAGCCCTGCCACCTGGCATGTTGTGTTTTGCAAGCTGGGAAAAAAAAACCAGGAGAGAAATGTGGGGTCGTCTGCACTTTGGGGTCGCTATCCAGAACATTGTGTATGACAACCAGCCAGGCAGGAGCCCAGGTCTGTTGCTCATAAACTTGAGTTTCCATGCGGTTTTAATCACAAGAAATATGGGGGGTGGGGGGAAATATTTCCTTTGGCGACATGGAGGACTCTGCCTGATTCTTCAGCAGTAAACTTTTGCTCACAGTGACTGAGCCGGTCTCGCTCGCCAGCCGATCTGAAACCCCAGAAGACCAGAATGAGACAAAGGTGCTGTTAGCCCAAGACAAATTCCACGTTGGCTAACGACATTCGGTCTGCCCGACTTCCTCTTGTTATTTCCATTGGCTGTAGCATTCCTTGCGGCCTGTCCTGAAAGTCTGCTTGCGGAGACAGGTTCAGGGGTCGCAATAAGCCAGGATATGGTAGCATATATTGTCAGCACTTCTCTGGTGGTCCCATGTGTTTCTGCCAGACTTCAATCTTTCATTACGATATTAAGTTTCTAACCCTTATTGCTGCAGAGAAAGCCTGGAGTGTGCGTCTTCCTCACCCTGCAAAGGCACAGACTGCTCTCCAGGAGACATCTTTGTTGACCTATCGCTTTCTCTCCAACTCTCATGGCAATAATAGAAATGCCAACACTGCTACCAATTTTGTGCCCCATCCCTTTAGCGCCGACATGTGCCTGCCCGGGGCGGAGTGGCAGAGACAGCTCTGGATGGACTCCACTTGAAGCCCCCTCCAGAGCAGTGCTTTCTTCCCAATAACCCAAAGCTAATGCTGAAATACATCCACTTCAGCGGCCAGTCCTGAAAGCCCCGGGGATAAGCTATCGCTGAAGGTTTGCGTGGATCAGGGCTTCCAGCTGTAAAATGCTTTCAGACCTTTTGGCCTGGAAGGTGCAACTTTTTGGAAGATTGTTGTCATTAAATCGGGCTGTGCTCGTATATCTGTGGGAGTTCAGTCTATAGCATTTCAACTTGACGAAAGGGGAAAATAGGTTGTGCAGCAACTACTTCTCCTCAGAACGTCATCTGCAAACTGTTTAAGATGTTTTTTGCGTGAACAGACAAAAGATGACTACCGTATGTTTAACTTCTCATGTTCCTTCACAGAAACCTAGTATAGTTACTCTATTGTACATGAATATAAACCATTTCCTCTGCAAGGACCATGCTAGAGACAATATAGTGTTTCTTTATAATCCTGAGAGATGTCGATACACGGCCTCATTCCTTGCATTGCTTCTTTGGTTCACTGTGGGTCTCTTAATAGCTGTAAGAAAACTTCTGCAATAACCTAGCTATTTTCCTGAAGCCTAAATCGTCTGCGCTGAGGTTTTGCATTAGCTAACATTTGAAAAGGAAGCTGTCAACACAATTTTTCCTCTGAAATTGATCGTTGTGCAGCTCTGTACTCAAAGGCTCAACAGTTCAGTAAGCCTGGGTGAGTAGCAGGGAGCAAGTCCCTACAGCTCATCTCCTGCCATGTGTTTGCGATCTATCTTTCCTTTTTTCGCAAACACGTCTTGTTCAGTGTGTGGCATCCAGTGCATGTGAAGTGCATACAGCCAATTCCCCTGGGCGATGTGGGGCCAACTGGTAACACAGATATCTGCGTCTCTTGCATTTGTCAAGTCCCTATTCCTGCACTCCCTCCATCTCGCCCTCAGAAGCTGCGATGCAGCCAAGAGCAATCCCACCCCAATACAGGTCCAGAGCGCCTGCAGTACTTGCTGTTTGGGAGATCCCAGGGTGCCGGGACTGCAAAGGCGGTTACCGCACCAGACACCACGGACAGGAGACTTCCCTAGTTCATGCCCCGCAAACTCTGTGTCAACAGCTTCTAAAACCATAGAGGGTTTGGTACTTACAGGTGGACCTGAAAGACAGAAGAAAAAAAACCCAATAATTAATTTTTTTAATGCAACAAATCTTAACAAGAAGGGCTACATAAACACATTGTACCATCTTTTGGGGTTGATTCTGATGCTGCTCCCATTTGCTGATGCACTTTCACCAACTCTTTGCTCATTAGTTAAGGTATCCCCACAACTAGCAGCACTGCTTACAGTCACCATGAGTGCAGGGCAGCCTCTGAAAGCCCTGTGTTGGGAAGACTGCGTAAGTCAGGTTCTTGACACTGTTACACTGGTTTTTGGTCCTTTAGCACACAGGGGTTCCCTCCCTGAGTGTGACACCACTGATCATGGGGTACTCATTACTTGTGTGACTCCCCCCTGGCGTCCTGCCCACCTCGTGGGGTTGAGAAAGTTGAATATGGCGAGCTGAGGCCCCCTTTGCTGCTAAAACGTCTGTGCATTTTCCACCAGTTTCGTTGATCTTGCAAAGGTGTGATAAGGTTAATGGGGAAACTACAGCCATTAAACACATCAGGTACCTTTACTCTGCAGTACAAGCTAATTTTCCCCTTTTTTTTCTGCCTCTCTTCCCATAGGAGTCAATCTGCCCTCTTGGAAGAAATTCCCTCGAATCCTTTGGGTTTCTTTTGTTTTGGAAAGCCTCTTGGAAGCTGCCAGTGTGCAGCACTGCATCTTCCTTGTACAGAACCGTTGTTCAGTGTATATCAGGGCTTAAACAGCACATTTCTTTCATCAGTTCCCAGAAAATTCCTCAAAATCCTGACAGATATTGTGTGTGTGGAAAGTAACCCCTGGACTCACTATTTTGTGGTTTCCTCTCTGTGGGAGAAGCAAGACACACCATACAACTGTCAGGGGTTTCTACATTTTCCATACTTTATAGACACTCTGTTTTCTTTTTTTTTTTTCTTTACGTAAAGTGCCAAGAAGTAAGACTAAGCAGTATAACAGGCGAGCTGACAGATAACAGGCAGCAACCTCTTCTTTGCACGGGAGGCGGATGTCACGGTAAGCACCTGCAGAATACGTCGTCATCCTGAAAATGCCCCTGGCCGAAAGTCCATAAAAGAAACTGGAGACTTTGGATGAACAAACATTTTCCACATTGGAAATCTCTCACTTAGCGTGACTCCTTCATACCAGGGACTATGGCAAATGGTTTGACTATCAAGCTTTGGTGACCTAAAATTGCACTGTCAAATGCCACTCTTAGGCCTTTGCTCAGGTTTCATCATTGTTGATCAAAAGAGGTTACCTCTAAAGGGTACCTTTTGGTTAAAAAAAAATAATAATAAAGTTTATCACCTTCATGGTGACTGACAGAGCGAGCTAAAAATCAATGTTCACAGCCAGAAGGCTCAACAACTCAAAACAACTCCACCCAAATTTAGGACAGGAGCTCAGGGGGGACCCAGATTTGATTGATCTGGCAATTGCCCATCACCGGTGTTGGTACTGAGGTCGCTATCCTACTTGGTATGCCAAGTCTAAACAACAAAAGGGTTTCTGATCAGAGAGCTCATTTGGGAGGGCAAGGTCAGACTCAGATCCAGGAATCCTATTTTTTTTTTTTCCCCTCCCAGTCTGGCATAAAAGTTTTCTGAGTCTGGCTTGGATGACAATGAAGTTCTGTGAGAGAACTGTTTTGGAGAGATTTTGTTTCAGAGTGAGCGCCCTGTCACAAGGTCAATGCTTATAGCTTGCCAATACATGGACTTTATTTCCATTAGCAACACTAGAGACCCTTAATGATCCGCCTACCCATCTGCGCAGGTTTGGGGCACTCGTTGATTGCATGAACCAAATCGTTTAGCTAACATTGAAAGAATAATTTAAAGGCAAGCAAACCCTGAGCCATCCCTGCCCTTCCAGACCAAACTCGACCAGACAGCAGCACAGCCTGTAACGGTATTGCAATACCGCTGAGAGAAAACATAAGCTTTTGTTTGCTCCAGAAGCTATGTCCGCAGAGCAGAGTAAATCAGCGACGCCAGCAGCTCTGGGCCCATCAGGCCACGAACCCCACACACATCAAAGGCAGGAGGCATATTGGAGGCCCATCTTTGTTATATGCCCTCTATAAAATTGATGGTTATGTGAAGGGTGGGCTGCAGAGTCTTGTGTAAACACACATCAGTGAGCTGCAGGGACACAGTCTTGGCTGCAATAAGTCAATTGGTAGAGACCATCCAGGGACTGGGCTTCAAATGCCAGGACTGTCCGTGTGACCCAGGAGAAAGCAAAGCCCTCAGATATAGTCACTTCTAAAAGCAACATCATCTTGCATGGGCTGGAGGAGGAGGACGGAAGATGTCCCGAGGACAGTGGGGAGGGAGGAGGTGCTGCTGGATAAGCTGTTGCAAAGCACGGGGGATTTTACAAAGTGAAATAATGCTTCAGCAAAGTGGATTTATCATGTTCTGTCACAGTGATTAACGAGAAGACCAAGCAGAGCTCCTAAAGAGGCTCAGTCTTTAATATAACAAGAAGTAATTTAATGCACATTAGAGGAAAGAGCGGGAGAAGGAGGGAGGGGGTCCTCACGCCTCTGCTCTCAACCGCTCTAACCACTGGTGGCTGGGCTGAGCCAGCCTCTGCCAGGCAGTGCTGGCCGTGCTGCATGCAGCGCACCCAGCTTGCCCCTTGGCAGGGGTCTGTCAGAACTGCCCTGGCCTGGCCAGGGATGCTGGCAACCCTGTAAGCCAAGGGAGCAAACCTGCAAGTCACCCAGGCTGCATGGGACCCTTCATGGAAGCAACGTGAACTGCAACAGAGTCCCTGCAACACCACAGCGTGTTGTCCCCCACGTTCCCTGGCTCCTGCAGTCCCAGCCAGAATGGGGCAGCTGTGTAGAAAGAGGCCTGATTGCCACCAGATGGGCCAGGTCTGTATGGTGGCGAACTCCAAAGAGCTCCACAAATAACTAAGAGCCAACAATCTCGACAGCCACAAGTACAAATTACACCTATGGGGGTTCCTCCTCTCCCATGTTTACAGCAGGCTCTTTTGGGGTGAGACAGAGGCAATGCTGCTTAGGGGATGAGCTACATCCCATTTCCATAAACAGCCAGCAGAGAAGGGACAATGAATCAATAGAGCAGGGATCAAAGCTCCCATGAACATTTCTAAGTCCATTTCATAGCAAAGCCCAGCCACCAGACAGACCCAGAGCTCCCAGATCAGCAAATTCCTCAGCCTTGCGCAGAACAGGGAGCCCACATTTGTAATTAGCACCTCCAGATCCCGTGTGTTTTGAACCTGATCTCGCCAGGACCAAAGCGATGCTGGTGCTGGCATGCAGGCTACAGCACGACCGTCCGCCCACAACGGGCAGCTCAGGAAGCATCTCTCCGTGCCGGCATCCTTCTGAAATGCACTGGAGGCCTGTAAGGGACTGCGATCGCTGTTTATCCAGCTGCGGCGCTTGTCTAGCAGCGGGGGACGGAGCAAACGTGTCGTGAGTGGACGAGTGGGAGGAAGCAGTGGCCTCCTGCAAAGAGGAGACCTCCAGAGCACCTTTGAAAATGAACATTAAGAAAACAAAGAATTCTTGTGGGGGTACCCGGGGTCCCTCCAAACATAGGGCCCCTGGAAATTAGCACCATCTGCACTGTCCCATCTCAGCTGCTCTAGCTTTTATGCAGATAGAAACTTTCCTTAAAGAAGCTCTGCCCTTCCCATAGCACAAGCGAGCAAATGAGCAGCCAAGGGCTGCAGACAGGATGAGTCCACCTTATTGCGCATATAGAGGGGGCACACCCTGTGAGGAACAGCAGGGCCATGCCACAGAGCCCCCTGCTCACTTGTCCTTCCCTGTGGTCGGTTCAACCTGTAACTAACCAAAACAGAACCGCAATGACGCTTTTTTCCTCACCCACACAAAGAGATAAAAAGCCACCCTCCACACTGTAGCCTCCTTGGGCTCAGAAGAGGGGATGCTTAGTTTTGTAAGTGGAGCATATTTATCCTAAACTGGAAAGTCCCACGTCCCAGAATATCAGACCTTAAAAGCTGGACCAGTATTAGAGCGGGTCAGTGTGGTGTGAGACCTTCTGCTGATGGCAGAGATATCCTCCAGCTTCGGAAACAGCAATGCTCTCTGGACTGATAGGATCATTGAAATGATCCCATCCATTTAAGGGCATTTCCTGACATCTGGAAAAGTGTCTATTCTTAAAAGGCTCTCAAATGCCGTTGCTTAATTATTTTTTTTTTCTAACTTCTTGGATTCAAGCAGTCTCCGCAATGTGGATGTTTTCCAGCCTGTTCCAAATGCTCATGTACAAGGGATTATATTTTTTTTTGGTCTATAGCATACATGAGATGAAGAGAACAGAGAGGAAACATAAAGATGTTATTGTTGCTTCCTTGGGTCATCCTCACTACGCACTCTGGCAGAAGGGGAGATGTAAACATGTAATCCATCCCTGTGAGGAAATCCAGCCATTTCACAGACCCAGAAGGCAGCCTTAGCGAGTTAGAGAGATACAGTTACTTCCTGACATTCAGGACTACGTTAATTGATAACAAGATAGCTGTGGCCAGGCAATTAGTTATGAAATGCTGATTAAAATGTCAGCAGCCCGAGCACGACCTTACCCAGGGTGGCCGGGAACCCCTTGTTCACGGCCTCGCGGGCGTTCAGCACAGCATGACCCCATTTCAGAGCAGGTAGACCCCAGTTGGATGCATAGAGCCCAGATGGTGGGTTTGGCCCTTTTTAAAGACTCGCTATGCTGCAGTTTTCACACAACAGATCCAGGGTACTCATAGTCTTTTAGAGACATCTTCCCTACCTCCATCAGGGGACAAATGACACAAGGGGAGGTGGAGAGAACATTAACTCAAAGAGCTGCCAACGAAAAGGCAAAAATGCCATGTGACTTGCCATAATTCAGTATTATTAGTTGTAGGGGAAAATAAAGAAAACTGAAATCTTCAAAATAATAAGAAAAATTTTAAACAACAATGTTTACCCAAAGCACACTCTCCAGAAATTTTGCTTGAAGTGTTGTCAGCAATAGCATCTGGCTGTATGACTCCCTCCAGAGAGCACAAGTCCCTTGCAAAGGCCAGGCCCCTCTGTCCCCAAAACATCCCCCTCTTGACTACACCCTTGCAGAGCCGCAAGAGGTTCTTCAAAGGATCGCAGAAATGTTGGACAGCGAAGAGGCTATCAGGATTTCACTGCCAAAAAATGTGACCAACGCTAAGCTGAGGCACCAGGTTATGCCAGTCACTCAAGCTCGCCTCTGAAATCAAACCCATGACATCACTGAGACTCGGCAGTTAATATCAGCAGCTGTTGAGGATAAAAGTCACTGCTCAGGCACTCTGAGCATCCCAGCACACCACCACCACCAGCCCCTGCCAAGGCCTCAAGCACAGCACTGAGGGGAGAAGCCCATTGGAAGCCATGCCCAAAGCAAACAAGGTGAGAGCCTCACAGAAAAATTAACATGATTAAGCAGAACTCAAAAACAAAAGAGAGGGTCTGATATCAGAGTTAAGCCACAGACTCTAACAGCATCTCCAAGCTTCTGCTTGTTTCAAGAAACATCTATAAGGATGACAGGAGCCACTCAGCCTCCAGAATCAGAAGAATACGATGAGCAAAATCTGGGCCGTTGGCATAACCACAGTGAGCCCGTTACACAGATTAAAGTGCTCAAAGACTAGGGTTCAACAATAGACAAACAGAAATATTCTGACAAACATTTGGGAGAGCCCCTTGTGAAAACAAAGGGCAGGAAAGGGCCAAAAGCCCACACGGTGCTGGTTGCACCCAGGACGAACACAGCACCTCTGGCACTGCTGGGGGAGAGACAGTGGGATGGCTGACACAGGGCAGAACAATGCTCATTTTGGGCAGACATCCATGGGTCAGCAAGCTCTTTCCAAAAAGCAAACAATCGCATTTGTCCCTGCCATGCTGAAGCACTTAGCACTACAGAAAGCAGAGAAAACAGGGCTGGGAAGGGCCCCTGGGGTCAGCTCGCCCGGTGGGTTTTCGCGCTTTGGATCTGGAGACCCCCTCGGGGTTTTCTAGTAGCAGTGTGGACCCCTGGATGGTAAATTGAAACCGGCTGGTGGCAGGCTCACTCCTCTCCTCCACCTTCTGCCAAAGAGCCAGCATGCCCCCAGGCTCGTGCAAACTGCCAGTGAAAAACCACTGCTCTCGACTATCCCCTTTCTCTTCCCCTTCTGCCTCCCCTGAGCAAACCAAACAGAGATTAAAGGATTCTTGGAGAATGAGAAGGATGCAAAATTGAGGAGGATACATCTTCAAAGCAGCCAAGGGAAAAAAAGTCTCTACCTAGCCCATTTGGGCAAATATTTCTCTAACCTGTTGCTGTCCTCTGGGGATGGAGACACCACACTCTTTCCTAGTGATCCAGTCCAGGCGATACCCATGCCCTGACTCATAAGGCCAAATTTATTATCTTTCTTAGAGACTACCCAAAATTTCCAGTGGTGTTGTTTAAGTCAGTCAACGACCTCTGTGATGCACAGCAAACTCAAAGAACAGCTTTTTTCCTCTCCTTTTTGCGGTTACCTTTTATGTGTTTGAAGTCTGCTGTCCTGTTCCCCACAGCCTTCTCTTGTCTTTAGACTAAACAAAACCTAATTCTTCCAGTCTCTCCTCAGAGGCCATGTTTTCTGGACCTCTGGTTGTTCTTGTTTCCCCCCCCTCAGCAGCCCATTTGCCTCTTGAAGTGTAGTTCTCAAATAGCAACCTGTTCTCTGGCTCACTGCGTGAGTCAAAAGCAGACAACGTGGTGAAGGCAGGAGACATGATGTCTATTTACCTTATCCACAGGGTCTTAATCACAGAGGGAAACTGAGTTCCTCCCTGTCACCACCTCTGCCTTGCCCTCATCTTCTGAAATATCACTTGTCCTCCATGAGCCCTCAAAGGCTTAGAGATTTCTCACAGCATTTCTCTAAGAAGCTGGTGTCCTCACTGTCTGGTGTGACCTGCTCTCATGCTCCACTGAGGAGGAAGGTCTCATTCTCACTCACAATGAACTACTTCAGCATTTTCTTGGTGTCCTTGATAGCCACACCTCACCGTAGGCTTTCAGATTTTCGTCATGCATACCCATTCTTTAAATCCTTCCAGCTTTACTTTTCTTCTGTCTTGAATTTCAGCTTGCTGAGGAGTTTATGATTTTCATAACTGTTTCCTATAACTCCTTTGCACTGGGACAGTTTTAACTCATGTCTTTAACAGATTTTCCCTGCTAGACTGCCCAGTCTCCTCAACTTTTTCCCCAGCTCTTGCTCTCCAGGGGCACTACCCCACTAATTCTCCAGCTCCTTCTGTGTTTTTGAAGTCCACCTCACATGCCCGGACATTTCCACAAGCACCTTGCAACTCTTAGTCTGAAGACACACATACCAATGCAACAAGCTACCACTCCAATAAAACCCTACTCTTGGCAAAGGAGATGTTTGACAGTGTCTGCAGCTCCCACCCTACATCCTCTAACACATCCTATTCCATGCCAGGAATATGGAAGGTGGTGTCCATGAGCTCTGGAGATCCAAACCAGTTTGAAAACTGCAGCTGGTTAGCTCAGGAGAAGTCTGATATTCCTCCGAGGAGGAGCTGACCGCTTCTTCAGCACTCAGTCAGGCCCTGCACAAGTCCTGTTCCTCAGAGAACTGCAGAACTAGGAAGGAACCACAGGGAAAAACTGGCCAAAGTAAATCATGGCTGGGTAAAGCAAAAAACAAAATCCACGGCACTTTTACTTCCTGCTGAAAATTACAAACTCTCTCATAATGTGGTTGTCTGGGAAAAGTAGAAAGTTGGAACTTACTATAGCTAGTCATTATTTAAATAAATTCTCTGGTCATGCACTTAGAATGCAAATAATACACTTTACTCACTTGTCAAATTGCATGGATTCATTTTCTTCCTACGTAGTTTTTGCAATTAGCAGCTGATTTTAATATCTAGTGCACTGTTGTGGTTTCTTTTTTCCTAATTCTTGTTATTCTTCCCTCTTTTCCATCTGCTAACTCTTTTCTTCTTCCTTCCTCCTTCCAAAATACTTTGCAACTTTTGTAACAGCAAATTCTGTCACCTACCCGAGGAGGAACAAAAGACCATTGTGTTCAATTTATCTTTTAATAGACTCCTTCCTCAAATACCTCACGGACTGCCAGTACTGTCTTCCAGACCCTGTCTCACACCCTTTTGAGTTATGAAAATGTTTGGGAGGGTCTTTCCTTTAACCGAGACATTTTTCCACCCGAGATGATTGATAGCTCCCAGTTACCACTAATTACCCTATCAGCAGTTGGACATAAGCCTAGCCACAGCACTCTTCCTCCAGAGGCCGGCAGTGCATCCCTGTCACTCGTTATCCTCTTCTTCAAGGATGGAACAAACTGACTAATTAGAGACACCATAAATTCTTCCTTCAGGCTCTTTCCTGATGCTCTGCCTTGTTTCCAAACAGAGCATGTGGAGGAGAGTGGGGTTGATGCTAGTCCTTTCAAAAGGAAAAATGCGATGGGGTTTCTGAGCTCAAGTGGGTTTGCTCAGCATGTTTTATTGCACAGGAAGAGGAGAGCATTCATTCATTCATCCAAATCTAGCTGGTGCTTTCTTAGCACGTCTCGAACTCTGAGAGGTTTGCTTAGCTTGGCTACCCCCGTGCAGGGCTCTGCTCGGTAGGAGCCAGGCTGGGGCAGCATGCACATATGGAGACAACTCGTGTTGGCTAACAGGGATAAAAGGATTCATGGCTTTCCTTACCTAGAATGAACTGAGCATGCAGATCCCTTCCCTGTCGCCTCCTGTGCCCAAACCAGATGCTTTGCACAGCACACACTATAGAGAGAGCCATTGAACTGGAAAGGCATAAAATAACCCCAACCAACTGCTGCCTCCCTGTTGAGCATGGTCTGGAAAGCACCTGTATTCTCTCATCTTCTCACTGTGGCAAATTTGATTCAAAGAACAAGTTTGCTAAACTCTGTCAGGACCTCTGTTTTGTTTAAGATGGAAATATTTTTCTTATTTAGGTGTACAGGTCACCATTTTTTAAGGTAGTGAAAGATACCACGATAATCTCAAGAAGAAAAGAGCACGCAATGAAGATGGAAAAGAGATATTCTCCCCTGCCCCGAGAGCAGAGAAAAAAATAACTTGAAGAAAAAACAACCAAGTTTAGAAACTAGTTACTCTGAAGCTCTTCCTCCCTGGCAAAAGGAAAGGCCCTGAGGGCACGAGGGGAAAAGGGCATTATATTTAGAGAGAAACTTCTCCGAAGTACATGGGGTGGGCAGTGAACATGCACTGCAGGGATGTACACCTGGCAAAAAATTCTTGGGGCTGCTCAGCCACTGCTCAAAGAGCCCCAAGTCCTACCAAAACAGCAAGACCTCACTGTTCTAGGAAAAAAAGAGCAAAGAAGAGGAATGAGGGCCCAGGTCTGCAAGAGTTTGCTGCGTGGGAAAGGCACGTGGAAAAACCCATGTGCAGGAGGAGGCAATGGCTGAATGTATGCCAAACCACATGGGGCCAGGGACAGCGCATGCCCTGCACCAGCTCTCAATCTAAGAATCGCATGTTTGTAGCTTCCCTTCCTAAAGGACTTGAGAGCCACTTCCTATCACTGTCCCAAGAAACTCCAGGACCTCTATCCATTAAAAGTCAAGTTAATGCAATAGCAGAGCATAGGGATCTATCCAGGACAGCTTTGAAATTCAGGGAGAGAAACATTCAACAACCACACCTGATAATCCCCGTCTCATCCTGTTTCCCCAGAAAAATAAACAACAAACAACATTTGCTATAAGCACGCAGGTCATCCATAAGCAAGAGATCACCACATACATTAATTGGGGGTAAACTAAGAAACACAAGGCTACATCTTTCAAAAACCCACACTTCTTTCCCTCTCTCCTTTCCTTCTGTTTTTAAGCCCACGTTAAATTGCATTGCACAGGAGATGCCAGCCTCAGAATACCACAGTTTCTCCTTGGGTTTTGGACAGGCCAGGGCCAGGTACATCACTCCCTGGTGAGCAGAGTGCTGAGATGTGGCTCCCTCGCCGTGGCCAGGGCTGTTCCACAGATCCATAAACTCTGTGGGGTATTTTGGGGGTTTCGGCCCCTCTTTCATCTGTGTTGCGTTTGTATATAGTAGGATTTAAGGGGGAGTTAATCTATAGGCAACGGCTGCCATTTTGGGAGACGTAACTACTCCTTCTTTGCTGCCAAAATCCCTCTAATAAGGAGCTAATATTTAAAAACTAAATAAAAAAAGGGAAAAAAAATCCCAGCCCATTGTGTGCTTCAGCTCCGTTAGGGACGAGGCCAACACACAACTCCCAGCAGCTGCCGTCGCCTCCAGCAACATCTCCTCCCTTGGACGGCAGCAGCTGATCATCGAGGAGAAGGACAAGCAAAGAGCAGCCAACTGGGATCCAGCCACATCCACCCAGCACCACATCCCGGTACCTGGTGCGGCCTCAGGAAGACCCCTTCCCAAAGGCAAAGCATGGCCCATGGCCCCGCAGTCCTCTACCTGCTGCTGGTTTAGCAGCACGGCAAGGGGAGCCTGGTGTGGACGGGATCGCTGGGTGGTCCCCAGTCTAGCACACACACTGCCCGGAGCAATACCAAATCATAATAAACAAGTCCCTCACACAAAGCTCTGTCAGTTCAGATTCCAGTTCGGCTGATATAATCTTCATCTTCTCTTTGAAAGAAAGGAAAAAAAAGAAAAGAAAAAAGAAAAAACCAGACATCCTAAGTGAGAGGAGTGAGGCAAGCGATGGATTGATACTGCCCGTGTGTGTCTCAGCCCCCCAGCGTGGGGAAAATGTGCTGTTAATCAGCCGCCCCCCTGGGGAATACGCTGATTTAATTACCTCCTGCTTGCACAGTCCGGCTGCGATGCTGCTCACCCAAGACATTGCATGAGGAAGAACCAGACACTAAGCCTCAGCAGCCAGGTTGGAACGGGATGGGCAAGCAGGGCAGGAATCGCCCCTGCCCTGGTTTGGGGAGCGAGGGGGTGAATTGGTCCAGGGAGGCTGTGCAAGCATCCTGCCTCCCAAACCCATATGTGCAAGAGGTAGATAGCATTAAAGGGCACATCACCACCCCACCAGAACCACAGGCACTGCAGAGGGGATGAATACACCGAGGAGCTGCCTTTACCCTATCTGAAACACAACCTTATTTGGGGGGAAATACAGCAAAGACATGCAATGGGCAACAAGGGGATTTCCAGAGAGGAAAGAGGAGAAATAGGCAGATGAAATGAAGGGGAGATGCCCAGTTAGCAGGCGTCATGCCACAGCCACCTCCCCTCACCAGCTGCGCGGCACAGATCCTGCACGTGAGCATGTCTCTCCAACCCTCCAATTGTCATGCCGTTGGCATTTTGCAACATTAATCTGGGATGCGTTGGAGCATTGCTCCAGTGCAGGCAAATATTTTCCAGGGTTTATATTTCACAATGCTTACGAATGTTGAAGAGGCAGTGCTCAGAGGGGCAGAGACCTGGTCCAGCTCCTGGAAGTGGAGAGCTGCGTCAAGTGCATCCAACCTCAAAGCAACTCACTAGACAATCACTTTGAAAAGCTTCAGCACGAGACATGGGTTTCTGCTTTCCCACCTGGGAGACAGCCAGGATGTTTAATAATTAATGGCTATATACTTGCCTGCGAAGGCCAGCACGAAAAGTGTCGCTGTGTCTTTAATGACTGCCAGCGATGGGAAACTCATTGGAGTATATGTTCGGAGGGGAAGAAGGTTAAGATGATTAACTGGTGCTAACAAGTTTAGGATGTGGAAGAAGTATTTTCTTGGACGTCCATCAAAGAGAGGATTGAATGTTCCCTGGCTGGGGGATGGGGGGGGGTCGGGGGGGGGGGACGGGCAGGCGGTAGTTGTTTAACAGGTGGGGGTTCTGCCTCCCAAAGCCACCCAGCCCCGCATGATGCAACCTCTCCTTTTTAAACCGCTGCCATTCCCCCTGTCCCATCAGCCATACCTGTGGCCCCAGCCTGGCACTGGGGCTGAAAGGCGATCCAGGGGGAGGAAAGCCGCCCCTCCGGTCTTCCTGTTGATCCGCACCCTGGGACACCCTTTGGGCACCAGCAGATCAGCCTGGCCCTTGGTTCCCACCAGCTGGGTGAAGGCACAGGCGGATGCCCGGAAGAGCCAAGAGGGAATCGGGTATCACCACACCGAAATCCAATGCCCCAGAGAGGAGGGCTCCTCCTGGGCCTCTGCAGCCCCACTGCAAAACCCCGCTTCTCTGCCCCGTCGCAGGGACACCAAACAGAGCCATCCCTGCAACTGGCCAGGCCAGCAGACTGCTTTTTACCTCCCCATTGCCCTCGAGCACGCAGCGGTAGCTAACATTAGCGCTGGAGTAAAGTCCCCTTGCAAACAGCTTTGGAGCGAGCCACTTGGCACCTCTAACATCTCCCTTGGCCCGTCCTGGGTATTTTCGGTGCTCTTCGCCGGCTGGCGGGCGCCCACGCTTTGCGCAAGGGGCTTGGACGCCACCGGGCGCTGTGCCCCGCCGTCGAGCCTGGCGGCCGGTGCGACTCGCCCTCATTCCTCTGGCCGCCACAGCGCTGCCAGGATGGGCAGCACACGCGAGACCCACGTTGCGGGGCCCGGACGTGCGTCAGCAGCTGACGCAAACCAGCTCGGCCATGTGCACACAGCCCAGGCCTGGGAAAAATCCTCCACCCCGGTAGCGCGCTCACACTGAATCAAAGCCGTCGCCGTACAGTAGCAGCGCAATGTGCTCTTTGGGTTTCCCCCAGCCAGCTGGGATGTTTTTGCCTTGCTTTGTCAAGGCGCTGATTTATGCCCATATGTACCATATACATTGTAAGCACAGGCACGCAATGGTGTAAACACTTCTACCAAACATCTGTACACAAACCCATCAAATATGCAGAAGCTCCCTGCTGCAGCCTTCAACAAGCGTCCCGGGCGCCCCACAGGCAACCTGTTGGGCCCCCATCTGCGTGTGGGGTGCCATTTGCCACTGGACGTGTTATTTGGATGCAGCCTGGCAGGGACAGTAAAGGTCACAGTGGGACCATTACCTGATATAAATCGGCACAGCCACAGTGCTTTCTTCCTGCATCAATCCATGCTTCAGGCTGCAGCGGGTATCTGCTCCTGTGCAGAGCTGTGCATCCATTCCTCCCACCAAAATCTCTGTCTTTCCCGCACATTTAATCCTCGACATCTTTCTCTGCACTATACCCTTGTCTGGGGAGGAGATTAGTTTATCCCTCAATTTTGGATGGAGGATGGCTGTACCAAACAATCAAGGCTTACCCAGGGCTGGGATGTAACATTTGGGATATAATACACAAGCACCATTAAAGTTAATGCCTGTACCACCAGGACTCGTACACACCTGGACACAAATGTTCACCTCTTTGCACCTTTGGGGAGAGCTCAGCCTCCAACGAGTAAGACCTGCAGCAATTCTGTGTGTTTGGGGAAATTTCCTTCTACCTTCTAACAAGTTTAAAATAAAAAAAAAAGCCTAAAATAAAAAGTTTAAAATAATAAAGCACATAAAAGGACAAAGAGAGGAGCCCTCGGACATCCAGGAGACAGGCCTGAACATGGCAAGAAGGAATTATACAAACAAGCAGATGGGTGTAAATAAACAGGCTGTGCTCTTGCAGAGCACTTGTGCCTATCATCGTGCCTCAGCGCCTTCCTTTCTAATGCATTCACTGTTTCTAACCATATTTTGGATAAAGAAGGAAAGGCAGAGGTTTTTGCCTTCCTAACTATCGGCGTGATAGCACCATAAGGTTTACAGCCCCAGCAGCACTTGCAGCTGTATTAATGGCTTACACGAGCCCTCCTAGCCTGCACTGTGGCAACAACAGCAGGTTCATTAAAATCAATTAAATACTGCTTAATAAAGTCAGTTTAAATCCCAAATGCAGACTAAGCCGGATGAGTCGATGCTTAGAGGCATAAGGAGCATCCTTGCTCCCTCTTACCATCCCCTCAGCCACGGATGTGGGAACCTCCAGGTGACAAAAGCCAAGGCGGGGGTGACTCCTTGAGCTGCTCTGGGCAGTTGTGTAAGAGCACAGCTGCCTACGTGTTCAGAGAAAGAGAGTTAAGCGACCAAACAAACTGTTTGTTTTTTTCCTGAATTGTTCATCCCCATCTATTCATAACTGCTCACAGAATCTGTGGAATTCATTGTGTGGTTTGCATCTTCAAAACAAATGAAACAACAGTATGTCTAAACCAAACAAACCCCAATCCAAAATACAGCCAGCAGGCCAGGGCGCATGAGCAACCTTCGAGGCTGAAGTGTGTGTATACTCTGGAGGGCCCAAAAAATGTGGATGGGGGGAACATATTTAAATTTCAGGGAATAATAGAATTCCCAGGGAGATTTCTTATAAAGGGGGCGAAAAAGGGAGGAGAAGTATTTAAGCAATGATTATGCCGCAATTTTTCTTCCAGATGTGCCATGCCTTGGGGATGCCGTGCCAGCAAATCGCATTTTCTGACATGGTAACGTGCTGCTCTGGCTGCGGTGGTGCCGGATGCCCGGCCACGGCAGCCCAGGCGCTGCTTCCTCCGGAGCTCTGCTCTTCAACCAGCCCAGCCACGAGGGCTCTGCCAGCACATTTAAGGGAAAAAGGCAATTCAGAAAGCTCAAAGCTTTTGGTAAGGAGTAGCTGCTTGAGACAAACGTCCTTTTTTCCAATTTTTTGGTTAGAGGTTGTCAAAAAGCTGCGTTTAGACACTTTTAAAGCAGAAAACACCTTTTACATAGTCAGGATAGAAAATCATGCTGCCTTATCATCCTGAAAAAGTGTCAAGCACAGAACCATAGCATTTCAACTAGTTCAATGCGTCTCCTGACAGGAGGGCCATGGGGACGGGTGTTTCATTGCGCACTCCCACCTCACATTCCTTGTGGCTCTGAGCCAGGGCCACTGACACGGCTCATGGGTGCCAACATTTAAATAGCTGGGGTGACCTTTCCACACCATCACCCTACACCAGGGATCCCAAACACCTTCTCCACCTCTCGGGGCTCACAAGTGGATTCAGGCTTTTAATCTCACAGAAGCCCTCAGATCTGTCCAAGCAGCCCCAGCAAGCTGAAAAAGGATCGTGTTAAAAATGACAACAAGAAAACATAAAAGCCATGAAAACAACCTAGCAATACGTGGAGCATCCTGGCAAGGGGCTAGGGGGGAACAGGCAGGACTTGGGCACTGACCCCCTTTTTTTGGCTCACCTCCCCAGAGGCATTTGGGGAGGAGATAAGAATCCCAAGGGAGAAACAGATGCATCCACTTGGATGCAATATCCTGCCCTAGTGCTGCGGGGCCAGGGCTCAGCCTGCGCTGCCCAGGGGTCTGCCCCTGCTACAGCCATCCCCACCAACCCCTCATCTGCCAGCCCAGGTCCTGCCCTTCCCGACATTTCCTTTCCTGAGAGGCCAGGCAGGGGTCGGGATGTGAGAAATCCTGCCGCCTCTGGCCAGCTGGCCCTGTTGGCTCTGGGTGACACATCCTGGGTGGGAGCCAAAGCCCCGCTGCAGCCCTGCACCGTTTCTTGCTAGCCTCCTCCAACAGCTGCCGCTGTGCTGAGGGGCCCAGCCGGCACAAGAGGGGTGTACCCAAGGAGGCGAGCAAGATGCCTGGACCGAGTGTGCACACCATGTGGCCCACAGCCCTGGGGTGCAATTAGGGCCACCGCTGTACCTTTGCTCTTGCGGACCACCCTGCAAGAAGGGAAACAGCAGCAACGTTTTTGAGTTGCAGCATCTCCTTCTGGCATTTCTGTAAGGTCAATCGAAGCTGAAGAGACTGGCCAAATGGCTCTCTCTGCGCCCCGGGCTGGGGCAGATAAGGGACGTGGGTGAGGTTTTGTATGAGAAGAAATGCCCAGGGGACATTCCCTTGCAAAGCCTCAAAGACATTCCCAAGAAGACCCCAGTTCCTGGCCAACGCCAAAATCCTTGCAGCTGCCCCACACCAGCCTCCAAGCCCCTGTAATAGCAGAAGGCACATTGGTTTGTGGCAGGGTTGTGCAACCTCCCTCTGACCGCCAGTCCCAGGCCCCGGGAGCCCACGGGGCTCGAGCTGCCTCCTTCCTGCAGCCCAGCTCCCTCCTCTGCCCCCGAGTGCTGCCATGGGGAGGGATGGAAAAGCCATTCGGCATCCCTCCGAGCCACTTCCCTGCTTGCACGGCTGACCGCCTCCAGCGCTGCGTGCTCCTAACCTGCCCAAGGAGAAACCGGACCAAAACAAGCATTGCGGGGGCAGAGGGAAAGGAGCCAGCCTTTTTTTTCTTTTTTTTTTTAAGGCATATTGAAGACTGAAGCAAAGAGCCAGCAGAGTGAAAAACAGCCACGTGGGGACTGTGAAAATAGGAGCTGAAGAGAGGAAGATGGGAAAGGTCTAATAAAGAGAGTCACAGTATATAAAATACACAAGCGCCCATCTCCACCAGGAAGGCTGTGGGAGGGGGTTTTGGTGGTAAGCCCTGGCTGTTTGAGACTGTCCAGGCAGACAGGGTCTGGATCTGCAGCTGGGTCTGGATTAGACCAGGAAAGCTTAGGTTTTCACCCTGTCAACCTGAAACACAATGCTTTTCCCTAACAGCATTTTGTTATGACATGGCAGAAATCAAAGAAGGTCAGTTGTCCATGAGAGGATCCTCAAGCCTCAGGTAGCTCTCCTGAGCTCTCAGCCACATCCAGATCCCATATGGAAAAGAAACATTTCTCTCACCTGAGCAAAAGTCACAAGGGGAAACTCACTCCTAGAAATCAGACCCACAGTCCCACCAGCATCTGCTCAGCCCCAGAAAAACTCCTCATGTCTCATCCTAGCACACAACGACCTCAGATCAAAACCTGTGCTGAGCTCCCTGTCCACACTTGGCCCAAGTGTGGCGCAGGGTCTGGGGGTGGTGAATAGCTGGGTACAGTCATTGCTGCTGCTGAGGCTTCGGGGCGCTTTCCCAACCTGTACGAAGCTGTCCCAGATCAGCCTGGCAGACAGTGGGGACCGAAGGAATCACACAGTTTATCTATCAGATGAAGGGAGCTGAGTCATTGATTACCCAGGAAGGCAGGAAGGTTGTGCTAACCTTGGGGGTTGTGTCTTCCCCGCTGAGACACTGCTGGAGAAGCCCATTGTAACCTCTGAGCTCAAAAAACACAACGCCGAGGAGCGACATCTCACAGGTAGTCACAGCCAGCCCCAGCCATCTGAAGTAGCAGCTTCCCAGCCGAAGGAAACTTATATTCCCTTATCATTTGCTATAAATACAGCTGCGCTGTTTTCCTGACCGTGTTATTCCTATGGTTCTTATCACGCTCGCTCAGATAGCCACAGCACAGTCACACACTTCAGTCTTCTTGTTCCCCTATTCCCAGCTTTTCCAAACCATTTATGTTCACAACCCTCTGTGTCCTGAAGCTCTTCTATGGCAATGGGTGACCCTGCCTGGGACCTCCACATCCGTATTGAACAGGTCAGCAAACAAACTTGTCTTCCTTTTCCCCTTCTTTGCCATGCAGGGACCTGGCTCGCAGTTAGGGATGAACTCAAATGTCACTTCTGATAAACATTTATTTTTGGTGAGGAACATGATGTGTTTATAGGCGGTGGAGTAGGCCAGTGAGAAGCAACGGGCATGCGCCAAGTCTTGCAACATCTTGACGCTTCTCAGTGCTTCTGAATACCTTGGTCTCCCGCAATGGTCACGTTGTCTGATCCTTAGGGCATTTTAAACACAAGGGAAAAAAATGCATTGGAGAAAAGGATTCCCAAGGTCTCGGGCTGCAAGAGAGACCATGTTGAAACAGCACAACAGTGCTTTCAGGTGGCCTGTATTGCATCAGCCTGGAGACCAAAGGGAAACAACCCAGAGCAAAGGGTCTGAGACGAGACAATGACTGGCTGAAGGTGCCTTCATTTCTGCACTGCCCAAAGCCAATCAAGACACAACATCAGCTTTGGACCATAGCTTCATTTCCCTCGATGGATTAGCTAGCAGGGTGGGGGAAAACTTTTACATATAGTAATATGTAGGATATTTGATGAGGACAAGCAAGTTTAACAGGTAAAAAGGAAGCCTGAACCTTTATGAGACATTTGTTATTATTGTTCTCATGAATCAAAGCTTTCCTTCAGAAATACTGTGAGCTTAACAGAATGAGTGGGCACCTAAGCATTATGAGAAGTCCAGCACCAACTGCTGCCATGGCTTCACAAGGGACATGGGTAACTGCAACCAAGTATTATGGTCTTGATGCTGAAATACTTGGGCAATTCATCTATCACATACATGGTGTAGGGGGGCACATTCAGATGGCCTCAAAAATCAGTGAATCTCTTTTTTTCTCTGCTCTGCATTCAAGTTCTAAGTTTCCTTCTCCAGACTGGCTCAGAAACACCAGGAGGATATTCATTCCTGTGGTTTTATGGCATTTATATGTCAAGTCTAGGCAGGAACTTGAAAATGGAGTAGTGCTATGATTTGTGTTCCCATTGAAGGGAAAAGATTGAAATTTAAGAGATACTTAGAAGACATTTCATTTGTACTGTCTTTTAAATTTAAACCAAAATAGTTCTTGTTGCTTCTTTCTGGGACTAAAAAGAAAGTCCAATGGTCCTGATCTGGACTAGTCAAATCAGGCATTTTCTGATGTTCTACAAGTCTGGATCCTGGACTTTAGTACTTTTCCATCACAAACCTCTATAGCTTTACCTCTTGCTTTTACAAGCTGCTACCTTACAAATCCATTTTAGTCTGACAAGAGACTGTAACTCCTATGACTATACACAGGTCTAAACACACCGATTACGAGACAACATTACCTACAGCAGACAGACCCCTTCATTATTTCATCCACCACTATCCCACTGTTGGCCATACTTAAACACGCTTTGATATGCGTACCACCAGACACTGTGAAAAATCTCACACCGGGCACCAAAGAGAACCAAAGGGGAAACCAGAGAACACGGAAATGCCGCTTTCAGATGCTCGTCCAGACGCAACTTTCCCTGACTCTTTCTCTTCAAGAGGACCTTCAGCTACTCAGTTTGTATATACACAAACTCTCCCAAAACTTCATCAACTTTGGATGTGAGTGGTAGCTGGCACTTCTCTATTTTTTTTTCTACAGTCAAATGCATCAAAAGACAATGAGGAAGGCTGCATGATTCATAGTAATGGAATGAAATGCCATTCACAAATGTTTTTTCCATAGCAATTTGTCACTTATTGTATTGAAACCACTTCAGAAGATGTGTCTCAAAAAGCCTTTTGATATTAGCATGATTAAAAACATAATGCAATTAAGCAACCCCATAATATTTCTGTATGTTATATGAGCGGGACCTTGAGTGACCACTTCATTCAACCCCCTGATAAATGGCTGCTTCTAACAGAAGGCTGTGTATTCTGCAAGATGCCTCAGATAGTTGTATAACACCAAGGAATTCAAATCTTCTCACCCCAGAGGCATTTTGGCTCACCAAAATTTAGCTGTCCAGCTTTGGTGTTGGGTCTAGCCTATGTGTCTCAAACCTTCTCAAATCAGCCAAGAAAAATGCACCTCCCAGGAGCCATTCTGCCCACTTCAAAACTAATGTCTAAAATTAATGGGAACGTTTGCCTTCTAGAGTATCTTTCTCGCTTTATTGACTGGTAGATGTCTACCTGGATGTCTGTCAGTTTTCCTGCTGTTTCTGTCGTATACAGAGTTAGTATTTACACATGTACCCAACTTGTTACACACAATTCCATATTGATTTCCTATACCTCAAGCACATTGTTATGCAAGTATGCGTATCTTTGCATTCATATATTTTAATGCATTCATTGCACTAAAAAAGTTTTCAACAAGATGTCGACAAAAAAGGCCCTTCCAAAGTGCCAGCCATCCCAGATCCCTACCTGCTGGGCAGTTGCATCGCTGGTGTGTCTCTCGAACTTCTCGATGTCTCGGCAAATGGAACTTTAATTTCTGTGAAGGGAGGAAAAAGAGCAAAAGGATTCATTAGTACCTTTGAAACCAAAGTCTCAAATTCTTGGAAAAGTGGGACTAGGGGATGCTGCCCAAGTAGAGATGATCATGTCTGTAGAGACAGAGCAGAACAGTTTGGGAATGAAGAAAAGCATTAAAGTTCATAGTCTTTAACTAGAAATGCGGGGTTTGATTGGAAGCAGGCTGAGGGAGTTTCGTAATGGCCTCCAAATGCGGTCCTTCTGACAGGCATTACAAAATCAAGAGCCAGCAGTGGCAAATAAAGGGGTGACTGTGTCCTCATGAGAAAGCCACATTTCTCAGAAGACCCACTTAGCAGATGAAAAACACAGATCTGAAGCAGGTACTCCTCTCCCCTGCGGCAGACTCCTTATGCTTAAGGAGACACCTGGATGGACAGAAGGGTTCCACTGAAAAATAGCAGCTGAAGGTGGCCTGAAAACTGCAACGGCATTTCCTGAAACCTTCAGAGGCTGTGAAGCTTAATTCTTCTCTAAGTGCAGAACAAGACAAAACCTATCAAGAGCTTCCACATGGAATCATGTCAAAATGTTCATTTCCAATGAGTTTGGATTTCTAATGGTGCCGGCATGTCAGTTTCCTGCTCTCTGGCCCCATCTGGGTATCTCTTAAAGGGGCAACAGGGTCCACCTGAGGCCATCGCATCTTCCCTCACTGGAAACGTCATTAAAATTGACCCATGTCCTGAGCAAAATGCACTTTAGGGATAACATCCACACCACCCCTCATAGACTTTATTAAAATAACTGTGATTTAGTGAAGAAAATGCAAATCAATCCAAGTTAGTTATTCATTAATGCCTGTGAACAGCACTTGGTTAATGATTTGAGATGATTTGAGAAGACTGAGCTGCTTGGGTGCTTGTGCTAAGGAGTCACTTCTCTTCTAAGACTCCAGCCCAACTGCTCATCCCGGCTGCTTCTTCTTATTGTCTGACCTAGTTCACAACTGAGACCAACATTTCAAAAGAAATAGCCTTATGTTGGGCTCAACAGAAGCCCATGCCCAGGATCGCATAGAAATGACTTGATTTTCATAAGTAAGCAAGCACCTTCCTGCAAGAAGGCATCGGTTTGGGGGAAATTCCTTTTAGAGAAGAAAAAAATAAAGCAACGTATTTCTGCATGGGATGAGGGAAGGCAGAACTGGCTGGAACACTTCCATTTTTCACTTTGAAAGGAGTGGCTTCCTTATTGGAAGTCAAAATCAGTAAGGGTTGTTGTGACTGACTAGAAATTGAATATTTTCAGAGCTTTCTTTTGCATGGTAGACTGAAATGTTTTGATAGCAAGTTGATTCGATATCAGCACAAGAAGAGGGTTCCACGGGAGGAGAATTGCCAGTTCCCATACAGCATTTTATCTGTGTTTACCTTCTCCATTTAAAAGCACAGATACGTGAATCTTTGCATTTGGGCGCGTTCCCATCTAGCTGCCACCCCCAGATGGCATGGCTCTGTTCCGCAGCGCTGCCTGGCTTCGAACACTTTGTGCTAATGGTCAAACATGGGCACAAATAGGACAGCAAAGCCTTTATTTGGATACTCACACTGGTATGTAGACATACGCATTCCTGTTTCCATCTACACATGTGCCAACCAAAATGTCTGAACACAAGACTGCCACATTTGGGAATGGGCTTAGCACAAGGAAGGGGTGATGGTTCACACAGGCAGAAGGAAAGTCATTTCCTAACCAACAAGAGTCCGACACACTACAGCAGGGCCCTTTATAGGACCGAAATCTGCAAGGAAACATGCAACAGATGCCTGTCCCACCAAGTACAGAGGTAGCCCAGGGGCCAAGAGGGAACAGCCAGGGGGGAAGGCAGAGTTCAGGTTTGCTGCAAGAAGCCTTGGATGTGTTGCTTTGCTGGCGCACAAGTTGAGGAGCAGTGTAACTGGACTTATCAGGGGAAGTGATGACCCAGCAGGACTTGAGCATGACCGGGAGAGGAACAGGAACAATAGCATTTCCCCACGACTTTATCTGCGGTAGTGGAAACACCTGGGACAACTGAAATAGCCTTCTCAAGGACAGGGGCCCCTCGGGAGGGAGATGTGGGTGCTGCTGGGCAGGGCTGGGAGCACCAGTACCAGGCAGCCATTGGGCACTCACTGGCATTGGGCATTTTCCCCATCCCTGGCCATCATGGTGCCTCCCTTAAGCCCAGGAGCTCTGCACATCCTTGGGGAGTGCAAAGGGCAGTGGTGCCGTGGGATTGCTCCCCTTCAGTGGGAGGCAAAACCTACCAGGAATTTAGGAGCGCCTGGAGTTCAGTTTCCTGCGCAGTCTATTAAACAAACATTGACTGCAACAGAAAAAATCCTTGGCTTCTGGAGACCTCAGATCAACTTTGGGTTGAGATGGTGAAACAAAATGAATTCCCGGCCTTTTCTGCTTCTCTCATTACCACTATGCAAAATACTGCCTGGTCCAACATGAGAAGCCAGCTTTGCTCAGGAAAGTAAAAAGAAAGGGCTTTCCTCTGAAAGCAGCCTTTCCAAGAGAAAACCTCCATTCCAAGGCAACAGAAAACCATTCAACTGTAGGGCAAGGTTGACTTCTGTGAGCAAAACTAAAAGAACGTGGTCTCTGGGAATCTACTGCTTGCCATCTCCTTTCCGGGACCTGGGGTTTGCTTTTTCATCTGGGGGACACCTAGAGCATGAAACCTCTAGCCCTGGCAGAAATGCTGAAAACACTTCTTACAGAGAGCATCAGCTTGTCGGCATAGCCTGCTTGCTCTTGCCTGTCATGTTTTCCAGTGACATAACGGCTACAACCTTCCCCCTACACATATGAAAGTAACTGAAAAAGCCTTTGCCAGCACTGGAGCCACAGCTGACTGGCTCCCACATGGGGAACGTGCGCCTCCGTGTATTTAGGGAGCCATCACACGTCAGTGAGTTGCGGGGGAAAGGGGAAAAACCCTCTGTCTGCAAGAGGGCAAGGGCAGGAGGGTCGGGCTGAAACACATGCTGAAAACAGGCAATAAAGCTAGCACAGGCTTTTCCCATGAGTTTTGCTAACTCACCGCTATCATGACAGGACAGGGCTGGCTTGAGCGGTCAGAGCAGTGAAAGCAAGACCTCTTCTGACGCTAAAGGACCATGGCTGTGGCCTCCTAAACCTTGCAAGTGCCTGTCTATTTTGGATGGGCACTTGAGATTAGGTGAAAGAGAGGGCACTTCTTCAAAGGGGGCAGATTAATAGCTCTTTAGCAGACGTAGTTGTTTGCAGTCACCCAGGGAGGTGAAATCATTTCCCACCACTATCTCCAACAGCTAAAAGAAACACGTCTCAAATAGATAATCTATTACAGCCATCAGGAGGATTTCAAGGGCTGGTGGTTTTGTTAACTCTCATTGTTTTATCTTCATTTAGCTGTTTTTTCTTAAAGGCCCAGCTCCTGGAATCAGAGGACCATGTGGCATAGAGCAAAGCAAGCAGCGAACCCTCCTAGATGGAGCAAAAAGCTTGGAAAGAACACCATCTAGGTTCAAGGACTGCAGGTAGCTGGAAGGAAACAGGACTTAGCTACCAGAAGAACTGGAAGACAAAAACGGATCTCATGACTTTGGGGTGGAAAACACTAAGCTAAAGATCGAGGCAGGGAATGCTTAGAGCAATCTTGTTGACCCTGGGAAGCAGAATTAAGCAGTATGCTTTGAGACACTGAATCAAAAGGAGGAAAAAAAAAAAAGCTTTAAATTGGAAGGGAAAGGGAGTTTTCAGGTGTACCTCCTTTGCTTGCAGAAGTAGGGAGAAAGTCCCAGGAAATGAGCCTACTGGGAAAGCAGTGAGGATCAATGCTCCTTCCCCATCTGTGGCACAGCCCCTGAATCCCTTCAGCATCACTGAAGACAACAAATACCTTCAACACAACCCCCTGAGATGCTGAGCCCACCCATCATGGTGCAGAGGGGCAGCTGATCTACCCCCAGACTTTACAGGATAACTGCTGTTGTGTTACACACTCACATACTTCTATCTCTACGAGCACACAAATTTGGGGTTTTTTTTCCCTAGCAGCAGCACTGAATCCAACCTCCCCTCCACCCTGCCGAGCTTTTGGTAAGCAAAATAGTACCAAATGTTACCCAGCATGGAAAAGGACCTTGTTTTCTTCTTTGGAAAGCTTTGCCTCTCCTGCAAATGCCAGTAGTGAGTTTATTTGTGCTTTTTGTATGAATTTCTGATGCCCTCTAAATGCAGAGGAGTTCCTACATGAAGCTAAACTTCTCCCTGAACTACCTACTTCTGGACCATTCCACACAGATGTTTTTGTGAGAAAAGTTAGTCAATTTGTGTCTGGTAGAAAATTTCCCTCTGGTATTCGCTGACACCAGGCAGAGATTGTGTAAATCTGTAGCAAGTGAAGCAGCACTGGTCAGGCTGCTTCTGGGTATGCATCTGCCACCCTCTCCTTCCTCATCCTGAACTGAAATGGAAACACTGCTACAGCTAGCCACGGGTGCTCCAAAACTGGGCTCCAAGACCGGGAAAACATCCCCACCAGCTGGCTTAAAATTAACATTTTTAAACAAACCAACCCAGCTCCTCTCCCTGCCAGTTTGCTTTATTTTTGCTTGTCGGGAAGAAGGGCACCTAGCAGGGCTTTGGCATTTTGCACTTTTCAGTGCAATCTGTCGGGCTTCCCCATGGCTGCTCGCAGACCCCTGGGCACCTCCATGGCGCACCTGGGCACAAACATGGCACAGTCTGGAGGGCAACACGCGTACTAGCTTGGAGCACAGAGCATAACCTCAGCTATCTCCTTTATCAGCCCTCACAGACTTTGCTTCTTCACATCCCTCTAGCTGATCTTCACAGCCACCAGAGCCTGTAGCTGCCTTCACCTCCCTACCCGGCTCAGACCAGCTCTTTCCAAAGCCATGGTTCCTTTAAAGCTTGCTATTTTATTTTGTGATGGATAACACTGAGCTGGCAGCTGTGAAACCCATTAAGGTCGAAACACCAGGAAACTCTGCGAGGATGTGGCAGTGAGAAGCAGCGAGGGTCTGAGCAGGGGGGAATGAATATCCTGCTTTCACGCCCATCACGGCAAGCCCAGCCTCAGCCCCTCTTCCCACAGACCTGCTCAGCGCTGTCTCTTGCTTTCCTTGGTTTTATTCTCCCATCTTTTCTCTGCTCCCCTTCATCTTTCCTGTTTTTCTCCATCCTTCTTGTCCCTCACCAGCCAGTCTGGGTGACCCACCCAACTTAGCCTTACTTCAGACCTAATGAGAAGGAGGACCAGGGGGATTTGTTTTTCTTTCCTAAGCAAAAGCCCCATATGCCACCCCACCATCTGTCTGACAGCAGACCCCCCACCCTGCACCTCAAGCCGCTTGGCCCACGCCAGTGCTTCTGGCTGAGGTGTGGAGGTCTGAAGTAGCTGTTTTAGGAGGCTAGCTGAAGTGGGCAGTGGAGTCGGGGAGGGTCTCCTCCCCAGGAAGCCCAGTCCTCCTTCCCCCATAGGTAGTAGACCTTCCCAGGAACAAGAAACCTGGGCCAGGCATCCCTACTCCTCAACAGGCTCCGGCACCGTTCTCCAAGCTATTTTTGAAGCTGTAGCCCAGCAGGGAGCTGGTAAACCCCGTGGTACCCAGGAGCAAGCGCTGGCCCCTCAAGCAGTGGTTCCTGTCCCACAGCTGCTCCCCACACTGGCTCGGGGGGGACTGGGACCACCCCCAGGGACTCAGGCAGGGCTGCTCAGAAAACAGGGGTGCTGCCGGGCACATGGGCTTCATGAGAGCCCCATTTCCTTGCTAAGCCAGGCTATAAAAAAGCGGGAAGGTGCCACGGCGAGGGGAGCCAGCAGGACACAGGGGGCCATCCGGCCCCGGGCACCGCTCCCAGGAGGCGTCCTGTGGCACGTCTCAAATCACTTGATAGAGATAAATTGCGACTTCCCAGGAGACTCATGCCAGCAGCAACAAGCCGAATGCTGCATGTTATCCCCTGCCCAGTGGCAGGGAAGGAGTCCCCGTGCAAGGGTGCAACCACGGGGCACAGCTCCAGTCACTTGCAACGCTTCTGCCTCTCCAAAAAGTTTTCCTCTGCAGGGTACCCTGTCTCCCCATTATTCCTCATCCAAAGAGGACTATCAAAACCACATTCCTCAGATCCTACAGTGTTCACTAACTCGAGGTTCACAGCTTTTGGCTGCAAACCCCAGTCGATCCAGGGACTGCTCCCACAAGACGCGTAAACGGTAGCCGAGCCTGTCAGCTGTAGGTTTAAACTCCTCACAGCAGACCTTCACTGCTCTTAGAAAGGGTGGAGGGGTCCCTAGGTCCCCCCTGGGTGTCAGGCAGCCCTGCCCTGAGGCAGGTCCCAATAGCCACCACCCTGATCATTCCGTTCCTTGCCTCATTTGGCAATGAGATTTTTTTTTCAGACAAAAACAGTTTTGGGGCTAGCACTGGGGATCTCTGCAGCCTGTCTCATGACACAGCTGGAGTAAACAGAGAAAAGGCAAAGTGGGTGGAAACAGCCCCAGACCTGAATCTTAGCCCTGAGTCTCCCCCAGAGCTGTGGGAACAGGTCAGCGTAGACCTGACTGCAGAGTTCAGAGATGTAAGCCACCATCTGGTCCCTGAACACGTCAAAACTGCTTCAAAGCTCCGACAAGCGAGGAATCCTGCAGGGTACCCATCTCACCCGAGGCAGAGGAGCCTGGGCAGCCCCCAGCAGCATCAGCACAGCAAAGTAAAAGGTGTCAGCAACAAAAAACTGCACTTTTGGGCCCTTTTTATTGACCCGCTGAAGCTCAGGCTTCTTCAGTAGCAGCTCGCCCCCATCCTCAGAGGAAAAGCCCGCTGGCTGCAGTGGAGTTTGGATGGGCTCAAGCAGGCATAGCACAGCCATATGCTCTGCACTGATGCTCTGGCAGTACCAGAAACTATCCTGGCAGTGCCAGCGTGTCTCATTTTCCTGAGCCAGGAGCAGTGGAAAGGGTCAGGGCTGGCATGGCAGCAAAATCAGCCTGTCACGACATCAGTGTGTTTGCAGTTACCTCCTCTCGTAGCCACACTGGCTGTGGCATGCCTTGCCTGTCCCTCTCTCAGGGCTCAAAGCTACACTGAATTCCCAGGTTTAACCTCTAGCTCTAACTGTTTTGGCAGGCAATGCCACCAGTCACCAAACAGAGAGGGCTGGAGGCTCTTCCCTCCCTGCCAGGACCAGAGATGAGGTTTCCCCCTTTGTAAAGTGCCGGGGCTCAGCTACAGCATGGGCTAGGGCAGAGGGAAGCAAACACCAGGCGGGTTTGAAAGGTGGGAGGGACCTGAAGGCACGGGGAATTCAACCTAGCGGCATCGCTTGTGCAGAAATACATTTTTAAGGAAAAAAATAAAAAAATTGGATAATGCAGCTATGCAAGCATGCATATGCCTAAAATCTATAGTACCGCAAACTATACATGCAAAATGAAAGAAAACCGACCTCATCAAGCAGTTGGTCAACTCTTCCCAAAATAGCTGTCTCCATTTGGTCTGCTGAGAGCCAGGCAGGGAGCTGTGTGGGTCTGTCCGCTTCCAAGTGGGACACCCGGGACTGCAGATCGGAGGTCCGAAAGTACAGCAGGAGGCTCAGCACCAGAGAAAGCAGTGAGACGCCGGGCAGCCCCGAGCCCAGCAGGAGAGGGAGGCGGCAGCATCTCTCCCCATCGCCGGTCCTGGGGGGAGCCACGCACCCCCTGTCAAAAGCTGCTTCGCCGACGGCTTTCCAGCTCTTCTCCTCCAACATTCCCTCCCTATCCTGAGAAACAATAAATAAATAAATAGAATAAATAAAGCCTCACTCCTACTCCAAGAAGCACAATCCAGAAGGCATAGAAAAAGAGCGTCCAAGGGGATCCCAGTGCCAGCAAATGACAAATAACAGCAATAGTGACAAAAGTGGATGGGGAGGGATGTCTTTTAAAAAAAATAAAAACAAACCACACACACATAAAAGGGGTGCAGAAAAAAAGGATCCAACTGCAGCAAAGAATGGGAAAAGGGAAAAAAAATCTGATCAGGATTTTTTTTTTTTCCTCCTGTGTTTCAGTCTTTTAGTTTGCTGGTAGGATTTTGTTTCCTCCTAAGCTGCCAGTTTCAGTTCCTTCGCAGACCGACCAGGAGCTCACACATGAAAGTCCCCATTAGAGAGAGGTAATTCTCAGCTGCTCCGGCGACGTTGTGCTCTGGCTGATCGTGGCTCCCCTGTAACATGACACACTCCCTGCGAACTACAGGGCTGGGATGAGTGAGCTGCGCGGCTTCCCAAAGTAACCTCCTCTGCTCGCCCTCTCTCTCCACCTCTCCCTTGCTGCATGATTTATTTATTTATGCAAAGCGCTGGGGTGGGATCGGGCAGTGGGACGCCCCTGTCCCGCTCGGTCCCCAAACCACCTCTCTGCCGCCAGCCCTTCCCTTTGAAGTGACTCTTGCCGAGGTTATTTATAGCGGCAGGAAAGAGATTGTAAAGCAGAGGCTGGGCTCACACCAGCCTGAGTCTGTCTTTCCTCCCCGCAGCCGAAGAGCACTTTACAGAATGGTACAAATGGGCTGTCGTGTCCCCCACACAGCCCTCAGCCAGTAACAATGGGGTCTTTTGACCCCAATATTTTGAGGAGAGCAACCAGGCAGGGTGACAACCAGAGGGAAACATCTGGAAACAAGAGCTGGCAGCTGAGGGCTCTACAAAAAACAAGCAAAGGGCAGCAGGGAGCAACACCCCAGGTGGGCAAGCTGCAGTGCAGGGGGGGAACCTTTTGGGCTTGATTTGGGCATACAACCCCGCCAAGCCTGGGGGGCACCGAGGGTGTTCAGAGGAATTAATCTGCTGAGGCCCTCTAGTGAAGCAGAGCTTCCCATCACCTCCTCCGCATCCCGCCAGGCATGGGGCACCGGACAGAAAATCCTCTTGGTGGGGAGCAGTCTCCCCAACACATGCTGTAGGGCAGCTCCGAGCCACACGCCTGGGAAACAAAGCCTCTTTCTGTTCTTCGGGAGCAAGGGAGGCCCACCTCTCCCAATTTTTCGGAGCATGACATACAATATTTTATCCTCCAGGGTGACATGCAGGCTCTGCTGAGCCCCTGCCTGTCCATCTGTCTGTCCTTTGATCCCCTTCTTGAGCGCACACAGCAGCAAAGCAGCACGGGGTCCGCTGTGGTGCGCAGTCATTAAAACCCGGGCAGCAAATTGGTCTCTTAAAATCTGGCTCCCTTGTGGCTCTTTCACTGTCATTTACACATTTTAAATGAAGATTTTGCGTGCAGTCTGTGCTGGAAATTACTGGCAGAGAAAACTCATATCCATCTCTCACCCGGTCTCCTTTTCAGAGGGCTGGAAGAAATAGACCTTCTGGGAGCAGGTTAAAGCGAGCACGAGCTGTTTCTTTCTCCACCAGACAAACCCTTGGAGGGCCCGGTAGCACACAGCCCCGATTCTTTGAATGGCCTCATACCTTTCACAGCCGCTTGCTTCTCGAAACGGGTTTTTAGCGTCTGCAAGGCAGGAAATCCTTTCTTTATTTCTTTTAGCAGGTTTCTTGTCATCTCACTGCTCAAATTCACGTTGCTGCTCCGGCACGCATAGAAAACACCCATCTGATGGCTGCAGCCTTTCAACAGTTTCTCATATGAGCAGGGCAGAGCCATGTAACCCACAAACCCGACGCTCACAGGGTGTCTGGTCATTTGGGAGGCACAGCCAGTCTCCTACCCCCTTCTTGGTCTCTTCCCAGCTATGCCTGTGTTAGCAGCCTATTTCTTTGCAAAAGAAGGAATCTTTGAGGCTATGGCTCTGCCAGAGAGAAACTGCAGTCCATGGAGTTACCTAAGATGCCATCTGCCATCACAGCAAATAAGCTAACAGTGAGAAAGGAAGGGGAGATGCTTAGAGGCTGATAATACAATGTTTAGGAAGCAGAGATCTACACAGGGAAATACCAGTTGCTGACTGGGATGCTGGGCATCCTAGGAGCTCTGAAGCACGCTACTTAAACACTGAGATTAAAGGCTGACAACTGCAGCAACCTACCTACGTTATACGTGGCTTCACTGAATGCACCCTCTCTCTCCTTTGTACCAGCCCAAGCACTAAAATCACAAAAATGCACCCTCTAAGCTGGAAACGGAAATCTGCTGGGTGTCTACATTTCATTTCCCCCACCCTGGCTGGGGAGAGCTCTCTGCTCTTTCACTCTGATTTGTGATAGAGATCCTGCTGTCCAGACACAAGCATCGCCTGAATGACTCTATAAGTGCCTTTTCCTGCCTTCCCGCCAGCCCCTCTCCAGCTGATCAGTTCATTTAGGGGGTATGTCGTAGCTGCTGCAGGCTGGGGAGCTGCACTCAGCTGGGTTTCACGCAGAAGCCTTAGCTGCAGATGTGCAAGAGGGTGATTTTTCTATCCGTGAGGCATTAAGGAGCCCTGTCATCCTGTGCCAATACAAATGGACTAATTTAGCTACGAACCCGAGCCAACTGTGCATGTCGAGTCTGCAGCGCTGCTCGCCAAGCAAGCTGCCTCCAGAGACGGGCCCCGGCACGTGGTGTCATCGCATAGCTCCTTGAGTTGAGTACAGCTCAACCTTCAGCTCGCTCAGGAGCCTCAGATGAGGTGGGTGCCAGCCTGAAACCAGTCCTCCTGCAAGTTCATGACTCTCAAGGCTGGTTGAGTAGAAGCAGATGCTCAGTTGCAGTCAAAGGGAGTGGTTTCACTGACCGGCGACTCTTAGAGCAGGCTAGACTGCCCTTGGTACGCCAAGCTTGAGGCTATATCCCTCTCCTCGGGGAGGTTGACGCAATTTCTTACAAGGACAGTAACCACACACTTCCACCGCTTCTAACAGGTCCTCTGGGGGGGTTATGGACCTCAGCACAAACATGCAATGAAATCTGGAGCAAATATAAAGCAATATATACCTCCCAAAGCAGCTGAACCCCTCTGTACAGTGAAAGAAAGCACTTCACACCTAGCACGTGGCACTGGGTCAATTGACATGCTGGACACGGTTACATATGTGTATGCAAGACTCCAGGTTTGTCAGTCTGTAGCTGATACTGGCACTGTGTCCTTCTCAGGGCACTTGTACATGTGCAAAGTGCTTTACAGAGAGGCTGCCCAATGCTGCTCTGCAACAGACACACAGTGCTCGCAAAGGGGCATGATGCATGGGGATTCCTCACAGGGCATGATGTGGTCTCACTGCAAGAGACCGTAAACCCTCTTTGACCCCAGGTAGGTACCATGGGCACAAACCACTCCACGCTGCAGGCCAGAAATGGAAAAGCCAGGCATGGATGAGGTTCTCGCTTCTATGCACATGGTTCAAGCCAGCAAGGTATCTACAGCAGGTCTTCATTTGGCCTGGAAAGGGGTGCGTAACCGCAAAGCAGGTCTTCCTCACTTTTCTTCACTTTAAGCAGAGCTGTTCATTAAAAAAAAAACAAAAAAAAAACCAAAAACACAACACCCCAAAAAAAAAAAGCCCTACCGGGAGAGAACGGGAAGTGGAAGGAAAANTTCTTCACTTTAAGCAGAGCTGTTCATTAAAAAAAAAACAAAAAAAAAACAAAAACACACACACCCAAAAAAAACATGCCCTTCCTGTCGCTAACTGGAAGTTGAAGCCAACTGCATGGAGATGGCCGTGTGCTCGATCCTGCCAGTAATCTCCAAAACTGCCTGAGAACTTCCCCTTTTCAGGACATTTACTAGGGAGAAAAAACCCACCCTACTTCTCTTTTTCCTTCTGTTCTTCCCCCCCCCAGGAAATGTGGGGGTCTTGGTGTGCTCAAACGAGCCATTAACCAGCAGCCGACATCTCCTGCTATTGTAAATATATTAACTCAAGGCCTTTCGCTGCATTTATTAGACTCAAGAACAACATCTGGAAACAGATGTTTTCTGAGTGGAAAGGAGAGGAGGGAGAAGAGGAGAAAAACAAGGCAGGGAGGGGGGGGAGGACACTTGCAAGTGGAAGTGCATGGGTCTGCAGACCATCCCTTTGCAAAATGCTGCTCAGATGGAGCATTGTGAGGGGCTGAGGCCAGTGCAGCTACGTCCCTCCTAGGCAAGGCAGTGAGAGCAGAACATCTCAGGGGTGCCTGTTTGAGAGAAACACTAATGGGCGAATAGAAAAACTCACATCTGCTTTTAGGGACCTTGTGAGGAATGGTCATAGTGCTGTCACAAAAATTGGATGTTTGGGGCAGGGAAGAGATTTTTTTGGGGCTTTTTTTTCCCCCTTCCTGGTCATGGACCCTCCTAGCCCTGTGTCCCACCAACTGCCAGGCTCATGGTGGGGTTATGTCACCTCCCCAACAGGTTGGCAGCATCTGCCACAGGGACCCACAGAGTGGGCAAGGTCTAGGGTCCCCATGGGACGCCACCAGTGTCCTATCTGCCCCAGGCAGCTCTTCCTCAAAGGGCAAGCAGAGTGGAAACCTCCTGTCCTAAGAACTGTGAAGAACCAAGGGGTCCTGCTCTGACTTGGAGCCTTGATGCCATGGCTCAAGTTTAGACAATGTTTAGAGAATGACATAGTGTTATTAGGGACAAAAAGCAAGCAGGCACATGCGTACTTAAAAATATATCCCATTACATTATTGGGCAAAGTCCATTCTCAACTAGATACGCTTTGGTTTAAGTACCAGAGATGTCTAAGGTACAATAGAGATCTAAGACCAAAGCTTCCCTTGATTTCTTTTGAGGGAAATGCAATTGCGCAGTTGCACTCATACACTTGCTTTTTACAAAAAAAAAAAAAAAAGCAAAACACACAACCAGTATTTTGTCATCTTTAGCCCCAGGTTCACCTCTGACATCTCCAGCCCTGTCTCTCCTCTGATATGCAGTTACAAATACTTTGCTGGTCAGGTCAGGAGTATTGAGTATTACCTACCTAATTTGGCAGTTGTTTATAGGAAGCATTAAGTAGCCTATGGAGCAGAACAATTCCCGCCTGAGGAGCTGCTCTAACCCATTGTGGAGTTATAGAATAAAGACACATTTGATCCTTTGGGAAAAGGGTTATGAAAATACATGGAAAAAATGTACTGTCCGCGCATAGTAATATCATGGCTGTTTTCAATCACTTGGTCTCCTACAAAACAAAAGGACTCACTGCACAATATAAACTCCTAGCCTTGACAACGGCAAGCACAGCAAGGAAGAACCGAAGCTAGTAGTATCTGGCTGGGCCTTTATATTTTCATAACCCTAAAATACCTGAGCTCATGTTGCCTCCCTCCTATCAAAGCCAAACCAGCTTCGTGCAGCCGCAGTGGCAGGAACCTGTCCCCAGAGCTGTGTGAGAGTCCCAGGGCAGAGCTGGGCTGTGCCGGGGGAAGGAGCGGGAACCTGGCCACCAGCAGCTCCTGCAGAGGTTGGGTCAGAGCCTCCAAGGAAGTATGAAGCAAACCCGGGTTTTGCACGAGTTTGGAGCCAACCCTTCCTAAAGGCTGCCCACCCCTTCTCCCTCACCCCCTGAAGAGGGAAGGCTTTGCAGGTGGACAGCACCAGGCAGCAAGTGGTGGACACACAGTTAAGCTGCCCATGCTCCTCCTTGTGTTTTCAACTAACCTTTCAGCCTTTGTTCAGAAGATGAGGGGACGGCTGAGTAAATCAGGCTCTGCACCCCTTCTTCATGGAGTAAGGAACTCCCCCTCCCCCCCCCAACAACAGAAGCATTTCATGGCCAAGCTCGGGATGGAGAGAAGTTTTACTTCTTTTCAGCAGCAGTTTGTTTGGTTCTTTCCCTTTTGGTCTGGAGCTGAATTTTAATGAATCGTGTTCAGTGCCATTAGAGTCTATAGAGATGGTCATCTCTGCTGGTCTGATTTTTACTGTTACTGTGGTTCTTGCAGAGCCTGGGTGGGAAAGAAAAGCTAATTAAGAACAACATCACTACAAGTTAAGAGAAGAAAAAGCCTCCACCCCTGCAGCACTATTCCCCTGTATCTTGCTAGCCTAAAAATATACATGGCAGCGTGTGAGAGATGGGTTTTGCTCAAGTCTGAGATATACCGACCCCAGGAAAATGGCTTTGGAAACACTTCTAGTTTTGGTGAACCCGAGAAATCCCTGGTGGAGACCATCACTACAAGCTCTCAGCACAGCTAGAGCAGTGCAAAGCATTAGCCATATTAAAGAGGCACTTAGACTGAATGCTCAAAATCTGCTCATGCAGGTGGAAAAAATACAGGTGAGATTTTCAGGCATGAAACCATCAGAGCCATCTCCAAGGGTGAGGTTCAGCTATTCCTGGAACACCGTGCTCTCCAGCACAAGGCTGGGGATCTGAGGAGCCCCTCAGTTCCCCATTGCAACTCCCCTCAGCCCCTTGCTGAGCAGAAAACCTCCCTCTATTAAAGCCAAGCTCAGGCATTGCACGCTCAGTTAGTTACTCATGCACCGAGGTGCTCGCCACGGTGCATTGGCACGCATGGGACTGATAAGTCAGAGCACTGATTTGCATTTGGATTTGCCATTAAATAGTTTAGTGAGAAGCTACTGCTGAATGCCTTCAGCCTCACTGCCCAGCTGGGATATTGCACCCACCCCAAAGCCCACCCTCCTCCTGCCTCTCCCTCCCCTCTACCCGGCACAGGGTTCCTGCTCATCCTCTGCCACCTATTTCCACACACACAGCTAAGAAAACCCTTTCTCTTCACCTTTGGCAGATGCAGATCAGGCTTGTGCCCAGGTTGCCAGCAGCCCAGCACAAACAGCTCGTCAACATATGGGTTGAACACACTATAGGGTGAGCTGGAGACCCCAAAAGCCTCGGGCCAAGCAGGCCTGCCCAGGGGAGACCAGATACCATGTGCCTACCCAGAGGCAGGCAGAGCTCTGTCTAGGAAACCAAACCCTACAGTGCTGGGGCAGGCGTGTGTCCCTGTGCAAGCAGCCGGGGAACCCACAGCAGCCTTGTACAGACTTTGAAGCTAATGAATCAGAGCTGGAAGAATTGGGAAACCCAGACTAAGTGTCAACTGCACTGGGGGAAGCAAAAATAATAAAGCGAGGCTCCCCAGAAGACTGATTGTTTCGGAGTCCAGGAGTGAAGGGGAATGGATACAGCAAGCTCAGGAAATTGAAAACAACTTTTGGTAAATACTTCCTCTCACTGCAACACTTGGTCTTTTATCAAAGCTCGCTCAGACCCTGACAGCAGCATGCAAAGCGGCTCTGCTCCGTTGTAATGCAAAAGACAGGCCCAGCGGCCAGGAGGTTAGCAGCTAATGGAGCAGAGTTGGGTTCAATTTCCCTGGAAATTGCCCACAGAGGAAAGCCGGGAGACAAGCAGCACAGCTAATGTCCTTCTGCGACGCCACCACTTCCCCTGCACAGGGCACAGCCCTTGACTCGTGCCCTCTGCCTCCCACACCGCAGCTCCCTGCAGCTCATCCCTGCACTCCAGCAGGAGGGAGAGCAAAGCAAAAGCGAAGCGGGAAGGATGCGAGCCCCCATCCCTGGAGCAGATTGATGGTATTGGAGAGCAGCGTGGCTCCCTGCATCGGGGTTTTCCCTCCCACCGCTATTGCTTTCACAGCACCTGATGTAAATCCTCCTGGCAGGGTGGTTAACCTGCCTTATTAAAGGCAGTAAACCTTCAGCCATCTGCAGAGTCTCTTCCAGCTTGTTGGGTTTTTAAGCTGGCACCAGGGGCCTGTCTCTTTTTAGCAGCATTGCAAGGGGACTGTGGAAAGATGCTTTTCTACCCCAAAGGGGACCCGGCAAGGCCAGTTCACATGTTGGATGAGCAGGGCACACCCAGGGCTGCAGTATTCCATTGGGGCACCGCATCCCCATCAGGCTGGGCACCCGAGGGGCATGGCCAAAGCAGACTGCCAAGAAAACAACTTGTTTTAAGAAAAAGGGCCCAATTCCTCTCACGTGGGACTCGTTAAAGTCAATGGAAAAAAGCCCTTTTTAGCTTCCCTAGGCTTTGCCACTTATGTCTCAGGCCAGCTTGACGTCAACGTAGTCACTCCAGATTTATGCTGGTTCAGAAAAAGGGAATCTGTTGTGACAGGTCCCAATGAGAAGATGGGAGAGCCGGGTCCTCCAGCCACAAAATTCAGTATCCATGTGGAGAAGCCAAGTCCCCCAATTTTTACCATAGGCATCTGAAACCACCTCTTGATGCATTATAACGTTCTCCCTCTTTCTTCTCAGTAATTCAGTGCTATCCACTTTGTATGCATGAGAATAAGAATAACTGGAAGTTACACTTGAGCACTGGTACTTGCTTCAAATTTGAGAGGCCTGCTGCTGATTACAAACAGTGGGGAGTAAAGTATGTATACTTACTGGATCAGTATTAAGAAGTAGTAAACACACCCTTGCAATTTCCCTTTAAGGACATTAGCCTGTAATGATAGCTCACATCCTTCAGGTTCAAAATACCTTTTTTTTCCCCCCCAAATCACAGAATGGTCAGGGTTGAAAGGGACCTCTGGAGATCACCTAGTCCAACACCCCTGACAGAGCAGGGTCACCTACAGCAGCTAGGTGCTGCTACCAATGCAGAGAATAAAAATACACTTTTCTGTTTTAAGAGGGGTCAACAGGGAAAAGGAGCGACCTGCTGCCCACCACCCACCTTGCAAAGACCCATCCTGCCCGTATCAGGCAGCATCCTGCACAGGTAATGTACAGCACCGTGGACTTTGTGATGATCAGGGCAAAGCCACCATGACCCAGTGTCATCCATGGAGGTTTGGTTTGCCTTTCTCGAGGGCTCTGCTGCATGTCAGCGAGAGAAGAGCTGCCTCCCACCGGTGCCCCTTCTCGGCAACAGAAAACAGTGCTTGGCTGCTCGCACAACTGTCCCTGCATATTTGGAGCGCAGGGGTTAGCGCGGAGGCTGAAATATCACGCCTATCAGTAGGGCCCTGTGAACAGAAAATAGCAGAGGATCTGGTGGCAGTTTCCTTTCAAGACATACAGGAATAGCAGCACACATCTCTGCCGGATCATATGGACTGAATTCCTCAGCCTGAATCCTTCAGCTTTGAATTCTTCTGCAAACCATTTTTCCCCCCTTGGCTTGTTTGTTGTTTCAGGACCACTAAATTACCGAGAATGGTTTATATTATATAACCACCCTGTCCTTACTGCGTTTCGGGGAGGAGACTCTGACAAACAGCCAGATCTAATTTGTACTTTAAATTGGCTTCTGGGCCAGACAGTCATGCCTTCCAGATGGAAAATCCAGTTGCACTCACCAACAGATACCCCAGTGCATTCGGCTCCCCAATCAGCTTTGTCCAAAGCATGCTCTGGCATGCAATTTGTTTTTTTACAGCCTAAGAGAGGCTGATGGTCACCGCAGACCCTGGTGAGGCAGCATCGCTTTACATCACCTGTACCAGTTCAGCTGTCAGCCCTGCCTTGCTGTCCTGTTGTTTTTCCTAGAAGCCTGACAGCTGTAGCAGCTTTATAACTGCCAGATTTGGGATTTGTCTCTCTGGGAAAGTCCTTTCAGGTTGCCTTTTCCAAGGATGACTCTCTGCTACACTTGCTTAACCTGTTTAATACTACCCCAAATTAAAAATAATTTTAAGAAAGCAAACACCATGCTGCTTTCCACGCATGCAAAGATTGGGACAGCGTGAGATCCCCTCACCTCCTGCCAGGGCAGAATAAAGGATACATTCAACTCTGGTTTAGGTTACACCCAGCGCCTGGCTGGTGGCATGTTATGCATGGGACACTAAAATTGTTCACAGCCACAGAGTGTTGAAATGCTGCCATTGACAGTAACACGCCTGAGCTGTCATTTGCTTTGTTGGGGGCTAGCGAGCAAGGTGGCAACTGCCTTGAGGCAGCCCCCAAACATGGCTGGGAGCAGGTCTCTAAGCTGCCTTGTTCCACGTGTCCAATTTGCAAACCTGGTGGCAACAGCAGCTCAGGCTGAGACGCACAAACTATATCTCACAGGCAAGTGTTATGTCTAGGGCTGGCCACTTGCTTGTATTCCTCCACAGGGAAACAGCATTGAAAGATGCCCATCATCTGTACCGAAGGCAGATGTAAGATGCATCAAGGGTAGCCTCGGACAGAGGATCTGTGGCTTACTCACAGTCCCTGTGATTATTTTTTTTTTTGGTCCTTTTAGCCTTTCTCTGAAAAGCCACGTATAGTTCTAGGGCTGTATGACCTGATGGATAAACCGACAACTTGTTCCTTTTCCCACCTCTGCCACTCTTCTGTTTGCCAGACTTGGGCATGTCCTTCCATTCTTTGTCTCTTCATCCCTTTCCTCCTCAGTGAAATGAGGCTACTCTGTAAGTTGCTTTAAGATAAACTGCTGACCAGGGTTATCATTCAAGGAAAAGAGATTAATAAACTGCCAGCCACAAAGCGTTTCAAGCTGGAGTTATCAAACCCCTACCTTGCAAGTCCTGAATCTCATGCTGCCCATGAATACATCTTCCTCCTGGTCTGGAAAGACTCCTGTCACCAGGGCATCATTTAAAAGCCTGCTCATGTTCATCTCACACCTCCAAGAGACACATGCCATGTATCATCCAGGGAAAGGCAATGAGCAGTGCTGAGGGAGACCCGAGAAGCCCTTAGGGGCGGCACTGAGTGAGCCTCCCTCATTCTTAAATGCTTTGTCCGGTGCTGATAGAACAACCATCCCATTGCAATCCCTCTGTATCCTTCCCAAGTTTCTCCAGGTTTTCAGGGTTGTGTCTGCTAACAACACGCAAGGGACCGAAATAAGCTTTTTTGAGGAAATGTTAAGAACAAGCTTCCTTGGGGCCATCATCTATGGACAGCCAGGGCTTGCAAGGAAGGTCAGAAGATTGTCAATCATGCTGCAGATGCGCAAAATCACTCCTGAAAGGCTTAATGAGAAGCCCACCACTAAAAGCCAGTGCTGCAGCTGAGAGCATTTGGGTAGACTCAGCCCTGGTGGGCCTTGCAATGAGTGCTTCATTGCACAAGACCAGGACTACAGTGGCTGGCCTGGACGGAGAGGCTCAGCCAGGCGCATTTCTCATGTACAAGAGCCGACGTGTTGAGCAACACACAGCAGAGACAAGCAGATCTGCTGCCAGGTCTCCACTACATAGCCTAGCAGTACCCTGTACCTCCCGAGTCTCCATTTCCCAGTACCTCTTGTAGGGACACACATTTAGCAAAGAAGTGTAAACCACCATCAAATCTGAGTGGTTGCACTTTACAGCCACTTCAGCTCAGGCCCAAACAACTGCACAGAGTCCACAGTAGCAAAGAACAGGCCCGTATATTATTTTAAACGAATAGTTTGTTTTGGTTTCACTCCCCTGCCCACATCTCTCCGAAATTGCCCTCTGTTTGTTTGGGATATTTGCAGGCATGCAAAGTTTTCCTGGCCAACTTAGTGAGGGACACTGCCGTCCTAACAGGCTCTGCCTTTGACTCCTGTGCTGCTGTGGCCAAGTTCTTGGACTCCTCTGCAGAGTAAATCAAATGACGTGTGCAATAGCAGACATGAAAAAATAACATATGTAGAAGGACTGACATGTTAAACTATGAGCAATAACTGCAGGTGTGCATGAGAGCTCCAGGGCTGATGCTTATTGCTTCACTGGATTTAAAAAAAAAAAGTCTCAAGGACCAGAGAGCTACAACACCAGGATCCAAGTCAAGCTCATGCAATTCTCCCTAGAAATTGGCATTTTGGAAGGTGGGGAAACTGCAGCACAGTGAACCCGAAACCGCTCTCCAACACTCTCAAGTTGAAAACAGCTTCCCCCAGCCCCTACCCCTGTTTGATGCTCCCCTTGTGCAGGGTCGGGAGGCCCAGCAGCAGGGACTAACAAGAACTGGTTTCTGAAAAGATGGAAAACAAGTTTCCTGAGGGAAAAGAAAAATCAGGCTTGTTTCACTTTGAAGGCTTGTTTGTTTGGCGCCTTTGGAAAAAGGAAAGAAAACAGTGATGTTTTTGATAAAAAAAAAATGCCCAAATGCAGAAAGAAATAATGAAAAATGAAATAAGACAGTTATGTCTTCTGACAAAAAATTTTGGCCGGCCACACTGCTATGTATAAGTCAGATGTGGCTCGGCCTCGCTCAGCAGCACCAAGGGTCCTCACAGACCATTGCTGGCAACAGCCACTGAAAGATCCTGCCCTAGCTTGGAGCTCACACCCCCCTGCTATTTATATGAGTTGTCTGCAATTTTTATGAATTGTACGATCTCAGCAGCATACGTGTTTATCTACCTGTTAATCCTGTGCTGTTGCTGCACACCAGGGTCACTGCGTCTCTCTTCTTGCTCTGCCTCCATAAAGACAGGGCCAGCTTTGCACCAGCAGCCTCATACCTTTTTCCACTTGTTACTTTCCGTGCCAAGAAGCATCCATTGTGGATCAAGGCCTCCTTCCCTCAGGGAATTTCTTTCATAAATACCTCATATGGCTGATTTCTTGGGGCCGCCATTCCGAAGAGCCACGCGAGGGTTCTCGTGGGAAGCTGTTTTCGGAAGAGCAGACAGTAAGCAGTTAAATGTTGCTCCTGGTAAAAAGCTAGGGCTGTGCTAACAGCAAAGCAGCCCGACAAGCTGCCCCACGCTCCCAGCCTCACAAGGACAAAACCATGAAGACTGATCCAAAAAAGTAGTCTTCAATACTCCCTTTTAGTAGGAGCTAACCTCCATAGTCATACATAAAGTACATGTGATCCTATGATAAACCAAAGGGAGGGATACCTTTCTTGACATAGCTGTGAATTCACATCAAAATAGCCATAAAATTACTTTATCTTCAGTTAACTTTGCCCATATCTATCAGATGTCCCATAGTCAAAACAGGTTGTCTCATGAAATACATTATCAGTTGCAAGTATCAAAGCAACTTTTCTTCCTCCTTACCTAGACAAAACACGTTCTCGCCCCAGCGAATTAACACATCGCAGGGCTTCTTACATGATTACAGAAACCCAGTAGCTTTGGTGCCAAGCCTGTGCAGCCCTGCATTCATCATCGAAGCATCTAGTGCTCTGAAACTGAAAACCCACCCAAACACTTCCCTTTACTTGCTTTAAATGAAGCAACTAAACTAAAAGCCTTATGTGGACCCAGCTACCTGAATTAGTGTCTGCAGGGCTTGAGCCCATGCCTCAAGGTATCTCACTTAAAACCACAGCCACGTAGCCAAAACCCATGTTTCTGTGCTTGCTTTCCTCCTCTTTCTCGTATAAATAATGTGACCCAAGAGCAGACTGTGGCAGGTTGACCATGTCCTGCTGCCTGTCACCCACCCAGCTGCTCTCTCTCACACACACGCACATCCCCTCATCACAGGTCAGGGGAGAAAATGGCGGGGAAGAAGCTCACGGGTAGAGATGAGGACGGGAGATCCCTCACCGGTCACTGTCACCAGCAAAATAGACTCCCCCTTGGAGAAAATTAATTGAACTCATTGCCAATTAAAATAGATTTGGACGGTGAGAAACAAAAGCAAAATTAAAACCCTTTTTCCCAGCTGTGTACCAGTGCATACCTGCCCCGCCACAGCATCCCCACAGGCAGCAGGGGAGTCCCTGCCCCGACCCCCCCCTCCTCACCCCACCTCAGTGCTCACAGGGCTCNCTCTGCCCTCCCCCTCCTTTTCCCAGCATTTTTCCCCTTTCTTACCTCCATTTCCCCAAGGTACCACACCAGCAGGGCTGAGGGGCTGGGCTGTGTGCTAGAACCTTCCGGAACCAGCTGGAAGCAGGCAGGCAGCCCCCATCTTTTCTCACAGAGCTCCCCCTCAGCCACGCTGCCGCCCCTGGGTGCAGACACCCCTTCCCGGGCAGAGGGGACCTCCCCGGCCTTGGTGGTCTGAGAACCCGAGATAAATGGGTGCCCACACTCATGGAGGAGCCCCCATTTCCTCACAGGGACCACCCGAGGGCTGGGGTGCTTCGCCTCCAGCCAAAGCCGCCATCTTGGAGGGTCTTGACAGCACATGCACTCCTACACTCGACGCACCTCAGCCCAAGTTTCCAGAGATGACAGTAATTAAGTTGTAAACGTTGAGCTTTCTTCCTCCCCACCTCCATATGTTTCCACTTCAGCTGAACAGCAGAAATATTTCCTGGCAGCCATCTTCAGTTGAGGGCAGGGAGGGAGGTAAGCTGGTGAAGAGAGACCCAGAGAAGGGGACACGCTCTTTGAGCCTCTCTGGAAGGGAAAGGAGAGGGGAGGAAAGGTGTCGCTGCTCAGTTTTTGATGTCAATGATGCTAAAGACAGCCGTGGTGAAGCAGGCAGTGAGCACCTGGGGTCTCTGTGACAGAGCCCCACACATCCACATGGCTGCCCCTGCTTCGAGCTGCCGCCGACCCTCACCCCAGGGAAGGTGCCCGTGGCTGGGGTCAGAGATGCTTTGTAAAAGGTGGAGCAGCTTTGCAAGAAGCCTGCCTGGAATAGCAACCCACTAACAAATCCCTCCAAGATGCCTGATTGCAAGAAATGGGAGCGCTGGGGGAAAAAAAAAGAGCCCAAAGCCGGACCTTCAGCCCCAATGGCTGTGGCCATGGCAGTTGCATGCAGAAGCACTTCAGTTATACCTTGTGTTTTGTAAACCATCCTCCTCCGTCTCCCCTGTCCTTTACAGCCCCTTGCATCGAGGGCTGTTAAAGCCAGGGCAGCACAGCAAGGATGGCTAGGCACCAGCTCTCCACTCTTCCATCCAGTGCGGCAATTTGGGGACAGCTGGCTTGGTGTGAAAGAGAGAAGCGAGTCTTTGCCCAAGGGACAGCAGTCAGGCTGAGTGAAAATTGCCTTCACCACCAATGGCCAAAAGGGCACAGTGGTAAAGATGGTTTGCTGTCTTGTGAGTGAGGGGGGCACTTTCACGCACCACTTCCCAAGCCCTGGAAACCTGGAGTGTCCCCTGAAATGCCTCCTCCTGACCAACAGCCTCCTGCGTTAGGTCTGTAGAGCCCATGGCATTGCTGGCAGCAAGGGATGGAAGATGATGCCATCCTGGCTTTATTCATGCTTCCTTGGAATGAGTTCACGTCTCTCCCAGGAATCTCTATTCACTTCTGGATGCTAAGAAAAAGGTCCTTATCTTCTGTGTTATGTATTTCCTTGCCTGAAATCAAACAAGGAGAATCCCTCACAGAATTAGCACAGCAGATACCAGCACAGAAGCCAAACCAGGAACAGTAACATTAGCAAACACCACGCTGGCCTCAGCACAACACTCCTGCCTGGGAAAGCACAGAGGCACCACGTACATCTCCGCTGCTGTGCACTTATGTGCAAGCTGCAGGGCCAGGGATTAACCTCCCCAGCCAAAACCAGGAGCAGGAGACAGGAGTCACAGGCTGAAAAATCAGAGCTAGAAAAATCAGAGACCACAGCAAGGCAGAGATGGGGATCCAAACCTGCTGCGTATTGGGGAGTGCTCGGAGCTGGGTTCAGAAACCAAGCCCTAGCCAAAAACTCAACAGCTCCTCTTAGCTGGCAAGGACTTGTGCAATCTCATGCCTGGGCAGAGCTGGCCTGCACCACCTGAACAACGTAAGATGGTGTGGTAAAGTATCGCCTGTAAGCTGCTCTTGCTCTTACAAGCTAATTTCACCTCACCCCCGTTCTCCATATGCACACAGAGAGCTTATTTTCCTCTCTTTCCATCTGCAGGACATGAGGTTTTCTCTTCAATATTATAACCCTTCCAGCAGATCCACTTGTACTTTTTTTTTTTTCATATCCTTGCTGGGACATATTAAAAAAAAGACCTGATGCAAAGCTGCTTTCCATGGCATATCCTCCAGACTGGCCTGCTCCTTTCCACAATCCCAGCCTTTCTGCCAAACCCACCTTGTACTGAAAACTAACGTTTATTTACACTTCAAACACACTCCTGCTGTGTCCCAGCCCCTCTGCTGAAGTACAACAGCATTGTGAAGAGTGCCTGCCACTTCCAGAAGGAAAGTCCAGTAATTAATGACCATGGGAGTCCCAGCTAATCATTCTGCATGCATTACCTTTGCACAGAAGCCAGCAAAGTAATAAAATCACCAGGACCGGTGTGAAATGCTGCATTGCCCAAAACATAGCCACCTGCTGCTACAGTATTTCCATAAAACCCCATCCCCTCTTCTCCCAGGCCACTCCACTCCCACATTTATTTTGCTGCACCGTGTCCTTGAAGGGCAAGTGTCCTCACACAGGTTTTGTCATGCCCTAGAAAAACATCAGAGTATCTCAGCTAGGCACCTGCTTTTATTCTTCACCTCAATAGCATTTTGGGGGGTTTCTGCAGGCTAAAACGAGCATCACAGTTAAAAACCAGGCAGATATAGCCACGTTCAGTGCTCAGAGCTCTGCCTGGCATAGGAATATCCAGAAAAATCCAAATTTTGCAATATCCTCTTTACCTTTCAGGTTACTCTAGGTCCCCAGTTCTGTGATGGGAGAAGCTGAGCCCCACCTCTTTAAGCAAGCACTCCTTCTTAGCTCTTACAACCACATGCAATCAGGAAGGTTGCTCTTGCTGCCCCACTTCCAGGTGGTCCCAATTAATCCCCTGGAGTTAGAGCACAGCACATAATCAGGAGCTCGCCCATGCAGTCGGCAACAGGGAGCCTCAGACACACTGTATTTATCTGTAAATCAAAGTGAAGCTAAGCAGCTCCCCGGCCCTGACAGCATTGGTGTGTCTCCCAGAACATATTACAAATGATTTTTATGACATGCTATGTGTCTTTCCACGTTGGACAACGTGTTTACTCAAGAGTTTCTTCCAAAAAAAAGTGCCAGGGGCTGTCCATTGGGACCAGAATAAATTCAAGATGATATGCTGTCCTGTTTTACTTTTTGTCCATCAATATAGCCATTGTGCTGTTTAAAGAACTCAGAAGAGTTTTGTTAGTGGAAAGCTTTTCAACGCTTTGATTTCTATTCCCCCCTCCCTTCTTTCTCTGCAAAATGCCACTTGCAATTCCCCATCTTTTTCTTTTTTTTCCCAGGTGGTTAAGTTAAAACTTCTGCCCAAAGGCTTCTGGCAAAAGTTTGCCCTCAGATATGTGCATTCAACTACTGGTGAAATTAGTGGCTTAGTTTGCGTGCAAGTTGGAGGAAGGAATTTGGCTCCATCAGCTGCATTTTCCAAGCGGCCACAGAGTACACGCACACCAATTGTTTGGACCTGGCGCTTCAGACACCATGGCCCAGGGGCAGCCAAATTCCCAGACCCCCGCAAGCCACATACCAAAGTCTCCACACTGGTGAGCTGTGCAGAAAACATACCTCAGCCCTCGGCACTGGAGGGGGGTGTAGCACACCCACGGGACATGCCAGCAGGGGAGCAGGGTGCTGGCTTTGCTCTCCAAGACTTCACCACCTTCTTGGCCACAACCCTGCTCAGCTGCTGGTAGAGCCAGCATGGAGGAAAGTTGGCATTACGCATTAAAAAAATGTGCATTATCCACACATTGAGGATCTCCCTGGGGTTCTGGTGGACCGCTGAGTGAATCAGCTCATGTAGGACCCCCACTTGCTCTCCTCTGATTACAAAGGGAGATGGGTGTCTCCATGCGCTGCCTGGAGTTATGTCACCAGACACCCACAGGCTCAAATGTCACATCCTATCTGCCACCCCGCACAAAGGCAGAGCGCTGCCTGCCAGCAGATACCACTGAAACTCAGTTGGGGGTTTAACACTTATGGGATGTCCACAGGGACATTTGAGGCAGGCTGGATCCTCTGTAGCACTTGCAGGGAAATCAGCTGCTTCCTGGTGGAGGGAGGTTTGCTTTCGCCCTTCCTGGCGTCTGGAATCCTACAGCTACTCTTCCATCATCTGCTCCTGTTCAGGCTAGTACCTCCGATGGGTGGTGGCAGAGCAGGGGAACCTCAAGGGTGGCTCCTCCGATTGGCCCTGGCAGGAGGGGACAGCAGGTCACAGAAGGGCTGGTTTTAGAACTGTAGCAGACTGAGATAACAACTCAACCGACACTGTGCCCAAAAGTCAGACAAGACCAAGCTCAGCCCTTTCCCACAGACATATGTACATTTAAATATGTGCATGTGCATACACATACATACAGGCAAACATAAAGTTAACATCCCTCAGCCCTTCCTGATTCTGGCAAAAAGGAATTATGATGGATGCTAGCCTTGGTCTTTGGGATCCTGGCGTGACCAAGCCGTCTCAGAAGAAAACCTGGTTTTGGGAAGTCTGCCTCCTTCTTTCCTCTGCCCATGTGTGCACGCATATGTGTGTGTGGTGGTCTCTGTGGATAAGTCTGCCACTATGGGGAAACTGGGACAGAGGAAGCAGCACTGTGCGCGGCTGGTCCCCATGTTATTTCAGTTAGCAGCAGGGTGGTAATGAATTCCAATATGGGTGGAGGGTGGAAGAATGAACCAGCCCAACATTAATCTCTTTTGTTCGTTCGGCTAACAGCATAATCTCCAAATGTCCACAGACTGTTCTTCAAAAAAAAAGAGGATAAAGAGCAAACGATGTAACATGCCCACCGCATTTCCAGCCCGAAGGCTTTTCTGGTATTTGTGTCCATCTCTGTTCCAGTCTTAACAACCCCTCCTCCATGCTGAGACACTTAGGGAGAAAACAGCATGCCTGACCCAGAACCCAACCAATATCCTTTAAAAAAACTGGTTATTCCCTCTCTTGGGTTTTAGTAGACAACATAAACACGCATCAAACCAGGCTGTTCACGCAAATCTTCCAGGTTGGCTGTTGAACTGAAGACAAATACAGCATTTCCAGTCTACAAGAGTTACCTTTTTGTCAACAGAATTGCTTAACAGCTCTGGACCAGCACCTTCTTCCAGAAATACATAACCGTCTCCCAATGGTTAAAGGCTGCAAAGGCTTTTAGTCATTCACTTGACTTTCCTGGCCCTTATCCTAAAGTTCATGTTCTGCAATAGGCCCACTGACACCCGTGAAGCTGATCATTGAACAAACACTCCTTGCCATCAACAAGAGCATCAAGAGGTGACTGTGCAGGAACACATGTGACTTACAGACCTACTGGCATAGTGCAAGAGTTTCAGACCTTCTACCCAGACAGTGCCCACAAGTGATGGACTTCCAACAGCTTTGCTTTGATTTTTGACCTGGAAATATTTCTAACCTTCAAAAGTCTCTGTACCTCAGTAAATGCGAGGGTTTTTTTGGACTGAACCTTTTCTCCAGCATCCAAGTAGTCCCAGCGGAGCTGAACCAAAAAAAGCCCAATAAACTGTTCAACTAAAAGAACAAAAATAATTGTCCCCAAAGGAAGAACCTCTCCAGTGTCTTGGCTACATAACACAATGATAAAGCTGAGTAAAACTAGTCACAGTTTCTGTTGACTCCAGAGACCTGGATGGATTTTGTTGCCATCACTTTGAACTGAAGGACACAAAAGACCTCATTTATTCTTCCTTCTTCATTCCCTGCCATAAAAGTCAGGAAATGCAGTAATATGGCATTTCCAGTGCCATTTCATTCACTTTGCAAATGTATTTTTATTTCCCAAGGCAAACAGAGAAGCGAGACAGGCGTCCATCCTTAATTCCAAATTTCCTGCCGTTGACCAATTTAAACCATAGATCTAATGCTAGGACGATATTTTCTTCTATATGTGTCTTACTATTGATGTTAACCACTTACTTTTTATTTCCTACAGCAGCTGGAAACATGGAAACACGTACTGAGAGGGCTGAGTCACCTCCCCATTGTCTAATGTTAGCTTCACAGCCTGGACGCAGCTCAGTAAGGACATTCTTGCCTCCAAAACCAGGAGCCCCCCATCAGGGTGGAGCACAGACCTTCAAAGAGGAGAAACAAGTAGCAAGGAGCACTGCCAAATTGGGGAAGGTCAGACAAACAGCCAGCAGGGACAGACAGTCAAACCTTAATCCCGCTAAATGGAAAGCGGATAGTCCTGAAGGGAGGGGGAACTCCTGCTACTCTGTCTCATCATCTGAACAGCCAGGATTTCAGCTCTTTGTGGACAACAAGAGCTGGCAAGGATGGGGGAGAGCCACTGCCTTTATCTCCTCCCCAGTTTACACTGCTGACTGGGAGCGAGCCCCCAGCAGCAGTCCCTGACACCAGCCTGGGGACCCCCCATGGACTCAGCTTGGGTTAATAACGTGTGTCTTTCCTGGGAGCCAGGGATTTGTTGTGGAAACACTGCCAGAAGGACCTAACTTTGGCTTCTTTTCCCAAACATTTGTGGAAAGGCTGCAAAGCATCTGCTGGGACCCCAAACTGAAGGGAAGCCAAAGGCAAGCAGTGAGAGATGCCCCATCAGGGCTGCGGTTCCCGCCAGAGACATAGTGCAATTTCAGCCCCTGGCTCTCCAGGGCAGGGACGGGTAGAGGATTCGCTCCTTCCTTCCCTCCTTTCCAAAAATCATCTTCCAGAAAAAAGGGGAAAGGCTGGATCTGAGGGACTTGTAGACACAGGGGGGGAAAGCTCAAGCACGCTCCACCTTTGCACCTCTCCATTGGTAAGGAAGGTGCCATTTCGGAGATAAGCAGGGGTGCAAGAAAAAAAAAATACCTTCCTATTTTTTTAGGGAAATAAAAGAAAACAAAGATGGAGGATATGAGACTGCCAGCAGGAAACCAGGTCTTAGCAGAGTGAGGTGTAATGAACAGAAAACACCAGTCCATAGGGCTCTCTGCAGGCGACAGTTCCAACTGTAATGGAGCCATCAGAAAAATATTGTTTTCCTTGCAGTAACACCTCAAGCCCAATTTACTACAAAGAGGAGAGAGCTGTAAAAGAGTGGGAAGTCTCTTCATCCACTGCTGCTTCCCAGGGACTGCATGAGGCCAGTTCAATTTGCACCTTTTATCACCCCTGCCTGCATTTCACTTGTTTGCGGGAAACCCTCTCCCCAAGGCAATAAAACCAAAATTACTGCAGAAAGCAGGCCATGGAAACGGCTCGCCTGGAATTCGAAGGGGCTTTGCTGGGGCAAGAGCTGCCAAAAGGCACCATTGGACCCCTCTGCCCCAGGGCACCCCGCGGCCCCCCTATCCTACCAGCACCCATCACACGGCACCGGGTGCCCATTCCCTGCATGGAAGTGGTACAAGTTAAGCTCCCCATTTCTGCAGCTGCCCTCCCACCCATGCATTTCCTTCTACCTCCACTTGAAAGCCCCAGCCTGATAGGAACCTGGGGGCTGAGCCCACCAACAGAAGATGACTTACCAGCTCTGCTCAGTTTTTCAGCTTGCAAGCTTTCCCCCAGCTTGGCTGCTTGCTTGTGTCATGGAAATACAGACCCTCCAAATTACAGCCCATTCCAGAGTCCAGCTGCTAAGAGAGCAGCAAGCCCCTCTCAAAGTGTTTTCTGTCATTTTTCTTCTCTGTTTGTGGGAAACGAGGGTCCACACAGCTCCCTGCCTCTCTACCGCTGCAGCGCTGCTGAGGATGAAAATTGCCTCAAGGAGCACAAAAACAGAAGGAGCTGGTGCCGGCACCGGCCAGGACACACAGCACCTGCATAAAAAGACAGAAATAGGGGAAATAAAGTTTTTTCCCGGGAGGGTGGATCAGGGAGGATGTTTTGGTGCCTAACTGTGTTCAGATCCACAGGCAGCCAGGATCCTCACTGCTGCCGGCCCCCAGTTCACTCCAACCTGCCAAGGGCGTCTTTGCCCATCACCTGCATGGCTCTGTATAGGCAAGAAATAGGAAATACAGGCAGTCCTGCTTTTGTGGGCTGATAATTGCTTGTGAGCTGATAAACCACAGCTCTTCAGGCTGCTGTGACCTGCCGAGCACCCCCTCCCTGACCCAGCCCTCCTCTCCCACTCAGCTTTGCTTTCAGGAGAAATTAGGCTGAGTTTCAAGCAAACCTGGGCTGAGCTTCAAGTGAGCCTGAGCCAACTCCTAATTTATGCCGTCAGCATATTGTTTGGGGTCAAAACCATAACACACGTGGAGGCTTCGCCTCATTTTTGCTCCAACCTGAAAGCACATCTGAGACATCCTGGCTGCCTCTCACTGCCAGCAGTCGCCTGGATCACGGCACGGGGCAGAACTCAACTGGGAGCAAAAGGAGACAGGTCTCAGAGGTCGGGCTGGAGCAAAGGACTAATGCACGGGGTCCCAAGTCTGGCCCAGGCAGTTATTTTGGGGTCATGCTTCCAAGCAATAAATTCTCAAAAAACAGATCTCACTGCAGCAGAAGATGCTGTTAGTCTTAATTAGGCAGAGCTGCATCTTATCAAGTAACCCTTTGCCAGCAAGGGGGGCTGCGCATGAGGTGACATGGGAAATCGGTTTCTGGAAGCTGCCAGAGGCAGAGTGGCTGGATGTCACCCCTGGTTAGCAGGGTGCAGGGCCAGGGCATAAATGGTAGGGCTTGACCAGGAAAATGTTTCTTCATTTAAGGACACCCCAGAGAATGATAGTATTTTATGGATGCTGGGGTGCAGGGGGGTGTCATCATATACGTCTGTCACTCTGCAGGCATAAGACACTGATGATATTTAGCTTTGCCGCATTCTCTCTCCTCCCAGCCCCTTTTTGAAACGTCACACCTCTCTCTGGGTCACTTTTTTCAGTGCAGGAAAGGGGAGACTTGCAATGGGCATGAGAGCCAGAAAAGCCGATGACCCATTTCCATAGCAAAGGGGGCATCACGGGCCATGGGTGCGCATCCAGAGCCCCCCTGCTTCCCACACACTGGCTGAGACTACTCACACAACATCACCGCTGCCAGAAAGGCTGTTCACAACGCAGGAAAGGGCTCTCCCCTCATAACAGATCTGCCAGGCAAACTGAAGAGCAGGAAGGTAGACTTTCTCCTCTGGAGACCTCTACTCCAGTCCTGTAAAATTCACAGAGAAAGGTTTTGGCAGGTTAGGGCTTTGTCTGCACTGCAAAAACCAAAAAACACCTTGAATTAGCAAGGAGTGGTAAATCAAATGAACATTGAGGTGCTGAGATGGGAAGTCCCCCCCCATTCCTATGAGTTTTAGCAGCAGCATGGGTGGAAATGTTGGCCAAGCTTCACCAAGAGCATCTACCCCATGCAAGAAATCCCATCTACATATGGCGTACAGGTATGACATACAAAGTGTATGAGCCACCTCTTCACAGCATCAACACAAGAGGAAAACTGTGGTCTGCAGGGGGCAAGTGGAGGGTCTGTATCTGCTTCAATGGCAAACGCTGGCCTCGAAGCAGCCACCAAGATGACGGCATGGAAGCCATCATCTCAGTGGAGGAGGACAGAGAAGCACAGCTCTTCTCTGTGAATTTTGCCCTCTCCTATGAGAAAGTTTAGTCTTGCTGGGAGTCTGCATTTATATTGTGGCTGAAGGAATCACTCCAAACTGGAGACCAGTAAGTTAAACAATCTCCCCAGCTTGTCTTTGTGCTGCAAACATGTTCCACAGCACTTCAATAGTTTGGGCAACGGTAGGGCTGTGTGTCATGTATTATTTCTGGCCATCTGGAACAAGCATTAACCACAAATAAGCAAATTTGCTTGTTCTTTACTGCAAAAAAAGAAGAGCCTTGCCAGAGCGATGCTCATTTCCACCGATGACAGATGTTTCGGGCATGCTTGGGTACTGACTGCGGCATGTAAACCAGAAGCTGCTCTCCTCCATCCTCAGGAACCACCAAGTTTCATGGGCTAAGATTCTGAAAAACATGGAAGAGGGGGGGGAAGAAAAAAAATAACATCAACCTTTTAAGTTGACTCAAGTTTACTTTTTCCCCTGGGTTTTGGACCTGGTGTTGGCTCTGGGGTGAAGCTTACCCAGTGGCTCTCTGCTTCTCCTCGCCCTGCCAATTTTTTGCAACCCTGGGCAGCTTGCAGGCAAAGCAGCACGAGCTGCCCAGGACAGCAGCGTGGTTGAGGACGGATGGGCACGTAGAGGCAGAGCCCCCGTGGACCATCTGAATTGGTGCCTGGAAAAATCCCCAAACCTGGGAATTGCAGACTTCTTAATGCGCCAGCCCCACGTTCTCCGTATCCATACGCACATGCTTTCTCCCCCCTCCCTCTCATACACATGTGCACGCAGGCGGCTGCTGTCTTACTTTCAACCTCCTACACGAGCCAGAGGGACAAAATGAAATCAATAAATAACCACTGTTAGCTCCTGCATTTTCAAAGTAGTGCACAGGGATTTGAGTACATGTAACTTCCATTAACCTCATTTAGAGTCAAAAACGTAACACCCTGGCCCACCGCTCTGCAAACGCCGAGACTGTGCTGCAAGCCACTAGTGCTGGCAAGCCCTCGCTGTTTCTTTGCCCAGACCAAGGTTGGGGTTTGGGGTTTGTTGGTTTTTTTTTGTAGTGGGTTTGGGGTTTTTTTTGTGTTTTGGGGGTTTTTTGTTGCTCTGGGTTTTTTTAAAGAGGAGCGGCTGCTGTCCTGAAGTTCTCATTTCCCCCTGTTATTGTTTTCAATTGCTGGCACTATTTAGAGGGGGTCTGCAATCCAGGACCATCACAGCCCCATATGTTAGGATTTCAACAGCAGGCTGCCAAAACGCACTGTGCTTTACTGCTAACCTGCATGTGCTTAGAAGAGGTGCCCAGGTGGTCCCGTTTCTTGCAGAAGTTGCCCTGAAAATGCATGGGCCAGGAGCTCCTGGCTCAACACAGGAGAGGTTGGAGGTGCAGACTCTGCTTTCTCTTTCTAGGCTTGTACCTATGCATATGTTTTTTCCAGGATGGGGGCAGATACCAGCAAGAAAATGAAACCGACAGGAGGTTGAGGCCACCCCACTGGTGCTCAGAAGGCTCTGGAACACTGCACCATCAGGGCTGTTCTCCCACCAGCCAGGAGCAGGTACACATAAGGCACATAAGCCTCACGAACTTTAGGAGAGCACATCCCCTCCATCATTCCACAAATCCGGAGGATTTCCATGAAGAGCCATAACACCAAAGAGTGCTGACAGCAAGCGCTGCCACCCAGAGCAGGGATCTTTATCCCACGCGGCTTTGCCAGTCGAGATGACACTGCTGCATCTCAGCATTACAAGCGTCATCCCTTTGATAAACAACCCTTTACACCAGGTAAAAACCAAGGGCTCGCTTGCTGCAGGAATTACTGCAGCCCAAGCATAATGGATTTCTTATTTTTGTTTTTTTTTCCAGCCTTGGTAGACAAGGGATGTAATTAGCAAATTAAAGTCATTGCATCCTTCCTTACCTTTGCTCTGAGTAGCACGGAGCAGCTCTCCAAACTGCGGCGCAATAGCACATCACTGTGCATTTACACCCCGATCAGCCCAGACCTTTGATTGTGTATTTTTAGAGAAGCTTTTAGGAGACATGGCAATTGTCTTCCTTTTTAGGAAATCCTTTCCAAGAATACTAATTTCTAATCAGGGCTGGGCACAGAAGAAAATGTCCTTCCACAGGAAAGGGCCTTCAAAATGTTCGGCAACAAGTTTGGGAGGCAGGTGAATTGTTGCAAGGTTTTCCTTTGTACTCATTTTCTCTTTTTATCTACTGGAAAGAGGACAAAAAAGAAGATGGATTATTTTTTTAAAATAACAAAACATAAGCCCAAATATTTTTGTAAGAAAAGCAGAAGAGAAAGGAACATGTACATTTAAATTTCATGTAACTGAAAACCCCACTTCAGGTAAAGACACTTCCATAAGTGTTCGCTTCCTATGGAAAAAAAAAATATCCATTTGCAACACTTTCGTCAAAATGTTTTTAAACAAAAGGCATTTGTTTAAAGAAATTCAGCTGCATCTCAAGCAGTTTAGCACATGTAAAGAAAGCGTGCATGCTGCTGGCAGAGACATTTCTCTATCAGAGCATTTGCAAAGATTTCTTATTAAAAAAGAGCAGCTATGGGCTCTTTTCCTCTCCCTCGGCATCACCAGTGCGGATGATGAATCCATGAGCTGAATCAGTGGAAAAAAATATTGTTGTTATATGTTAGCTAAAAAAGTGATGCAAAGACTAGTTCTGCTCAGTGAATGACTTATCTTTGGCTACATTTAAGCAAAGCTTTCAGATAACACCTGGAGACGAGCAATCAAACCCAAAAAGCTGTATTTGTATACATGGATGCAGTTCCATACACCTGGTCATAAAAGAACAAGTCCATCTACACAGAACAGAGTCACTGGCACAGGAAGATACGTGCTGTTGTACACAGCTGTGGAGCAGTGGAGTTTATGAAACCCCATTTACTACAGCCTCGGACATCTGGCTTGGATTCTCTGGTGTCTGATACAAGGTGTGCTCAGACACAACCTTCCCCTCAAAAGCAGAACATGGAAAGATTTTTTTTTTAACCTTTTTGCAAGGCCACCTATTTTCCCAAACCCTTAGAAAATTTAAAACCCCAGGGGATTTCGCTCATGTTGAAGCTGGCCAGTGGGGAGGACACACATCAGAGGCCTGTGCACAGAAGCACTGCAATCACATCCCGCTTCATTACTGCAAGAAAGTTCAGCAGACACAACTGTGCATAAATACTGAGTCTCTGCTCAATTATGCACCTACACCCAGGCATGAAGCGGTATAAATTACAGTAGAAAACACTACCTAAGGTGCAGGAGCGCAGGTGAGGTCTGCCTAGTGTCCCCTGCACACCTCTCTCGCCATCAGCCTTCCCCTTGCATAGCACAGGATCTGCCACCCTAAAAATAGGCACAACAGCTGATCCCCACACAAAAGACCCTCCATATCCCAGGAATTTCACATGGCTGACAGAGAGGGGAGCAGTCCTGCTTTGTGCTCCCAGCCCAGAATACTGCCGTCAGCCCGTCTCTCCATCCCTGGCTCCACAGCATCCTCGCAGCTGAGCTCACTGCAAGCCCCAACAGCCCCACACATGCCCCCATGGATGCCTCTCCCTGTGGATTTACACCAGTATATACAAACCTGGGCTTTTCTTATTCTTGCAGGCTGGTCTGATTTTCCATTGCATGGATTTTTGTGATGGATCTTTCCACTCATTTTCCTTCCTCAGCCTAAATCTGTTCTTTCACCCCATTTTTGCCAGGTTCTTACAGTCTTTATGGCAGTGCTTTACAAAGTCCATGCAAGGTGCTCAGGGCAGGACACAGGTGTCATGGGAGCCAAAACCTGCCAGCCCTGGCAAACTACGAAATAAAATCAGATCCCAAAAAGCTGTCTGAAGGACATTGGCAAAGTGCTGCCACGGGTGATGCTCTGAAAATTGTGGTGGTTTTGAAAACAGTCACCAAGCCTGGAGAGGACTTGCTGCCTTACTGATGCACCACCCTTGGTATTTTAGGAAACAGCAGTTTTCCTCACCCCATACCTTTGGTGTTGCTGTAGCAAAAACAACAGTGCACTAACCCATCATAACTATGTCACTATTAGCCTGGTAGCATCGTTCCCACCCTGAGAGAGGGTGGGGAAATGGGGTAAAAATGTAGCATCTAGGGACAACAGCACCTCAGGGGGAAACACAGCTGGAGGCTGCCCGGCAGGACAAGCCACCCCCCGGCACCCTACAGGAGCAGCGGCTGGGGCTGGGTAAGCCCAGACCTGGGGCAACACATGGCAGGTGTCACTGTAAATTACCAGGGATAAAGCCAGGACAAGCAGGACACCTTTTTAGGACAGCAACAGCCTCGTGTAGAAGAAGCCTGGGCAGGCGAGGTAGAATTCAGCGGCTCCAGGCTCTGGCTGGCGGGTTAGCAGATATTAGGACCATCCAAGTGCACCTGCTATGTCCAGTCAGTGCCACAGAGCAAGCCCACTGCAGGCAGACAGAGGACCATAACAGGCTGATAAATGCCTTATCTTGTCATTACGTTATCCATACGCGCTTAAATCCCAGAGCAGATTTCGCCAGCTTGGCTCAGCCCGCATTTCCCCGCTCGCGCCTGCCGGGCTGGGCAGCAGGAAGGTGCAGAGTGCTGCTCTGACACCAAATCCTTTTGTTGTCTATTTATACCCTGTCCTCTGGAAGCGGCTCGCTAGCGGCTGTCACTTGGCGTCTTATCTCTCCTCGCTTCACAAACTGTCTCCTGGCAGCCCCACTGCACCCCTGCCACCACTTGGGAGGCTGCTCCCATCCCACTCGCTTTTTTTTTTTCTTAACACATGAAAAAAAAGCATTGCAAGGCACCCAGAGTGCACTGTTTGGTTAAAAGGCAGGGGCTTTACCCTTCTTAAAGGCATAAGGATTTGCTGATGATCCCAAGATCGAAACTGTTACCTTCATTTTGTTCCTGGCCTGCAGAAGTTGATGCCTCCTGCTGTACAAGTGGGTACCAAAGGCAGGGTGCTGAATAAGATTCATTACAATGAACTATAACGGTCTCCCTGCTGACATAGCCTTAGATCTCAAAGCCCTTTAAAAGAATTTCCATATCATTACCCTTATTTTACAAAAGGGAAAACAGAGGCACAGAGGAAATAAATGACTGCGCACGTACACCCAAAAGCCACAGTTTCAAAGATTTTGAGCTTGTAAGACATCAAGCGCACCAGGACAGCAGTGACCAACCCATGGGTGTCCCTCCCTTCGTGTCCATCTCAGCCAGCATTTGAGACTTATTCTGTTCACATCTTCAGGGACTTTCAAAAAACAAACCATATTGCCCAACCGCAAGACTGGTATTTGGATCAGTCCAGATGAAGTTTCCCATTAAACCACCTCCCCATGAGGCCTTCACCCCCTACAGACCTAGGGCAGAGAGGATGGAGGAACCTATCTCCCCCTGGGTCTTTCCAGAAGCCACCACAGGTAGCACTGCAAGCTCTCCTTTGCTCTGGTGCAAACAAATATGAGGAGCTTTCAACCCTCCACCTGAGCAAGTGCTCAAGAGCATGGAGGGGGAGGGCTCAGGGTCATGCCTCCTCCTGGACCAACTCTTTACAAAAGTTGCAAACTAAGGTCCAGAAGGGTAGTCCAGCATCTGTGAGAGGATACTGGTCCCTGACTGGTGGCTGGTGAGACAAATCTCGCCTACACAGGAGGCCGCAGCCCAGCCCCACATGGGGACATACCCTGGGGAAGGACCATGGTGGACCCAGCAAGGATGCTCTGGGCACTCTGCTGGAGACCAACCCTCTGTTAATGTCCATTTTTCCCCGCTCTGGAAGACAGGGCAGCAGACAGACACTCAGGCAGTAACACCAACAGAGAGGGTTTATTTATGAGCAGTGTGTGTCTCTGCAGCCCAGTGACCCTCCAGCTGTCCCTGGAGCTGCTCACAAAGCCATCAGGCCAGAAAGTGTCAGCTGGGGCTTGGGGAGTGCGCCCACCCTCCCTCCCCAGGTCCTGTTGCACAGTCAGCTGGTGGGGACAGAAGAGGGCAGCCATGGGAAGCAACAGGGCTGCTGGCACCTGCTTGTCGCAGAAAAGCAAAAGCAAAAAGCCAAACAGCTAAAGCAGGGAGCAGGCAGGAGCAAAGCAAAGCCAGGGTGCCTGGCCCAGATGGAGGGAAGGCAATGGGGTACCAGAGATGCACAACCCCACCACAGTGGCAGGGATGGGCATGAGAAACAGGGGCCCCTCACAGGTTTGGGGAGAGAGACAGCCTGCAGACACCATAGCATTCAGCAGAGGGAAGTCCCATAAATGGGTTTTGTAGGCCATGTCCCAGCAACAGCTTGTAGGGACCAGCCTTTTTGCAGAAGGAGCAGTTCTTTGGAGGCAGACTGCAATTTTCAGTGAGAGTGTGACTTGGCTGGATTATACACATAGCAAGTGAGCTTAAAATCAGGCTGTAGAGGGTTCAAGGCTGAGCAAACCTCACCCCACAAAAGCTCATGAAGACCACAGTGCTGTTATAAGCCACCTCAGACCACCTTCCACCCTGAAACACAGCTGAGTTGTTGGCCATGTGCAAGAGCTCCTTATTTAGCCACGGCCGCATCCATCCCAGCAGCAAGAAAATTCCTCCTGCCAGGAGGAGCCCACTGACAGCAAACTCCAGCCGCTATGACCAATTTCCAAAGCATCTCCCATCTGGTCTCCCAAAACCCCTTTGCCTTGCGCTGGAAGGCTTTGGGGCAGCCTCAGAGGCTTTCTGTGTGCCTGGGGCTGGATGGGGTTTTCACTCAGAATACTTCAAATTAACTTCAAAGCACTGGTGAAGATTTGAGTGCCACATTGTTTCCTAAAACGTTGGCCCAGAAGGGCTCATAGGAATGAAGGAAGCAAGCGTTGCCTTCTGCTTGCAAACAGATTGCTTGGTGGCACCAAAAGCTAAGAAGAAGTCACTGTAAAATGCAATGCTGTGCTTTTTATGCTATTCTCTTTTTAATGTTTTCCCTGGAATTTGGGAGCAGTTGGTCTGTGCAGAAGCTTTACATTTCAGCTCTTCTCAGCAGCCCAGTTTGCCCCAAATCCTGGGTTTGCTGAGCTCTCTGAAGGACGATGCCCTGTAACTGGGCTCCCTCTCACACCTCTGGGCTAGTTTTGGGGCAAAGCTTAAGTACCATCCTCCCAGCAGGCCTGGGGTCTGACAGCTCTCCTGCTGACATACTTTTTTCCCTGCTAGAAGAAAACCTATAACTCTTCCCCACACCTCCATAACAGCCACATGCCAGCTTGGTCAGAAGACCAGTGCATTCATCCTTCCGCTCCTACCTGCGCCTTTATGAAGGTGCTTCTGTGCCTCAGGGACCCATGGGGAGCTCTCAGGCGGCACTTTCCACTGCACACAAAATTGCTGTCCGGTAAAGTTTCTAAATACTTTATGTGCACAGAAATACAGAAGCAAAATCATCTCATAAGGAGGTTCAGCTTGGGCAGAAAGCACTCCAGGCTGTAAAGAAACAACTGCAAGCTTTAGCAGTGTCTCCTGTGAGACGAGGAAGCCTGGAAAGGACACATTACACCCCCAGGAGCGTCTCTGGGGCCGGGTTCACCATCAGCCCAGGTGCCTGCTGTCACAACAGCGAATCCCCAAGCACCCGCTCCGTTTCACCCAGCCAGATCTTCTGTCCTCATTATTCCTCCTGCCTCCCGGCTGCCGATCCTCAGAAACAGGCTGGAAACACAGTCGCAGCTCCGAAAAGCTGCTGCCATCTCCTGGAAAGAGGCTCCTTCCCTGGAGAGAGGCGAGAGCGTGCAGGGGCCATGGGACACGTGCCAGAGGGGACCTGCGGCCACCGGGCACCTGCTGCTCTGGAGATGGCCTAATCCTCTCCCATCATGTCATACCTGTCACCCAGATGACCAAGGGTGATATCAGAAAACCGCAGTGCAAGACTGCAATCCTGAGAGCAGGTGAGGTCCATGGGGACCAGGTCTGGGGCCACCCTCGATTTCAGTGCCAGCTTCCCGTGGGCAGGAGCACGCTCCTTCCCAATACCTTTTCAACCAGCACTGGCAACACTTGGGCATCGGGGCTTCTTTTCTGCCCCTCCTCATTGCAAAACCAGAGCCTTCTGTGGAAGGAAGCTGTGGAGGATGGCTCCCCAGTGCTGGCCACTGGGACCCCATTACTGTCAGGAGGCTGGGAAGAAGGAAATTATTGCAACCCCCCAGCTCTCCTTTCATCTGCAGCTACCGCACAGCTGCCCAAAATATAACCTGCTACCGCCATAGGTCCGCACAGAGATAACTTGCAGTCCCACAAGCGTCTCTGGCACCGGTACACATTTTCATAAACACATCTGTCGAATAGGGTTGTGGTGGATTTCCCCCCCCTCCTTAAAAAAAAAAAAAAAAAGAAAAGAAAAGGAGGCTTAACCATTTCTCCCTGATGCTGCAATAGTGAGGGGTTCAAATTGCCTTCCCCGAACAGCGGTGTCCACCAAGGCACAGCTGATGGCCCCGCAGCAGGCTGCACGCCGACCATGAGCTGGCCTGTGCGAGCGTCACTGCAGTATTTATATCCTTTTATTATGCTTTAAAGCATTGGGGAAAGACAGGTGCAGAGTTGTGTGCGAAACAGCGGCTGGCAACATCCCCCCAAGCTTCAAGCTGTTACATACACCAGCATGGACACACACATGCAGGAGGGCAGAGACGGACCTTTTAAATCCCCACTGAGTACCAAAGTTGGGGATGAAAAGTCCCTCCTGGAGGAAGATGCACACTAACACGCAGTAAAGATCTGATGGGTAGATTAAACCCTCACAGGCAATTCCTCTGATAAAGACGCACCGCTTCAGCCCATGCAGCCGTTCAGAGGGGGCACAGCCAGCCAGGGACACCCCTATGTGCCCCGGGGAGCTCTTTCTGGCTGCTTCAGCAGATAAATCACTGCTGCCCTTCAGCTGCCACCCCAGCAGCACAGCCTTAGTGGGAGCTGCTCTCCAAAGGTGCCCAGAGCGGGACACACAGCTATAAGGCTGCAGAAAGGCCATTTTTGGTGTATGTTGGGCTGGGACAGCACCTCTTACCTTGTTTCTCAACTTGCAGTCACAGGGGGGATTTGCTGTGATGCGTCTGTGCATCCTCCTCGGCAAGGAGGGGGGATATCTCCTTCAGAGAAAAGCAACTCTTCTAGACAGAGACCAGGCTCTGCCCACTTGAGATCCTCCAAAACCTCATCTTCTTCATTAGGAATAGGTTGGTTGGCACCTTTCCTTGGTGTATCCCCAAAGAAATCTCCTTTTGCAACCTGGTGCAGAGTCACAGTATCCTCCGGCAAACTGAAAAAGCAGCATGGCCTGGGGTGGGTTTATTGCCCACAGGCAGAGTGTCACCATCTCACCAGGGGTGAACCTGACCCAGACTTCCCCAAGGCAAAATTAAGGGACAGCAGGAAGACACTGGTAGCTTTGTAGCCTCAAGTCAGCTGGAGCAAGAGTGAAGTGTCCTCACCAAGCAGGTCAGAGGTTCCACTACCTGGGCTGTGTTCAGGGACACCTCCCAACCATGTAACACCTCAGGGGGAGCCCCATGCAATGGCGTCATGTTCACAGCTGGCTAACAACCCCTCACTTTTCCTTAAAACAGGGGGACGATGATATTAGGGTTAGCAATATAATACCGCAGTGCCTCGAGCCCCCCTGGCCTGGGGCAGCAGTGAGCTGAGCAGCAGATTTGAGTCAAACCTCATCAATACAACTTGCCTTAGGACATGCCTGGTCTTCATGGGAAGGGGACAGGAAGCCTTGGGTTAATCGATACAGCATTAACACTTCATTGCTAGAAGTCAAAGCTGAGTTTAGCTTTGAAACCCACCTTGTATGGGTGGAGGCATCACCCAGGACTGCACCATACAGGATAAAGCCAGGTGCCACTGTCACAACTGCTATTCAGCCTCTACCCAAAATGAACCCTTTTCCTTCCTGAGCAGGGGAGGAGCAGAGGCAGATGGTGTCAGCATCCCCTGCAGTCAAGCACCTCATAAATCTCCCCTTCAGAAAGGCAGGGCAGCCCTGCTCTGCTCCTGGGGAAGAAAGCAGGTATTGTTCAGCCTCGGGCTCAGGTATGCCACAGGGAGCGTCTGTGCTGAAACCCAAACGCATGTGCTGTGGGACAGGCCGGTGCGACAGCCAGGACAGCCTGGGCTGATAAAAGACCACAGGTTTCCTCCCCACCGGGCTCCAGAGAATAGCACTTCCAATTTTTACATCGCTACGAAGACTAACGATGCACTTTATAATGTATGAAATGGAAATACTGAGATCAGGTTCACCTCCACCGCTCCTCCCACACACATGCCAGGGGTACATGTCGCTGGGCAAAGCTTGGGGGTTTCTGTTTCCCCCAGTACCAGCCCCAGCAGGACAGAGCAAAGATTTCACAGCGCACTTGCCAGCATCCTTCTCCTTGACTTCAAGGCAAAGCTCTGGGCACTTCTCCCCACCGACAGCCTGGGTTTGTAGATCTACATAACATCTGGCTCTGCAAGGGGAGACCCCCGGTCCCCCATGTCACTGCCGTGGGGAGAACGCTTCCTCTCCCTCTGCACACCTCCCCTGGGAAACCAAAGGTCAGCGAGCCAGAGGGAAATTTATGGGCTTCCCCTTCTAGAAGATTTCTCCAGATGGGACTCCCAACCCTGGATTTTTTTTCCAGGTGAAGAGAGAGGGGAGGAGGGAAGGAGAGGAGGGGAGATGGGCAAGGGCAAGGCTGCCGGTCACGTTTTTCTGCTCACAGCAAATGCATGGGACAGAGGGGCCAGCGGGTGGCCAGGATGCTACTTCTGCTGAAGCTGCAACAGCATCAGAAGATGTCGGGCTCCACAGGGGGCATGAAGCCAGCTCGAGCTCCAAGTTCCCGGCTCCTCAGTAGGTTCTCAAGCTCCTACCAGACCAACAGCAAAACTCCCCATCACAGCAGCTAGAGTTGCCCCCTGGAAAAGCTCCTTGTGCAAACCAGCAAAATTTTGGTGGTTTGATGCAACAGCCCACACTGGGAATAAGCAGTGTTTTAACAGGAAGAGGCACGACAGGTACTGTGCAACACCCTGCCACCCCGTTCTGGCCAGACCCACAAGTGCCAACCTCACCAAACCCCAGTGCCTCCTTGGGCAGCAGAGCTGGGGGGTGACATTATTTCAGTGTCCCTGCTTTTCATACCAATCACCTGTGTGCAGGCAGCCGGCACAGCGGGACCACAGGCATGGTCCAGCCTCCCCAGATCGCCTGTCAGGAAGAGGAAATGCCACGCATTTTCCAGCTGCTTGTACCTGCGCCAAGTCTAAATGCCACCCCTAAAAATACCAATGGGGAGGAGAGGCAAGCCACCAGCCGCTCACCTCCCCCCCCCCTCCAGCCAGGCCACCACGGCCACCCGGTTATTTTTGAATGAGGCAGCAACTTGAAGCAGCTGAGCGAGACCCAGCCTGCGCTCTCACACCTCCCCACGCGGGTCAGAGGGTGACAGCCCGGTGTCACTCACCACGAGGCAGCAGCAAAGCCTCCATAACACACTCAAACCAGCTGCGGGCAGGGGGTCAGCATCCCAGGAGCTGGTCTCAGCATCCACAGGACAGCAGGGGCTTCAGCCAGTGCTCCTAATGAAATTAAGCTCCTTCAAGGCTTCTGTCTGACCAGCAGCCAGCCCCGAGCAATTTTGATCCCTCTGGCAAACAACCCCAAGCACCTCGCTAGCTCCCCTGAAAGCCACAGCCACTGCTCCCCAGTAGAGAGGAGGGGCAGCAGCACCTCCGTGGGAGCACCGGCTCCACACAGAGCAAAGCTGCCCATAGCCCTGTGCCAGTTTCCATCAATATCCAGCCACAAAAAACATCCCTCAGCCCCAGACAAGTGCACCCAGCAAACCATAAGGCCCCAGTCACAGCCTGGCTGGAGCAGCTCTCCTCTTTTTTTTTTTTTTAATTGAACAGTGCCTTATTTCAAGGTCTGACTTATACTGGGTAAATGGGGCTGAAACCATCCAGCCACTGAGAATTACCTTCAAATTTCCCTGCTGCCTTCCTGCCCCTAACAAGCAAGAGGGGGTGACTGGGACAGTTCAGGGAGGCATTAGACACCCCTATGGTCCACAGCCCTGGGGGGCACATGGGAGGGCTGAGCTGGGTGTCATCTCCCTGTAGCCTGAGCCATTCCTCTGGGGGATTTGCACCTCCCAAAAACTGGCATGGTCTAAGGGCTATCGTATTGCTGGCACCGGGCAGGGACAGCTCAGCAGCGTCTCTCACCTCCCCTCCAAAACATGTCCCTGCGGCCAGCAGCACCCACACAATCCTCCCCGACATCACTCTGAAACCAGGGGGTAGTTTTGCCGTTTGCTGTTAAAGAGCTGCCACCTCCAGCCCTGCATGCCTTCCAGGGTGTGATGCCTCAACAGCACCCACACACAGTGCCATGGGCAAATGACCCCGGGAGTCCTTCCGAGGGCAAGAAATGTGGTGGCTTCAGCTCTGCAGCCCCTCTGAAGACACCAATCTGCAAAGACTGCAAAGCCCACCTCTGCCTGCACCCAAGATACAGAATAGAAACAACCTTCCTGCCAAATTTTTTATAGAGAATTTGCTTAAATGTCAGGCTTGCTAAGCAGGACTCCATGGTGCTTATTTAGAGCAAAATAATGTGATCTTTTTTTCCTGTGCAACGCACTCCAATCACCTCCTTGAAGCCACCCTAAAGCCCTGCTTGGACTCTTGGACCAGGCAGACCCACCTGATGCCTGCGAGCATCCCAGGACAAAAGGCTTCTGTGAGGATGAAGCGGTTGTCCAGGGTGGAAGCACAGAGGCCACCAGCAGCACATGTGCAGCTGCCCCAGATCCAAAGGGATGCACCAGCACAGTGGGGAAAATTGATGATGATGAGGGAAGTCCATCAGGCCGCACGCTGGCCCCACAGATTGATGGCCTCTGCAACGAGCCGTGCATAATGGCCAAGTTCAGGCTGCGGTGGCCGAGAGCTGAAAGGCAATGACCATAAATAAGCGGGGGAAAAGAGGGAAGACAGAAGGCTGGCAGGGATAAATAAATACTCGCACTGCAGCGGGGCTGGGGGAGGCGCAGGGAGAGGTGCTGCAGCACCGGGATGGGATGCAGCCCATGTTGGGATGGAGATGTTGCCCCAAAGCTGACTGCCTTGGGGCAAGAGCTTCCCATTCAATAACACTGAGCTGTTTTCCACCCAAAATCATCTTCCTACCCAAAACCACAGCCAGCTGCTAGAGGGGCCATGTCACACATCCGCTCCCAAAATACACCGGGAGGACAATAGTAACCAAAGGGACTTAGTACAGGGGATTTTTAAGGTTATAATCCCACCATTACCAAAGCTCTAGCTTGCTCTGATGTTTACCCCCTCAGACCTTTACACCTCAGCAGGTTTATCCATGACCAACCTGGCCACCTGGGCTTCCCTCATCACCTTCCTCAGCCAAAAGTACCAACCTTAGGCTTTTCCCTCCTTTTTCAGTTCTCAGCTACTGAGGAATAGGGGAGACGGGGGGAGCGGAGGGCACATAGCTGGAGGTTTCCCCTCATTGTCCCCCATCTGCTTCATTCAGGCCAGTTACTCTTCTCTGGCTTAAATAAGCCCTTTGCATTTTGTTGTGGTCTCTTCTCTCTTTTTCTCGCCTCTGCTGTTTTGTCAAGAAAAACCTTGCCCAAAGAGCCGCTGTGATTTACTGCGGCGTTAACAAATGTCGGAGCTTGGGAGCCTTGTAGGAACCGCTCGCTGGCAGCCTGCCTGGACAAACATACTAAAAGTCAACCCTGGCGTGGATACTTGAGGAATTAGTGTCCATACAAAGATGCATTAAATACAGGGAGAAAGACAGGGATTTTTACAACAGAGGCTTGAAAGCTTCCTTGGGGCTGTTTAACATATGGCGCTTCTCCTCTGCACCTGCCCCATGGCCCCTCACAAGAGCAGCTCCTGGCTCGCCATCCTTGTCACTGGACCCAAATGCTACTCAAGTTATAGTTCCCAGTGGGTGCTGCCAGTCTGGCAGGGGCTGAGCCCACCCGCAAGGTGGAGTTTTGTACATGTGTGTTTTAACTGTTAATTTTTCTCCCAACCCTCTCTGCCAGATGGGTTTTGCTGGTGGTGGGCACATCACAGAGCAACCCCTGCTCGGCAAGGCAGGGGTTCCCCACTTGCTACCAAAAATGTATTTTTAAATGCAATAAGTGGGAGGGAGAATAAAAAAAAACCAACATAAATCCAATTTTTTGCTCATGAAGTCCTTACACCCAGCTGAGCCATAGGGGAACACATCAGACCCATGGTACCCAGGCAGGGAGAACCATCGGGAAACCAGAGACACATTGGCCAATATAATGATTTTTAAAAACTCTCGGCATTTCCACAGTGGCTGCCAGCAGCTCCCCAGCCCTGCCTGCGTTGGCTGGACCATCTCTTCAGGCAGGTCGGGCCGGCCGTGCATCCCACACAGCCCCACTGCTCTGCTATTGTCATTTGCCCAGATCCCAAGCGCCGCATTAGGGAGGAATATTTTGCACATGCGTTGTGTGTGTTTTAAAAGTTAATTCCTCCTCCGGCACCTTCTGCTCAACAGATTTGTCCAGCATTGTCCGCACCGTAGAAAGCAGCCCCGTGCCAGGAGAGGCACGCTCAGCCTTGCAAAGCGCGGCCAGGCAATGTTCCTCAGCTGATGCCAAATTTCCAAAAAACCAAAAACAGAATATAGAAAAATATCATGTCTTAAAATAAAAAAATAAAATAAATACCCCCAGGGGCTCTCAATACAACAAAACTTTTTTCCCAAGCAACTCCATTCCCATATATGCACTGCCTGACTCTGAGGAGGGTCAGATGGAGAAGGCTCTGGAAAGGCAGTTATGTGAACTGATGCACTGCAAATCTCCTGCATTAAAGGGGATATCATAACCCACAGTAATTTAGCAACTTAAGGATCATCATGTTGACCCAGCTGACACAATGTTACCTTAGTTTACCTCTAGTCCTGCCTCCAACGCACAGCTCCTTGCCCATCAGGCGAGACCCGCAGGAACACACCAGGAATGGAGGGATGAGCTGATGGAAACCTCCCCTAGGTATTTATGCAGATGGCAGGAAATAAAAGGAAACTTGGAGGCCATTGGCCAAGCAGTCCCTTGGCAAAACCGCCTCTCAGGGGAACATCTGGGGTCACTACCCACCCTGAGGAGAGCTTTCCCATCTCCAGTGATCATGGTGGAAATGCAGCAGCACACCAGAGCAGGATGGAGAAGGGCTTCCCAGCTCACCCAGCCAGCTCTTTGCCCAGTGAAAGACTCCCCAGGGACCTTCACCTAATTAGGGCTGCAAACACACAACCTACACACATTCCTCAGCGTGAGGGGCAGGCAGGCCCTTTGCCCAGCAGAGAGGAGGGACTCAAGTGGGGAAAGAATGGAAAAAACAGCATTTTCTTCCCCGCCCCACACAACACCCTCACTGAGGGGGGCCAGCAGAAGCAGAGCCATTCTGCTTTGAGCCTGGACCTCATGTCCTCACCCTGGAAGCTTGCCAACACAGCCACAGCCAGGAGCGGGAAGAGGAAGATCCAGCCAGAGGGTCCCACCTGCCCACTCCCCCACACACCACTGGCCTCACATGAGGCACAGCTCGCTGTTCCCAAAAACACACCTGCTGGATGAAACCCTTCCCCTCACCCTCCCTCCCTCCCCAAACCTCCACAATGACTTTTCCCCACCCAGCCTTCTCCCTACTGAAAAGCTGCTCCTCCATCAGGTGGCTGCCAAGGACCCAGGGAGGGGCTTTAATCTTCAAAACAGCCAGGCTGTAGGAGGCAGAGGGACTTCTGTGGAACAGCCCTTCAGCACAGCAGCCAACCCACCTCCAAGGAGGGGGAGTGAGGGACTCCTCAGCTCTCTCCCCAGACTTACATCCTTCCACACCAAGCTGGAGCCAGGGAAAGGAAAACAACCCCCAGCTGGGCTTAAATAGGGCCAACCCATGGGTGTTGGGAGGCCCCAGGTGAGTCTGCTTAGGGTCATCAAGGCCAATTAGTGCCCACAGCGAGATGCAACTAATAACTAATCCAGGTGTTCTGTCCCTGTTGGGGTTTGTCCTTGAAGGGGCTCACAGTGTCGTCCATCCCTGTGCTGTGCACATTCATTGCACTTATGTCACCATCCTCTCGTTAATCCTGCACCCAGAGTTAAATCCAGCGCAGGGTTAGTGCGCACAGCCTTTCTTTGCCCATCCCCAAGGCACAGCCCAAAACTCATCCTTGCGCCACAGCGTGTTCGCCGTCAGGCTGAGCCTCTTGCGGCAAACCACAGGGCAGGGACTCAAGGCAAAAAGCCTCTTTTTTTTTTTGCCCTGCCAGGCAGGTAAAGTTTGGCTGAGGTACCAGCCGAGTCCTGAAGCACAGGGAAAGCAGCTTCCTACTGCAGGAAGCCCCGGCACCGCCGCGGGGCTGCTGGCTCTTCCCTCAGCCACCGCCGATTCAGCGGATCCCAAGTCCAGTCCCAGCCAGGTCCAGCATATCCCAGCATCCCTGAATTCGCCTCTCCACCCAGCCCAGGCTGCAGACCCTCCAAACAAAGCCCAGCCTGTTCCTCGCCTTTCCACCGGTGCCGCGTATATCACCGGGTTCCCCTCTCGGCTCTGCCGTGGGAGATGGCCCCGCGATGAATAGGTCCCTGTTTTGCCCTTGTTGTGGGACGAGCCGGAGGGTTTCAGCCTCCGCGGCACTTCGTAACTCGGGATTTTATTAGCCTCCGGCTGCTCCAATTCCGAGAAGCTCTAAAAAGAGACTTTGATTTCCAGGGTCTGTTTTTTCTTTGGGAATTAAAATACTTTTCATCTTTGTGAACGGCACAGCAGAGTTACAGAAAAAGGGTGGGGAGGGAAATTACAAGTAATCGGGGGGAATTACTGGAATGTGTGAGGCCTCTCCAAGCGCACCCTCCCCCCTGCCCCCCCCCAGCCCCGGAAAGGAGCTTCCATCCCATCTGAGCCGGGCAGGAAAAGTTTCCGTAAGCGTTTCTCAGCCTTTTGGGGCACAGCATGAACCCGAGGTGGAGGTGTGGTGGGGAGCCCTTGGCAGAGGTTTGGTGCAGGCTGCCGCAGGCTGCTTAGCCCCAAAACCCAGCCCATCGGCTTGTCAGAGCCTTTACAAGCCCCCAGACTCCCACAGAGCAGGAGCAGAGCCATTTAGTCCAGGTGAAAACATTTTTCTGTTGAAAAATAAGGAAAAAAAAAGCTGCTTGGGAATGCTGACTGGAGTTAATAAAGTTAGGAAAGTCACATAAAGAGTAATAAGAGTTGAGAAAGGGCTCTTTAACTTCTATTTTAATACAAATACTAGATCAAATGTGTGTTGCTGTGCATTATTGGCTGAAGTACACCTGTCTTGCTGACTTCTTCTTTCCAAACCGTGAAGACCTTAAAACTCTGCCTGGTGGGCTGCACTGCCGGCTGGCCTGGGGAGCTCTGCCATGGTGGGAACCCATCCCATGTTGCTCTGGTGGAGGCCATGCAGTTTGGCCCCGGAGAGCCGGGTCCCAGGGCCAAGACCTTTTTTTAAAATCTTATTTTCTTTTTAATCCTTTTTTGTATATATATATAAAGATTTGGGAAAACAATCCGGTTTCCAGAAATATGAAAATGCTGGGCCAGCCGCTACCTGGCCGGTGCCCTTCCGAGGTGTTCTACGGAGCGGGAGCTGTGCCGGGGTATCCCAGAGGAGCGCAGGGGTCTAAGGATGGAAATGGTGCTTCACTCCAAAATGCCCTATAGCAAAAACCCCTATAGGCACTGCTCCCTGACCCTGCTTCAGGCCTTGCCAAACCCTGTTTCCACCGGTGAGATGTCCCTGCGAGGGGTTACACCAACAGTAATCAAGAAGCCACAGGGATCCCCCATCTGTGTTTTACAAGGCCGACCTTGCCAGGGTGAAAAGTACAGGGGGAGCAGCAGGGAAGGCAGCACAACCCCCTCCGCTCCCGCCCGCTTGTAGTTTTAATTTGCTTTCTGCAAATCCCTGCTTCTGCAGCAAAGCCGGGACATCGCTGCGGCCTTACCAAGGCCAGCGGTTTGGGCACGATAACAGGAGATAAGATTTGGGGAAGAGCTGGCGGCAGAGGCACCCCACAGCAGGCGTGGGGGGGGACAAGGCAGGGGGCTTGGACCACCACAGCCCCATTGCTGGTTGCCCGCATGGCATTTGCAGGTGAATGCAAAAGGGGCTCAGAAAAAGGCTGACCATAGAGTCATCTTCTCCTGTTTTTCTGCTATCATTAAGGAGAAGAGCAGGCGAGGGGCCAGACATGCTGCCCTCCTGCAGGAGTCCCCAGGGCCAAAGCCAAGCTTGGGCAAGTGGTCACAGGAGAAAAATTTGGCCAGTGCTATAAGAAATGCATAATTTTCCTCCCCCCCTCAAGCACATCCTCCTGGTCTTCCCCCCTCTCCAGTAGCAGAGCTCACTTCTCCGCAAAGGCCAGGCTGCTTGGGAATAGCGCGAATGCAAAAAAAAAAAAGCAAAAAAAAACCAAGCAACTCGCCAAAATAATAAATAACTGGCAAATAAGTAGTTTAAGAAATGCTCAGGGAGCTGCAAACGGTCTCACTCGGCCCCTCCAGCGACGGGTACAACCGGGACAGCCACAGCCATGCCGTGGCATGGACCTTCAGGCCAGGAAACAGTCTAAATCGAGCTTCTCCCCTGCAGTATCCCAGGCTGCTTCCTGAGATATTATTGTTTTCCTTTGCTCTCTTGATGTATTGTCCCCGTAGCATATTTGGGGTTTCCCAGAGTGTGCCAAGAAACCGCTGGCCGTGACGCACCAGCCTGTTTTTAGGCTGCCGGCAGCAGCTCCTTCCTGCGGGGAGTGGGAAGCACAGCCCCCCCTACCCCCCTCCCAGGGCTCACCAGGGTTCCCCCACCTTCTGCCCCAGGGGAAAAAAATGCATTCATTTTTTAATGCCATCAGGGGATGTGAAAAATAACAATTTGGGGGAAAGAGGATGATGAGCAGCGTCTCTTCAGTGGCCCTGTGAATTGCACGGAGCTGTCTGCAGAGCAGAGCCCATTGCGCTGCTCTAAATCCTAAGACGCCCCATGCGTTTTCCTGGATTCGGCCAAATAAAGCTGGCGGGAAAGAAAAAAAAAAAAAAGAGCAGGCCACACCTTTCCTCAGCCTTGTTCCCAGGCAATAAAAATATCTTGGAGTGGGAGCCCCAGCTTCGCACCGCGACCACTGACACAATCGGGTTGCGGGCCAAGGCAGCAGGGAGCTCACCTGCATCGCTCGGCTTTGCTTTCCCGTGGGGTGGTTTTTGGGGATCCCAGTTCCCAGGCAGCATTGACAGAAGCTATTTGAGTGTGGAAATTAATGGCCTTCCCTTCCTGATGCTCCTGTGGACCCCCTTCTTCTCCTCCTCCTCCCTCCCCATGCCCTGCTTGCGGCAGCGGTGAACCCCTGCAAACCCAAAAACTCCCCTGGGGACCCTATGCCCAGGGCCACTTTTTTCCGAGCATCTCTCCAAATATATATATCAGCAGCAGAGAGGGGAGGAGAGCAAGAAAAAAACCATTTCGCGAGTATCCGTCTGTTTGCAGATCATTAATTCTCCCTGGGGAGCCCCGGAGCTCTTTCATCTGCTTTTCGCTAAGTTTAGGTTAGGGACGTTTTCGGGTGCAAGCGCAGTCAGGGAAAGGCAATGCCGCCCTGGGCTTTAGCAGATCGCTGAGGAGGAATTTGGGCAGGCAACAGGAAAGCTCTTTCCCCGTCTGGGAGGCATCCAGTCAGGACAGAAACAATCCTGGACGCTTTACACTCCCATGCTGAACGCTTTTATAAAAGTAAGAAGAATGGATGTTTACTCACAGGAAAGCGAAGAACGGAAAAAGTTATCAACACCATTGTTTGCCACAAATAATTTCACCTTCTCTAGTCATATGGTGTATTNAGGGACTACGTAGCACTTACATAGCTGGGCTCGCCCCCAGCCGGCCCCAAGGGCTCAGCTCGGACCCACTCCACAGCCCAGCCCGTTTCCCATCACCTCTACATCCCTTTCTCGCTCCCAGTGCCTTGTGGCCAAGACGACCTGACCCAAGCCCTGCTTTGAGAGCTGAGCTGCCCCTCTGTGGCTGCATTTATGGGGCTGACAGCTCTTTAATTGCCTTTTATTAAACACCCTGCTACAGCTCACAGCACAAAAGCTCAGCTAAGAAACCATCTCTGGCCACAGCACGGTTTGCCCAGGGTGTCTTCCCCCACACACACACACCACTGTGGTGGGGTTTAGGGGTTCACAGGCAAGCTTAGGCAATGTCAGAGCAGCAAAGGACACAAAACCTCCCCAAAATATTGCTCCTTAGGCATAAGTTGTGGTTTGTCCTTCCAGCTACTTCTCTGTGTTTCTGTTTGAGCCCTCTTACTTTTGGAAAAACCAAAAGCATCCCCAGACTCCCTGCATGGGGTTAGCTTGTTTCCGCAGGCAATTTGCAGGGAGCAGAGTTGCAATCAGCTGTGTTTCAGAGGTAATAAAACGCCGCAGGCTGACTTCTCAAAAGCTGTGCGAGGAGGATGCTGGAGTAAAGCCCGTGGGCATCAGGAACAGGGCACGCTGCTTCCCGGGGAAGGATCCTTCGCGGTCCGATCCGTGGCTCCCTGGTTTTCCATTGGGACCTTGCCAGCCACGACCTGACATCACCTTCCCGGCTCCCCCAGCACCCCCCCGCGACCGACAGCTCCCTGGAAAATGCAGCGCCCGAAGCCCGGTGTCCTGGCCCGTGTCCGGCCAAGGCCAAGGGCACGGGATCCCAGCACCACCTCCTGGCAATGCACCGCCGTGCACGGCCCGCACGCCGCCTGTAGCCAAAAATCCCCCCCCCCAGCAAGCCATGGGGACCACCCGGAGAGAGAAACCGGGGGCCGTACGGACCCCAACCCCTCTGGTGTCTGTCCAAGCCCGAGTGTTTTCCCCTTTCCCCAGTGTGGCTGTGGGCGCAAGACCCCCAGTTGCATCCCCCGGCGAGCAGCAGCTGCCTGCTGCGGGGTGAATAGCGGCGCGGCTCGCCCGAGAGGCGACCGAATTTAATTCGAGATGAATGGGCACCTCCCTGCCGCCCATGACATTTTCATTGCAGGCTAACAAGGGGAGAAAAATCCAATTAGGTGACAAAGGGGGTCCCTAATCGGCCATGCAGCCTGGCGTGGGGCAGCCAGGACAGCGCGGCATCCTGCGGGAGAGCGGGGACAGACCATGGGAAAACAGGAAAACCCTCCAAAAAAACTCCTCCAACTGCAGGATGGCAAGGCTGCTGAAGTGCACCCAAAAAAATGTAGTTATACAGTTTCTATTTGCACCTCCAGGGTCCCATCCCTATGTGTCCCAGATCACTGCAATAAAGCCGAAGTGGCCCAACGCGAGCCAGGCAGGGCAGGAGCATCTCCCAGGAGCAGAGCCAGAGGGCAGGGGGATAAATAACCTGCAGCCAGCAGCACGCTGCTCCTGAAAGAATACACTAATAAAATTTGGCAGGCTCCTTCTGGGGCATCCACCCACCACCAAGTATTCAACAAAACCCGGTTCCAGGAGCTGGTGAGGATGAACCACATCAGGGTTTATTACCAGAGAAGCTTTTTCAAACCACAAAAGATTTCAACTGCCCCTGGGTTGCAGTTTTTCCAGCAACAGGTGCCCTTTCATAATTTTAACTGGTGCAGCCAGTATTTCCATTTATCTCCAAGCTCTGGCGCCTAAAGGGGGGTTGTGTGTGATGGTGGGACCCCCCTCATGCACAAAACCCCCTCCTGCCCAAATGTGGGGAAGCTGGGGCATCGCGGGATGCAGCGAGGGCATAGCAGCGCACTGGGAAAGGCTGGGGGGGGTGGGGGGGGGCGGGCAAGCACATGAATAACGGCTGGGTTTTAAAGGAAGGGTGATAAATGGGAACGCCGCGCTCCCTCGGGAATTATTAACGGCAGGGGAAGGCTGAAACCTTGGCTTTGCCCCTGGAGCTGGGCTGTGCAGTGAAAGCCGATGGGAGGGAGCGGGCAGGGAGAGCAGATGGCCGGGGGGCACCGGGGGTCCAGCCAGGAGCAGGAGGTCCCCACCAGCACAGCGCAGGGAGCTGTTGCGCCGTACAAAGGCTGCATCTCCCGCAGGACACAGCTGGACCACGCAGGGGGGAAGGACCCCCAGGGTCCTCTCCTCCCTGGAGCCCCTCAGGTGGCTCCAGCTACAGCTCCAGGTGGCCACCGCTGAGTATTGACCCAGCGCTATCTCAGCTCCCACCTTATCAGGGCAAGGGCCAGCTCCGGGCACCAGCACCTGCCCCATTAATCTTCCCCCTGTCCCGCAGGCGCGAGGTCTCGGCGGCTGAAACAACCTGCCCCGGGAGGGAGCGGGAGGGCTTGGGCCACTGGTGCCCGGGGTCTGGGGATGATGGATGGGTACCTGGGAGGTGACAGGGAGAGGGTTTTTCTTTTTTCCCTTTAGCTCCTGCCAGTGCCCCGGCCCTGGGGAGGGGAGTGCAGGCAGGCAGGTGCCTTTATACCTGGGTATAATGGTGGCCACGTTTCCCACTGAAATTTGGGTACTGAAGACTTGGGGATGTGGTGCCCTGAGGAAGAGAGAAAATGAGCTCCACTTGCGTACACAGGGTGGGAGGGGAGGGGGAGATAATTTCCTTGCAATTAGTATCTGAAATAATGAGTCGAGCTGGAGCAAGGAGCCCAAGCTTCACCCGCATCCTTCAGGGTGAAGGTAGAGATGTGATTCCTCACACCGGGACCCGCTCCAGGCAGAGCTGCACAAAGACCAGGCAAAAATCACATCTGAGGCCCCAGAAAAACAAAGTAAAACCTCTCAGCTCCAGCTGAAACAAAAGCAAAAGGCTTCACAGCTTCTTCATGGCTGCAGCTGCGCAACTCCTGGCTGCAGGGATTAAATGAAATCAGAAATGACCATCAAGCACAAAAACCTGTGTGTGTCCCTCAGGGAGGGAAGCCCCATCTTTGACCAGGACGGGAGAGCCAGCAATGATGGGGGGGGCTGAGGTGGTCCCCCATGCCTCAACCCCGCCACCCTGCTCTTGCCCATTCCCCAACAGACACCACTACAAGGGGGCATGGAGCTGTGGAGGGGCCAGTAAGCATGCAGCAGAAAACTCACGCCTCCTGCTTGCCCCAGCGTGGGTTTTCTGGGAGCATCCCCAGGCAGAGAATGGCCAGAGAGGCAAGATGACACAAACAAAGCTAGCATGGAGCTTTTGCCATAAAACCCACCTGAGTACATGGTGTGTCTAGGAATGAAGAGAGGTGCCATGGATGTTATCATGCTCCTCTTTCTCCAGGGAGGCAGAGTATCACGAAACAGTCTAAGCTGGGAAGAGTCTAACTTTGCCAGATAGGGACTTGGACTCACAAGCAGATAGGACCTGCTCAGAGATTAGTTAGCATAGTCTAGCCCAGTTCCAAATACAAATACACATTGGTTTATCCTTTTCTTCTGCACTGTGAAGCCCATAGCTCCAAAGAGGAGACGTGCCCCAGGTCAGTCCTGTTAGAAAGCAGGGCTGCTGCAATCAGTCACTTGCGGAAAAGCCCCTGAGCAGAGGAGAGGACACTGTGGGGAGAGAAACCACGCCAGTGACTGCTCCTCAGGGAGCTGACTGCTCAGTTGATGCCTTTGCCCTCTCCTTAAAAGCCCCTTAAACCCTCAGATTGTTTCCTTTGACACAGAGAGGCCAAACTCTTTTGGTGAGTGTGCCACGTGAACCCCAGGCAGGGCTCGAATGCAGTTTGGGGGCACCGGCACCCAGCACCATCCCCCCTCCCACCCTCCCCGTCTGGCCTGTGCAGCCTGTGCCGCCTGGGGACCAGACAGGACCAAGTTTCCCCCCTTCCTTACACAAACTTGGGATCTCCTTTCAGCTATTGCTTTTTTTTGTATTGATTTTTAAAAGGGGGCACTGCGGCTTTAAAGAGCTTCCCAGACTTGCCTTTGTGACCGGAGGAGAGGGTGGGGTGGTGGCGGAGGTGGGGACCCAGAAGAATGAAATAAAGAGAAGTACAACAAAAAGAAGTTAAAAGTGTGAGTGACAAGTTTTCGGCAACAGGCTTCAGCCCCTGTGGGGTCGTTTGGGCGAAGAATGGCAACAAATGAACAAATGAGCTGGATTTTCATGCTTGGTGGACGGTGAATGAATAAGCATCTTTTAAAACCCTATCAGGAACTCTTTGGATTGTCATTATAGCTGGGAGGAGGGGGGGGAAGGCAGACTTTTGAGGGCTGACCATGTGAAAGAATCCCGATTCTTAGCCTTTTCTCCACCAGCGAGCGCAGCTACACCGAAACGTGCGGGGCGGTGCGTGAGGACAGGCGTGCAGCTGTAGCCAAGCATCCCGCCATGGCCCGGTGCAGGAGCACCTCTGGGGGACATCAGGGCACCCCAGTGCTCGTTGGAAGAGGCAAGAGGGTCCTCTGCTCACAGGAGCCCCCGCTGACTCCCAGCGGCACGGAGGGGACAGGCAGTGGTTCGCAGCCCGGCTGCCTCCTCCACCAGGAAACCTGACTGCGATGTCAGAGGCGGACAATGTGAGAGGGCAGGAGGCGACTCACTTAAAGCCGTACTTAGAGTGCCGAGTGGAGACCTGAGGTCAAAGGAATTGCCCTGGGATTATGGGAATCACCTTCATTTTCTCACTTGCCTTCAGACACGAGGGAGCTGGCCAGGAGCAAGGAGGAGGGGGACAAGTTTGTCACTGAAGAAGGGACCCCAGTGTTTCCCCTTCCCTGGCCCTGGCAATGAGCCTGGCCTCTGAGCCATGCAGATAACTTAACGGCTCTATTTTCAACTGTTTGTTACCCTCAATGCCCCATTTTAACCTTGAGCAGAACAGAGCATTGGTGAGGAGGAGGCTCTGCTTTGGAGGCATGGCTAGAGTTTGCCAAATATCCCCACAGCCAGAGTTCAGCAGTAAAATTCAGCTAATGAGCAGAGGGAAGGTTCAGCAGGGGACAGATTTAAAGCCTCCTTATTTCTGTAATAGAGGATAATATCACCTACTCAAAAATCTTCTTGTCAAAACTGAGAGACACCTAAAACTTCTGGGGGCATGAAAACATCATCTTGTAACAATGGGGTCTCCCCTGGCTGCAAAAATAAAAGTGGGGTCTGCTTTGCGCGGGATTTCAGCGACCAAACCTGCCAGCACCCGTGCTAAGTTTGTTTCTGACCCATCGCCTGCAAGTATGCAAGGGCACAAGCTTGCATCTCTGAAACGATTGTGGTCCCAGTGGCCACCTGTTTCTTCCACATCAAAAAGTCCAGAGGCCATTACAGCAGCCATGGTTCTAAAGGCCGGGCGCTGGCGCTGGGACAGCCCCGTCAAGAGAAATGAGACCATCATGCACTAAACATAGAGAAAAGATAAATGGAAAAAGAGTCTTTCAGTCTTCATTATCAAGTTTCCATGGGTTTGCCAAAACCATAGCAACCAGTTCAAGCAATGATTAACCTAATAATGTGGAGGCAAAGAAAAAAAAAATGCATTCAAGCCCCTAAAGAAGTCACTAGTTCTCCAGAGGTAGTAAATCCGCCCGCCTCCCCCAACATATAGCCCCACGGCTGGAAGACCAGAAGCATCCTAAGCTTCCAGAGAAAAGAATCTGCAACGCAGTAAAACCCACTGAAGTGACCGCTTTCCAAAAATACAGCTGTATAGACATCTTTTGGGGCTTTTGTAATACCTGCTCTTCAAGGGACTCTCAAGCTCTTCTTGCCCCTTTTCTTGCTCATATAGACCCTGAGCTCCCCTTTGCAATTTATTTTTTTTTTTTAAATGCTACTTTTGCAAACTGAGTGTGGTGTTATCCCCCTTTAGTCCCCCGGCACATGCAGATAGCTAGGGCAAGGTGATACCTCCCGTGGGGAGATATCAGAGTGGAGCTGGGCTTGCAGGGAAAACATTAAATGATTTTATCACCCAAATAATCATGGTGTTTTGCCTGTGGCCACACACGGAGGCCTTGGGGCTCTTTGCAGACTGTTAGAGTACGAAAACAATACGCAATTCAGCCAGAAAGGGGGGAAGGGGGAGGAATACTATTAGGTCTTTCATTCTGCCTATCTGATCTACGACGCAGATAGATCACGTTCAGGACTATAACAGTACACACAGAGATAGGCACACACTGCCTTTTGCTAGTCCTCAACCTTGCCCCATGGCCTGTGTTTCTCCAGCAATGTGTATACTGCTTCTCAAAGCAATGAATAGGCAAAGTAGTGAGGCTCTGCATGGATGAACGGGTCCCAGGAGGCAGCAGAAAGAGCAGATCTCCAAAAAAGCTCAAGTAGGAAGTAAGTGCTGCTCGCCTTGCTTGTCAGCACTGCACTGTGGTGCCCTTGCTCCCTTCTCCCAGGTGCATGGGCTACCTGCAGCTCCTCTCTGTGGGACAGTTCGTTGACCAAGGCTGGATCAAGTGCACAGGAAGACATCGCTGATTCTCCAAACTCCACCAGGCCCCATGTGTTTTCTAAGCTGCAAAGTGTCCGGTTAGCACCGGGGCCAAGCTGGCCTCTCCCTTCACCGCAGCACTGTGGGATGTTGCACACAGCCCACTTGAAGGCAAGCCCAGCAACTCCCAGGAGAGACACACCGGGCGGTGGCGGGGGTGTGGTGGTGTCCACACCAGGAGGGATTCCCCACGCCCCCGTGCCCTACCAGGACAGACCCCCCAAATGCTGAACCCCGGCGTGGGGAAGGGAGAGGGAGCAACCGCACCGCGCCGCGCCCCCGGTCCGCCCCGGGCCCGGCCGCCGCCTTCAGCACCATGGCCAGAGCCCGCGGCGCCGGTGCGGGACGGGGCGCGGGGGACGCTCCGCGCATCGCTCCGCGCACCGCGCACCCGCCGCCCCCCGACCCCTCCCCACGCCGGTGGGTCTCCCCCCCACACTCTCCCTGACCCCTCACCACGGCTCCCGGGGAGCGGGAGCAGCGGGGAGGAGGTGGAGAGGAGGGAGGGTGGGTGTGTGGAGGGGGATGCTGCCCCCCTCCCCGCGTTNTGGTGGGATCCCGTACCCGGTCAGGTTTCGCTCTCGCCTCTTTTGTTGTGGTGCGGGAGGGGGGTGTTGGGGGTGTTTGTGCGTGCGCCTTTGTTTCCAGTAACCAAATTTCTTTTGTTCTACAAATTGCCTCAATAGCGTCTCTTTGCCGCGGGCAAACGGGCTCAGCTGAGAACAATTAGCATCACAATGGGCTTTTGGCCTCGCGGGCCGCTTTGTCTAGCGACTGCCGCCCCGCTGGGGCAGCGCGGAGAGAGGGGGCGGCCCGGCCGTAAATCTACCGGCTACAAATTGAGTCCCTGGGAGGAGAGGGTCGGGAAAGGCTCGCGGGATTCATGCGGCTTCTCTTCTCTTCTCGCCGTGGCGTGGGAGGTGTCGCTTTTCCCACCTCCCCCGTTTTTAACCGGCCTGACGCTTCCCCACCTCGCCAGCCCCCGATGAGGGCTGCAGGGGCTGAATACGATCGCTGCCCCCCGCGACCGCCGTGCCTGCCCCGGATAAACCCTCCACCGGGGAGGATAAGGTCGGCCTGGGGCAACGCTGCCCCGGGGACCCACACCGCCCCGGGAATTGGAGCGCTATTCCCTGGGGACATCCCCAAAATAGCCCCAGGGCCGAGCCGGGCGCTGAAAATTCACTTGCGTGGGGAGGGCTGCAGCCGGGCGCACCTTGCCGGGAACGCGGCGGGCAGAGCGGGGCGGCTGCCCGGAGGGACGGGGTATCACAGGGACCGGTCGCAGCCCTGCGGAAAAAAAAGGGGCGCCTGCAAAGACAGGTCGGTGTTAAATCCGTGCGTGGGCCTCGACGGGCACACGCCGGCGTGCGCACAGGTGCAGGACCCCGCTGCGCCGCTCTCCGTCGCCGCTCCTCCCCACGCAGGAGACCGTCTCCGCACCGGGCACACGGCCCCGGCACCGGGCACTGCCCTCGGGCTGCGCGCGATTTTGAAACCCTCGGTGGAAAAAACACGGCTTTGCACAGGTCTGACCGCGACACACTTAATTCGCTTCTTCCTAAAAACAAAACAAAACAAAAAAAAAAAAACCAAAAAAAACACCCACCCCAAAATACAGCCGCGGCTTCCCCTCCCCGGTACAAACAGCCGGACCACCGCTGCCAAAAATACTCTTATATACAAAATATATATTTGTTACGAAATATAATCAATAAATACCGAGAGCGACAAATTAATATAATTTACCGTTTCCAAGTACAAAACCGTGATTTTTTTTTTGTCCGCCCGCTCCCGCTGCGCTTCAGCCAAGCGGGACGGGGCGGGGGGGAACGGGGTGCCCGTCGCCCCCCGGCGCGCAGCGCGGGGAGCCCCCCCCCCTCCGTTCCGCCGGCTGTTTGAAGGCCAAAAGCGGGGGGGGAAAGCGGCGAGCTCAGAGGAAGGCAGGGAAGGCGGCGGGGCCGCGGCGCAGGGCGGCGG
>VUYV01000220.1:485027-514656 GCA_008711295.1 Anarhynchus alexandrinus
CCCCCGCCCGCCTCCTCTCCCCCCATCCCCCGGCCCGGCCCCCGCCCGCCCTCCCCCGGGACAGGACCCCCGGTCCGAGCAGCCGACCCCGTCGAGCCGGGGGGCGGCTGAACATCGGCCGGGGCGGCCGCGCACGTCGGGGCTCCGCGGGGGGCTACGGCGGGGGGGGCGGGGCAGGCGACCCCGACGGTGACAGGGGGCTTCCGAGGACCCGGTTGCGCAAAGCGGCGTAGTGCCGCGCCCGGCGCCCCGGGATGCCCGGGTACGCACCGTCGGGCCTGACGGGGTCCCCCCTCCCGGTGCCAACCCTGGGGGATCCCCCCGGCCCCGCTCCCCTCGGCAGATCCCCCCCGCTGTGGGGCGCTCCCGTGACCCTCCCCGGGCGGGGGAGCGAGGGGACCCCACCGCCTCCCGTGGCCCCTTTCCTCGCCCCCACAGCACCGGGGACAGCCCCGCGCCACCCCGGGCACCGACCGGCGGAGCTGCGGGCGGCGAGCGCCGGCACCCGTGTGGGGGGAGACACGCCGTTCTCCTGCCCCCCCGCGCCGTGTCTTTGCTCCCCCCGAGGAAACGGGGGCTGAGTCTCGCGGGGGAAGGCCCCCCCCGCAGCCCCCGGCCACCTTCGCCCCGCCAACCCGGCGCTGGGCCCGAGGAGGACTGTTCCGCTACCGGGGCTCGGTGCGCAAAACGTGCCGGGGACTTTTGCGCACCGGCTGCGGTCGGGCGGCGGGGACCGGCCAGGGCTCGGGACACCTTTCCCCGGCGGAGGACAGGGGGGCCGGGGACGGCGGGGTCGGACCCCCCTCTGCACGGCCCGGCGCCCCCGGGGGTGCGGGCAGGGCCGCCGGGAGGACTCAGCCCCGGCGGGGCGGGAGCCCCCCGCTCCTTCACCAAAGCGGCGCGGTGGATACCGGCCGGGGATACCGGCGGCGGGAGCGGCCGGAGCGTCCCGCCGGGGGCCGAGATGGTGCGGGGGGCATCTCCCCCGGCCCGGCCCGGTCCCCGGCCCCCGCGGGGCGGCGGTGGCCGGTGCGGTGCGCTCTGGATCTCCGGGGAGGGCGGCGCGGAGGGCGGGCAGCCCCGCTTCCCGGCGGCGGCGGCGCTGGGAGGGCGGGGGGAGCGGGGCCGGCCACGGCGGCGGCTCCGGGCGCCCCTTCTCGAGGGGCGGCTCGGAGGGCAGGGGAGGATGAATAGGAAGGGCCCGGCGGGGTTTGTTGGTTGTTGGGGTTTGTGTGTAGGTTTTTTTTTTCTATGTGTGTGTGCGCCTGTGCAATTGGATGACAAAAAAAATCTGGCGAGCGAGTTTCCAAGCCTCAGACTGCCCACTTCAAACGTCCTTCAAACAAAAGCTGAAGAGGAAAAGAAAGCCCCACCTGGTACCGCTGTTTGCTAAAATAATAATAAATAGATTTCGTTTAATAAATAATTACAAGAGATTGTAAAGTGGAGTGCTTTGGGAAGCATTAATCATGGGGCTGGGGGCAGACATCACCTGCTGGCAAACAAGACAACTTTATTGTTAAATCACCTTCCCACTGCCACTTTCCGATAACTCCCTCCCGTCGCCACAAAGCCCGGCCGGGTATGTTTACTCATAGTTAGCATAACAAGCACCATATTACCACAAACGTGATAAAAATCTCCGGGGGCACCGCGGCGGGCTCCCGCTCACACCTGGCCGGGCCGCCCCGGCGCGGAGCTGGCACCCAACCGCCCTTCCAGGAGGGGCCCTTCTGCCGTTTACATTGGCCTACTTTATGCTGCTTTATAACAGGTTTACTGCAATCCCTATCTCCCGGCCCTATTTGTCTTATTTTATTGAAAACATATGGTAACCAGCCCGGCCCCGGCGCATCTCTCGCCTGCCAGGCGTCGGGGACGTTTTGAGAACCGGGGCTCGGCCGCAGCCCGCCTGCCCGCCGGGGGCTGTTTGCTCGGGAGAAGGGAGGGCAGATAAAGCCGGGTCCGCTCCCGACCCCTCTCTTCCCCACGGTCGGAGAGCCCACCGGGCGCCCCGCGCCCTCCGCCCGTCCCGGGGGTACCTGCGGTGCGCGCCCGCGGGACGGCGGTGGCGGGGGGCGCCCGGCGGGGGCACCTGCGGCGGGGCCGCCCCGTCCTNTCTCCCCCACACACACTTTAAGAGGGCAAACGCGGCTGGGTCGGCTCGGCGCCTCTGTTTTGTGACTTTATTGTGGCGCCCAACAGATGCACGGCTGCCCCTCCTGCCCCCCGCTCCGGTGCGAGCGCGCTGCTCGGGGGACACAAGGAGCACAGATGCCAGGCGCAAGGTGCACCAGATGCCCCCCTTTTGTGAATTCAAACAATATTTCTCCCTTCCTTCTCCCCCCCTCCTTTCCTCTTCCGACAAGAGGGAGAGAAGAAGGGGCCTGAAAAGAAAAATATTAAAAAAAAAAAAAAATTAGGAGAAGAAAGGAAAGCCCCGGGAAGCGGCGCCGGGAGCGCGTCCCCTGGAGCCGCCCGACGGGGCGCACGGCCGGGCGCAGCGCCGCCGCCCCGGGACAGAGAGCCGGCCTCGGGCAGGGAGAGCGCAGCACGGCGGGGACACCTCGGGACCCTCCCCGGGAAATCATTCCGTAGCCGGTGAGGGCTGAGCAAGCGACCCCCCGGGGCCGGGAAGGGGCAGAGCGGCAAAGGTTGCTTGGGGAAAGGATGGCAAAGCCTGTTTCGCCACTGTAAACCTTCCTGCCTTTTGTGGTCGGGGTTCAGCACAAGAGAAAGAGTCCAGAGCAACTGGTACATGCGCTGAGGGCTGGGCTAGCAACAGCTCTCCCTGGTATGGGCCAGGGACATTGGAAGGGACGTGTTCCCCCCCTTGGGTGTCCCTCTCTGCAGAGGCAAAGTGAGCTCTACTCAAGGCTGTGCAAGGAGAAACATCTCCCTAAGGTTAGAGCCCCTTCCTGCACTGGCACTGGCACAAATCCCACCAGCTGCAGATACCAATCCTCTCCGTAACCATCTGGCAGCCCTCGCCCTCTCTGTGCTGCAGAAACCTGCCTCAAAGGTCTGATCCATGCCAGAGCTGATGGGTTTTCCTCTAGCCCCACCAGCAGCTGGGCTCTGCACCTCACACGCTCCGACTTCCAAGACCTGGGGGCTGAGGCTATGCAGGGGCAGGAATAACCCAACAGAGCCCTGGGGTGAGGGATGCTGTCACTGCACCAGAAGAGGAGAAGCCCTGACAGTGCACAGGGAAAGAAAACCCAAGAATTTCCAGTGTGCCATCTCGCTCTACAATAAACATCTCTTCATGCTTATGTGCCCTTAAAACAGCCTGACAGGAGATGGCTTCATCAGGCTGCGAGAGCAGGCAGCTGTTCTAACACCAAAATATATTTGGGGTCAGAATGCAACAATCCTAAGCATAGCAAAAACATGGATTATCTCTGGATAGCAGAGAGGAAAGGAAGAGAAATACCACAGAAAGGCAGGGAACAAATACGAAGTACAAAAGGGTCAGTTGGATACTGAGCTGTGATGCCTACAGGTGGGTGCTGTGAAACCTCTTACCTTAAAGTATTTACCCACCTATCCAAGTACCTGCCCGGGTAGGGAAAGACAGTCCTCACCTCTCCGGGGGTCAGTCTCTTCCCACCATTCCCAGTTCTGCCAGGCTTGCTCCCCTCTCCACTTGTGGCAAGTGGTTCCTTGCCCAAGCCCGTTTCACCTGCCAGAAAGAGGGCTTCTCCTCTACCCTGATGACAGCCCAGGCAGACGTGATGGGTTACACATCCCCACACTCTCTCATTTGGGGTTTCCAAGTGCTTTGAGCTTCACAACAAGTTTCTGGTGAGATCTCACAGAAGCCACCACTACCACAACATTACTCTGATGGGTGAATGAAACATAATGGGGGCTTACCAGGTGTTCACACACCCACCCATCTTTAACTCATCAGCAGACCCAGAGTAAGCCCTTACTTGTGTATCTGCCTGCATGGAAATCTCAAAGAATAACTCTAATTAGAAATCTACTGTCTCCGCAGCTGCAGTTCAACAGGAGGAAGCTTTCATAGCAGGGTATCTCTAGCACTCAGACTTCACCAGCTGGCACCGGTTGTCTTCAGCTACCAGTTGGACAACACAGACTTGAGGCTTCAGTATTCACTTGCATCAACCCTCCTTTGGCCATCAATAAATAGTCACGGACCAAGGATATGCTGATCTCAGACTACCATCTTCCTGAGCAGCACTTCTCTCCTGTAACGGCAAAAATCTAACTTCTGGCATTTTGATGCACAGTGAGATTCTAAGCGGTGCGGACTGGCCATAGTGGCTCCCTCTGAAACTCCTCACCTCCCAGCTGCCCGTCAAACAGACAGATGCTGCTCCAAAAATAATCAGAGCTCCAAAATGTATCAGAGATATATCAAAAATGGTCAGAGATATGCTTTCCTCTCTGATTTAGAGGCTCCACAGGTCAAACTTTGAACATACCAGGAGGCACCAGAGCTGACTTTTGAGAAGTGACAAAGTTACTAAAAGCCGGGAGTCTGGAAGGAAATTCCCCGCCTGGCCTGGAAACAAGGGCAGAGGTGCCCTGAGGGACTCACGCACCACTAACCCCTCTCCGGATCTTCATCGAAACCCTCAACACAAGATAAAGCGAGGCATGAGGGCTTTGACCCTTCCTTTGCAAACTGATGTTGCTGCCACATCACTGATACTGCTGGGCCATGTGCCCAGCATGGTGCTGAGGTCACTGCTCCAGCCGAACCACTGCTAGCAGGAGGGATGTGACCCGTAAAGGTGTGGCATGGATATTTTGCCCACTGGCCCCGTGACCTGCCCAGGACCAGCTCACGCTCCTCCCAGCACTGTTCCCAGCTGTGCTGTACACATCTGGCAGCCTTCAGTGCTGTGATGACAGCTCTGGTACCGACCATCCCAGGGGGCTGAATGCAGTTGCAGCTCCCACACCAAAGCAAGCAACACCAGCTGTGGTAGCTCACCTGGGCACACCACCAACGCATGACCCCATCCCATCTCATCCCAGCCGCATCTCATCCCATCTCCTCCCTCCTTGCAGTCTCAGGAAGAAGCATCCCTCCTCACTCACCTTCCTTTGTCCTAGCATTGGGGTCCATCTGCTGAGCCCCTGACCTTTGAATCGGAGCCTTCTCCTGCCCTGCAGTACTGCAACGTTGAGAAGACAAGTTTACACCCAGAAAGGATCATTTTCTTCCCCAAATTGAGGTGTATAACGAACCTGGGGAGCCCACGAGTGGCACACCCTCTCCTGCCAGCCCGTGCCAAGACCTCTGGGAAGGCGAGCAGCCAGCCTGTCTTCTGTATCTCAATGGGAAATGGTGTATTTGCAACAAAAAGGAAAAAAAAATAACCCAACCTCTGGATATTTTCACACAAAACACTGTGCAACCGTAACACACCATTTTAGCTGCAGCCCAGCTCTGCAAGACAAGTTGTGACCAACCTGTATCAGTCCTTGGCAATGCAATTTTGGTGAGCCACGACCGAACCACGTGGCAACAAGTTGTAGCAGTGGGAGAAAGGCAGTGATGTCATGGCAGGTAACAGCAGGGACACCTCAAAGCACTCACCCACCCTGGTGCATCCAGAGCATTTTAGCCATTTGCATGGCTACGGCAGCCCCCAGCTGCAGGGAGGGGAGCTCTGGCTCATTGCTGGCCGTGCCCACGCAGACGGGCTTCAGCCCAAGCTGGGGGGGATGCCCCAGTTCACAGCCCAAACTGGCAGCCCGCAGGGATGGGGCTGTCACCAGCAAAACCCCCTGGGGACAGAGACCATCCCCAGCCACCCCGTGAAGCATTGCCAAGTCCTTTGAAGCCATGCGAGGGTCTGAGCTGGGTCCCGACGTTGCCACAGGTCTGCGGCACAGCGCTGGCACCGGAGATGTGGGGGGCACAGGGCTGCTGTCCCCCACATGAATGCACACATCCTGGGTCCCAGCAGCTTCCTGGGGTTTATCATCACACTTCATCAGTTTCCTTCATTACCACATTTCTTCAAACCTACTATGGCTCCTTTGGGCACCCTGCCCCAGCCATCCCCAGCAGCTCCCGGGTACTGGCATCTTTTGGGAATCTCTGGCTCCAGCAAAGCCCCCGTGGTCAGGGACACATCATCCCACATCACCTCATCATCCAATATCCCCTCGTCCCGGGGGCTATGCCTCCCTCCCCCAGCTCTTCACTGCAATCCCCACCATTTTCCACCATCATTTAAGTTTCTGAAGTAATTTCTTTTTTCTTTTTTGTCCTTTTTTTTTTTAAAGCAAACCATCTACCATATGTTCTCCCCTGAAAGGGGTAATTGTTAACAGATCATTAAAACACCGTGGCGAGTGCTCTGAGATTCCTTCCCTCCATCTTACGCATTATCCCGTCTCTGTCACCCTTTCAATGAGGCTTTGAGGGCTCTGCTTTTCTAACTTCCTTCTCAGGAGGAGAAAAAAAAAAAAGAGAGAGAAAGAGCCACTAAAGTGACCCTCTTCACAGCTCTCCTCCTTGCTTTTCAATGTCTTTTTGGACACCCAACAATAATCAGGGCGGGGGGCTGGCGTGCTGCCGCTGCTGCCGCCGGGTTGGGGGTGGCAGGGCCGCATCCTGCTCCGTCCATGGGGCACCGGGGTTGGGAAGGTAGGATGAGGTGCATCAGGGGTGCTCCAGCCACCCCATGGGCACTGGCGGCCTCTCCTTTCACTGCTGGGCAATGGGGCTGCTTGCCTTGGGATGCTCGAAAGGTGCATCCTCTCCGTCCCAGTGCCTTTGTCCCCACTGCTGGGATGGGGGCTGCGGAATGACCCCGTGACACACGCATGCCTCCCAGGCTGCGATAGAGAGTATTTCTTACAAAGCTCATTTCCTCGGGTGGATTGGATGCTTTCGGTGGCACAAACACATTTTACATAGAAATTAGCTAACAGCTGGCTGGGAACTAAACTGAGAGCAGAGATGGAGCTGTTTTGGGGAGTTTGGGCATGTCACCTCCCCTTCCTGGAGGATGAACACTAATTTAGGAAACACCAAATGCTGGGAAGCTGGGGACCACCAGGGCACGGACCGCTTTTACTTGAGCCACAGTCTCAGCTGAGGTGAGCACAGGCACAGCACCAGCATCTGTCCCCCTTTGCTGGGACAAGAACCTTCCCAGAGCTGTGTCCACGTGTCTCCCAGCCCCATGCGCAGGGACAGGGACCCCAGGAGGGCTGTGAGCACCATCAGCAGCCGCAGTCCTCTTCAGTGCCTTGTTCAACAATGCCTTTTTACGAGGAAAGTGAGCCAGCAAAGCTACATCAAGCCTGGGATATGTCTGATGCTGTAGCAAGCCAGGGGGCTGAAAATCATCACCATCATCTTGGTTGCCCTGGGACGAGCCACAAGGGCTTGCAGCTGCAGACCCTCTCACCACTGAGAGAAGAGCAAGGAGAAAAACCAAGAAAGGCAAAGGCATGTCCCAACAGCAGCATTACACATGCCGATTCCAGCATCACGGCTGCCAAACTCACCATTAGCACCAGCAGCAAAGGTCTTGGGTTGAGGGACACCTCGTCGTAGGCTCCCTACTCTTGTGATCAGAAAGGTCGAGGCTTTCAGAGCTCACACTTATATTCCTTACCTTCATCTTCTCCCCTTCCACCATGGACTTTGCCATTCCCCGTGTTTCCCGACTCACCACAGCCTGCTGCCGAGCTTCAGGCACTGTTTGCATCAGTCCTCCGGTGTAGGCACCTTTCCCAGCACCGACATGAAGCCCTTTGAATTTGCACTTACCAATCCCAGCAAAGGAGCATGCTGCATGGACGGGAGAGTGCTGGGAAAGATTGGGAGGAGGCAGCTGTCCCGTTCAGCAAAACCCAGTTACGTTTGAAAAAACTCAGAAACTTCAAAGCCCTGCACGCAAACTTCTCCAAAAGCCAATAAACTCCAGCAGCTCAACAGCTTTGCCAATGCCCACATGTGGCTCCAGGGACCTCACAGAGAGCTCCTTCCTTGGTCAGGCGCCTGCCAGCATGACACCCCAGCACATTCCCACCCCGGCTCTTGCCCTTTGGCCAGCAGGTTTGTCCAGGCACCCTCCAAACACCCCCCCAGTGTGTTGTTATGCTTATTTTAACCCAGCAAGCTCTAGTCTCAAGCAGGAGGACACAGTGCTGCTCTGCTTTGCTCCAGCCGAGGGATCAGCCCCGCATGCTTCCCACTGCAGGGTCACCGAGCATCCCAGGAGCAATGCAGCGAGCGATGCTCAGCTGGTGCCAGCAGCTCCTTCTGCTTCCCCAGGCGAAGCCTCCCCATCCCCAAAACCTGCTGCGGGCAGTAACATCCCCCACCCATGATGCTGACCCACAAGAAATCTCCAGGGAGGGTTGAACACTGTGATGGGGGTGTGAGCTGCAAACCGGTACCCGACGCCCAGAATCACAAGACGGCTTTGCCCTGTTGTGTGCATCCCCAGGCAGATCGGCTCTTCCCCTTCTCTCCTTTCCAGGACGGCAGCTTCCACCTACCTCTATCTCTTCATTGAGGAAGAAAACTATCTGTGGAAGAAAATGTACCTCCTTCAAGGGACCATGCTGGAAATGGGCAGGACACCCACTTTCTCAAACGGATTTAACAGCTGCCTTTGCCAAGGGCCCTTATCGCTGCTGCGAGGCAAAATTTTAGTCCTTATAGCTGCAGAGACAGACTTCAGGCCAGGATCTGAATCTAAAAGCAAGCGGTACTCCCATGCCGAGTGCGAAAACAGGCCAGGCCTGGGTCGGTTTTAAGCAGCACGACGGACTGAACGCAATTTCGACAAGTTAAACACCAGCGCTGCTCTCACCACCACAGATGAAGCTGCCGCCCTCTGTCCCCCCTCCCCAGAAAGGCACAGACATCGAACGAGGGTGCAAACCCAAAGCAGCTTCACATGCCACCAACATGCTTGGGGTCGAGCTGATCTCCGTGGCCCAGCGGAACCCAGAGGATGCCAGGCAGCGGGAGAACACACACGCCGCGGCTGAAACACCCACCAGGTTATTTCTTACCAAAAAGTAATTCCTAAACCCAAAACAAGCACCTTTTGATAACCGGCTTGGACAGAAAATCACCAGCGCTGGGAAGTCCTCGTGAAGAAAAGGGCCTTAGGAAAACAAATCTGCAAAAGAACTTTTTGCTAATTGGTTTTTAGATCTTAACCACTGATTTTTTTTTTTCCCATCAGTAGGAAATTAGCTCATCCCACCTCCCAGGTTGGTTTTCCAGGGCAGGTTGTAACGAGCAGCCATATCCCAAGTGTCCCGCTCTGCCTCGTGAACAGATGCTAATTGCTGCAGAGCTTCTGGGATAATGAGGGATTTCCAGCCTGGAGGGGGGACGAAGCCTGTGGAAGCTGTGCCCACATGAGGGGGCTTCTCGAAGCAGGGCAGGGGACAGGGCCACCGGAGAAACCCCGGTGCCGCACGGACACGCCGAGCAGAGATTTAATTCATGGCCAGCAGAGATTTAATTAGTGCCTCGTGATATGGCATACCGGCACCACCAGAGGGAGAGCTGCTCGGCATTTCTCCTCCAGAACTGCACTAACTAAAGATTTTGATCGCGTAACATCATCCTAAGACATAAACAGTACACGATGCTCCAGCCAGGCTGTCAGCTCACCAGCGTGCATCGCCCAAGCGCCGTGCCAAGTCCATGCCTGAATGGCCAGTAATTATTTGAAATTCAGAGGTAAATCTCTATTTCTAGCTGAACGGTGCGTGATTCTCAGTACAAAACCCCTCCGTGTCGCTGGAGCACAGCGGGGCACAGGGAAAGCAGGAGCACATGCAGGATGAACCATAGGAAGCTCGCAGTTGTGGGAGCACTTTAAAATTACAGATACACACAAAAAAGTTCCTTTATAGTTCTGGGATTTTGCAGAGTTGCCTCAGTCTTTTAAACAGCAGGCAAGGAGGATTTTTAAAAGCAGGTTAAGGATGTATCTGCGAGTAGCAGTCCAGCTGTGGCTGCTCCTGCCAGGAGGCAGGGATTGAATTAGACCAGCCTTCTTCACCTGTTTTAAAATCAACTTTCACCTCAGCTGTCTGGAAAAAGCCGAGATGACCTCCGCTAGCGTGGCTGCGGCAGTTTTTGCTTACAGACAAATGCAAAAATCAGACCAAGACATTTTGAGCGTAGCCCTCCACATGCTTCCAGTCGATTTGCTTGTAGACATGGGGACATGCATACTTAAAAAGAAAATGCTGGCAGTCAGGTCAGTGATGCCTGTGGAGCACCAGCTGGAGATGAGCTGCAGGTTCACTAACACCGCACCGCATCACCTCCAGACCTGTCTGGTGCGGACGAACCGGGCAGGACGGAGCACACCCCTGCAGGGTCAGCGGCTCAGGATAAAAACAGCTACCTGTAAGCACACAAAACACCTCATGCACGCTACAAACCCACCCAAAAATCAATCTACTAACAGGACATAGTGTGGCACGCCAAGAAGAGCCAAGCTTCATGCCTAAGAGCAAATTCACACACTCCCCCCCATCGTGGTCTCCCCATCATCTCCCACAGCTGAGCAGAGACCCACTGCGTCCCTCTCCTCCGGCTGCCTCCTGATCAGCATCATCCTTCCCTCTGCTCACCATGGGCCTGGGAAGCCAAGAGTTAATTTCTTCAGATCTGAAGGAATGGGAAGGGTCAATAGTATTTGAATCAATCATTTATTAAACAAAGTCACACATGTTCAGCCTGTGATTGTCAGGTAACATCCCCCCCCCCAAAACACTGCATACCACATAGAGCACTGAGGATGGCTGAAAATTCAATACAGCCCACAAATTTCCTTGCTAAAGGAGAATCGCTCCCTGCTATGCCCAAATACTCTCCCCGTTCCATTTAAGCCACCTAAATTTGAGCCATGCCTCCATCATTTCCTGCTTTCCCAGATATCATGTACTTCATCACAACATTTACAAGACGCTCTTAGTAAAGAAAGAAGCACCTTTGCTACTTAACTTACCACAATACATTACTCATGACAGAGACCGGGAAAATTTAGGTGATGACGATATGGAGCGATTAAATACGCAACCATGCGTGGGACCCAACGCTAGAGTGTGCTGTGTAGGAAATAACCTCACACTGCGGACAACGGGCTTGATAACGCTGCGGGATCTCTCTCTCCAGACACCGTCAGAAACGCTCTGAAGAATTGGATGAGTCTGTTGGGGTTTTTTTGGCTCCTGGAAATGCATGAAGCTCCCTCAGAAATCCTTGGTGAAGGCGGAGGGCTAAGCAGCCACACTGAGTTTTGAAGAAAGCAGAAAAAATGTCCAGGAAATTAAAAAAAAAAAAAAAAGGCAGAAGGAAAGCAGCAAGGAGAGAATAGTATCAGATATTCCTCTGTGTGGCTTAGCGGAGTGTCAGAAAAGAAGAGATTCACAAAGGCAGGATATAAACCAAAACTGCTTTCTTCTCCTCCTGAATTTGTTTATTTGAGGCATCGTGATAATTAAGTTGTGCATTTTGCCTGCAAGCCTGGCGGGGGCTGGAAAGACTGCAGAGAAAGGCTCAGGACAAAGCAACAGCAACAAAAACCCCAGAGCTCTCAGTGACTTCCCAAGTACTGTCTCCGATTCCCTGTGAGAAGGGAACGAGGCACAGACCTTCAGGGACTCTGTCCAAAACCCCAGGCAAGTCAGCACCCAAGCCAGAATCACAGCTCAAGGTATTTCTACCTTTTGATTCAGCATTTGAGGCACAGGTTTAACTTAGATAAGAAAATAAAAAGCATTTCAAACACAATATTTGTGCTTTTTTAAAAAAAACCCTTGTTTTTATTTTGACAATAAGATTTAGAAACATCTCAACATACAGAACTCCAAAAAAAAAATCATAAATCACCTAGTTAATTTACTAAAGAGGAAAAATACAGTACGTACAAGACTCAAACATCCCCAAAGTTTATACAAAAGCCAGACCGTAATAAATTGCATTAAAAAGATATCAAGCATTACCTGACTGATTCGACATCGGCATTTGCTCCATTATTAAAAGGCACAAAAGACTGAGCAATGAAAGTGTTCAGCATCACATCCATTATTGTCAGTAAATTCATCAAGATTAGCATAAAAAAAATCTATTAAACACATGTTTAATATTCACCATGTAGATCAGTAAGAAATCTTTTTTGGAAGGAGTAAGAAAATGAAGTTGGAAAGGACAAACATTTAAATACGACGCAAAGGCTCTTCCTAGAAATCTACCTTCAAATCTTCCCAGAATCACTTTCCCGGCTGTGTTATCACTCAGCGATCATTCAAAAAAAAGAAAAAAAAAATATTTCATGACCCACAAAGCCCACCTCCCAGCAGCGTCGCCATACAGCAGCAGCATCGTCGGCAGCGCGGAGCCCTTCTGCTGCGTCTTTGGTCGCAGACACACTGCGAGCGACGAGGCTACGGAGGTATCGGCAACGCTGCTGACCCTCCACCAGTCTGCTGGCCAGTTCCTTACACGCCCAGTCTGTAGAAGCCAGCACAAACCAGAACAGGTGGATTTGCCTTCCCCCCTCCCTCCCCCATATATATATATATGTGTGTGTATATATATATATATATATATAACCGTATTTCCGGTTTCCAAAGTCAGCCCGGGTAACACATGCAGCAGCCGGCTCCGGCAAAGTCGGGGGCAGATCTCTCCCCGACTTCTTCAAACAGTCTTTCGCTCAGCTTGTGCTCGGTGATGATATCTTCCACCCGAGTTATGTAAAGCAAGGATAACAACACCCCCAGGAACTGCAAAAGGAAGGGACATCCCTCGTCAGAGATCAAATACTGCTTATCTCGCGCTTCTTGCAGCAGATTTTACAAATGATGCATACATACATCAGATATACAGGCAGGTATGAGACATATATACAGACAGAAACTCACATTGTTGTTATTCTTTGCATATAGGGGTATAAATGGATTGGTTTTGTGAGTAGCAGAAGAATTACCACCCTTGTGCCTTGGAGCTTTAGAAAGTCTTCGTAGACGCAGCTAGGGGGAGGAGAGGATTCAAAAAACCCCAAGTGAAACCAAATTAACCCACCAAACCCTGCAATGCATCACAGTTATGCTATTAAGTTAACAGAATGCCACCTCAGCTTATCAGTTCTGTTAAATTTAAGTAAAAAATGGTAATTAAATACACTCAAGATGGGATTTTGCATACCACAGCAACAAATCAGATACTCCCTTTAATGGCCAATGCACTGTCCCCTTCTTACCTGGGGTAGCAATATGCCGAGCAGCACGCCAGCCATGATGCTGTAGTTGTCCAAAAACCAAATTAGCACGGCATTCGTGCATCCGCGGACATATATAACATGCTGAACTCTCAAGCGCTGCAAAAATAAGAAAGCAGACGCTCAAACAGGTAGTCGCACTGGCCTATGACACAGTTAACATGTGATAATTCAAAATTTCAGGGAGGCAAATTTGGTTCTTCTTCCCAGCTCTTTAAATCCACTGAATTCGACACAGGCCTCAGCACTAATTCTTCCATCTCTTTTTCAGTTGTTCCACACCTGAACAAGTTCTTTTACTTTTTAAAACTTTTTTTTTTTTTTTTGCAACTACTTTTCTAAAAGAAATGCGTCCGATTCTCATTTTAGGCCACTTGGAAAGCAGAGAAGTCTTCTCTTTGGCTTTTACCTCTGCTTCCAAGCTGACAGTATGGCAGTGGAAAAATACAAATCGCGGACCAAGTGCTTTGCAAGAGACTCTAAAAAGGGCAGGAACAAGAGGATTTCAGATTCAGTCCTGCAAGCTGCGCTGCACCGTGACCCCAACCCATAATATAGAAAGCACTTGAGGCTGCAAAGGGTCCTGAGCAGATGAATGGGGTAAAATTAAGCATACACTTAAGTGCTTTGGGCGTTAGAGCCAGGCTGGAGCCTTGAGGTGATTAAGCCATAAATTAATGAATCTAAATGAAGACAGGTCATACGTAAAGATAACCGGTAATCCCCAAAACCAACAACCGAGGTTGGCATTGTGCGCCAAGTGCCTCAAAATGAGCTGGGAGAGGGGCTTTTTTAGACCACCCCCCCTGCACCAGCACTCCAAAGCCAGGAGCGGAGAACTTGCGGCGGATCCAATTACTGATTTCCCCGCTTAATCACTCCGCAATTAGTGCCTTGAGCCAGCAGTCTCTACTCTGGAGTCACTGGGCTATTGCCAAGAGGGAAAACCAGAGGAGGAGGAGACCCCATCCTGCTCCTGGAGGGAGGAGAAGGCTGGAGGAGAAGTCCCACTCCTCTTGCAGGAATAACTAGTACAGGCTTCAAAATAAAACACCCGCGACTGGGATATAAAATAATTCAAAGCAGCTGAGTTGGCTTCAGCAAAACCGCTTTTACTCAGTGAGAAACTTGGGCTTTTTGGTATTAAAAGCTGACCCCAACTCAAGTCACCGCTTAAAAGTATCAGAGCATCTTTCTTTGTATTAGCCATGCAATTAGCATAAGGGGGGGGCGAGATTTGGGAAGGAACACTTCATGCATGTCAAACAAGGAATCATGGAAGATAAAAGAAATGGAAGATACTACAATCAAACAAGATTAATTTTTCTAATACATGAAAGCTACTCTACTCTGATTTAACTGTCTGGTAAACTTAAGCATGCAGAAGACAATTTTATAACTGACATAAAAAGTGCAGAGAAGCACAACTCTTTGCCACGGCAGGATGGATGCTGGTTACTTTACCTCTTGGTCAATGGTTTTGTATCCACACATAGTGTTGACGATGTCTGTCTAAAAAGAAAACAAACAAACATAAACTAGAGCAGAAAACAAAAATCACAAGAAAAATATTATTTTTAGTCTTCTTGTGTTCACCCAGCTCATATAAAACCAACAACAGGGGATTACTCGCCAGTCCAACACCGGTATCTTCCCAGCAGCTCCTGGGTCAGATGTAGACGTGATTTTAGAGCACTCAGTGCCGCCAGTGTGTCACCACAGAAGACTGTATTTGAACCGTGTCTATCCAGCAAAACCAGCGTGGCATCAGAAAGCAAAGCCAGCTAGAGCAGAGCTGTATGCCACAGCTGCTTCCACAGAACAAACAGCTGGGTTTAATTTTACGGCCTTAATAACTCAACACATCTTATTAAGAAAACCAGGGATGAACACAGCCATCATACCATCACGATGACAAACTTAAACTCAGAAATATCTGAAACCCAAATAACAGCCAATACTACGAATGCTTACACAAACATTTTACAAGACCAAATTTATTATATTTTTATATATCATAATATATATGAATCTAAAATTCATACATTTAAGAAAAGACTGAGTGCTTGGATTTATCACAGATAACTAATGCATTTTCTGTAGCCATTCAATATTTCGCTTGCGTCCCGAAGCTCTACCTGACCTGGCAAAGTTAACATGGAAATACCATCCTTCACTGGCACGTCAACCGACAGTTGATGCTGTCAAAGCCCACACCTTCCATCCAAGGAAGCCAAAATCATGGAGGAAAATGAGAATACGCACATGAGGAAAATAAGGCAGAGCAAACTCTTGTGTATTGTCACTAAATTAAGACAAGATGTAGAGACGAGATTTCTAAATGCTGGTGGCCTCTGAGCGGTTGGTAGCCTGGGGTTCCCCGGTGACCTCCTCAAGAGGGAAGAGAGATGTTTGCAAAAGATGAAAGGAAGCTGGATGTTACAGAATGAGAGAAACGCCAGCCAGGGTCAAGCTTTTTAAGCCCCCCAAAAAGCCGGGCTCTCATACCTTGAACACGCAACAAACAAGGTTCAGCGCCTTCCTAAAAAAAAAAAACCAAAACAAAAAACTCTGATGATTCCACAGGTCTGTTGAGAAAACCCACCCTTGAACCTGGGGAGCAGGTAATAAAGGCTGCTGGAAGTCAAAGTGGGCGATACTGGGCATCAGCGTGTCGCTGCATCCGCTGTGAGTGATTTCCCACTTAACAAACCACTCGAGCCCAACAGACAGAGGCACAGTCGCCCGCAGGGCATCTGCCAACAAGGAACACAGCCGCTTCGTTTAATTTTACACACGGCGTTTGCTAACAGGACGTCGCGGCACAAGAAAACATACGCAACAGAGAGAAATGCATTAGAAACAGAGGTTCGTAAGTATTCGGGGAGTCACTTTTATCTGCTGCAGTAGAGTAAGTATTTAATAAATACTTCGACTTGAAAATAGTCCCTTCAGAGCTCCCCCCCCCCCAGTATGAGCCTGGCTCATCTTAGCACAGGGATTTTTAAGAGGATCAGGATCAGCCTCTGACATTAGCGGGAGTTTTCCATGACTACAAAGCGAATGAGTAATCACAAACCATATCTGCAGTTTTCCAGGACAGAAACCAGCCTGTATTTGGAAGCATTTGTCAAACATAGAAGATTTATGCATCTTCTGGTTAAGTTTTTTTTTTTTTCCCCAAGGCAGCTGGCCATATAGCCACGGCATCAGTGCCATCCTGCCCAGTAGGCGTCCATGCCGCTTGGGTGTCACAAGGCACATTGATGGCATCCCCGGTGGCAAAGCCCCAAGCCCTAACGTACTGCAGCTTCTCGCTGAACAGCCTACCCTTAAATAAGAAGTTTGCTCGTTAGTCACTGATAGCATGAGGGGTAACGGTTTTAAACTGGAAGAGGGGAGATTTAGATTAGATATCAGGAAGAAATGTTTCACTCTGAGGGTGGTGAGCCCCTGGCCCAGGTTGCCCAGAGAAGCTGTGGCTGCCCCATCCCTGGAGGTGTTCAAGGCCAGGTTGGACAGGGCTTGGAGCAACTTGGGCTGGTGGGAGGTGTCCCTGCCCACAGCAGGGGTGTGGAACTAGATGATCTTCAAGGTTCCTTCCAACCTCAACCATTCTATGATTTTGGGGCTACTCCCCACCTTTCAATTAACTTCCCTGAGCTCAACCCTTTGCAGGCTACCTTTAGGCTACAAGTAGTCTCACACCCCCCGCCCCCGCCATTACCAATGCAGCATATGGAGAATATACTCCCCGTTTTCCTCGGAGAAGTTTTTATTTTAGTGTTTTCCTGCCTGACCGGTTGCATTTGAAATCCACAATGTGTTTGATCGTTTGTGCCATGGCTGGAAAGGCACCCGGCATTATTAGTCACTGATTATTGCAGCACTTCACCTTCATGGTACCGCTGCCTTTCCACACACATCAACTAACCTTTTAAAACAAGACTTCAAAAGAGAAACAAGAGCTACAGAAAAACAAGCAGTATTTTGAATGACCACTGAAAAGCCCGACTGCTCTTTACTAGACAGCTCTGCCTTCCTTTACCATCAAAAGAGGGCAAAATCCTGAGCTCTTCTGCTCAGTGCAGCTGTGGAACAGCAGATACTACTTTCATATACATGATTTTCTTATTCTCAAACACCTCAGATTTAAAGCATAACTGTTTAGCTTTGGTTGCTGAGAATAAATAAAAGCTCAGCGCAGATTTAAACAGAGTCTGTCTCATACTCAAAAAATGTGTAAGCATACGTAATAAACACCTTCATATTACACACATTTCTCAGCAGGACAACTGACACAATTGCATTTATTTCCCCCTTTTTTTTTTAATTAAACAGCCACGCTCAAGGCAGACACTGAAAGGGCAGCATATAACAGGCAGTGGTAGGCGATCCACCGTGAGCTCCACTGCGTCTGCTCTTACCCATACTCAATTTCTCTGCCCCATATCCAGACCAAAGACCAAAACCCAGCGAGGCAGGGACTGCCCATACTGGTTGTAAGTCGAGGAATCGTTCTTTATCAAATTCAGCATTACGTCCATCCCTCAAACACAGAGCTGTGAGTTAAAACTGCTAAAATCCATATAAAATGCATTTACATGGAACTTAATGCCTGCTCCTAGTGCTGCCCGCACCCGTTAATACCAGTTCATAACAGACTGAGAAACTGGTCCAGATTCCAACCGACCCGGAGGCCATTTGCCCACATTTCTGGGTGATGGGGTCATTCTGTTTCTCCTTTTCAAGCTCTCACGACCCACGGATCCATAGCTCCCGTTTTCAGGATGCTCCCGTTTTCAGGATGGACCCGTTTTCCTTCGCTTCTTCCTCCAGACTTTCTAAAGTAAGGTACCTTTTTAAGCGAAGGCCGGCAACCCGGCAGAGAGCAGCAATGCCAAGATGCTGGGATTTGGACATACCTTATTTGTGACGCAGCAAGTGTAGGGCACCCCACAGGCCAGCGGTCCCGGCGCTGCGCAGTTGTGGTACACGTTTTGCGCCCAATCCTTGTAATCTTCCCCACCGCAGCACTTAAACTGGAAAAAAACAACACAAAAGGCAAAGAGGAAAAAAAAATTCCATATCTTAACAGAAACTCTTCTAATAAGTAGAAAACAAAGTAAGAATAAAACAATTTTAAGAGCACCCGGGCAATTTTGTCATTTTATCAGCAAGGCACATATGAATGTATATGATAGCTACAACCAAAAAGAATTAAAGATGCAGGTATCATTCCTCCGTCACTCATCGAGCTACTCCCCATGGTGCCAGAGCAAAGGACTCAGTGCTAAGTTCCACTTCCCAATTTTTCCAAGTTGAAAAATTATCTTTTCAGGTCTGGACATCATTAAGCAATTTTTTTTTACGTTCACTCCATCTTCAGCTGTAATATGCTTCTTCAATTTTTTTAAGGATTATGACCACATTTCTAAACGTAGTCTAAAAGACAAAAGCGTTGCTATAAGGCATGAAAAAAATATCACCAAAACATTTTGGGTGTAATTTAGTAGAACTGAGATCTGGCAAACAAATACTGTAAGTTTACACTGACTTAATACAAATATTTGCTTTATATATTAAATGAAGAGAAACAGTTTATTTAATCACTAAAATGTATATTCACTGCACGTATACATAATTTTGGGCAGTGCATGGAAACTTTAAAGCATTATGAGGTCTAATGACAAAATTTCCTCAGAATGGTTTGACAGACTTTCCATGCTAACTTTGTTTTTCAAAGCGGGCTGCCATCTCCATAACGATGTCATAAAACATATATATCGCTTCCTAAGTTAATTTATTATTTTTCTAAATCATTATTTGGCATGGTCATTGACATCACATGGGCCCTGACATCACATTTCTGAACATTTTCTGCTGCTTCTATAGCCTCTGAACTGCACAGCAGAACTCTGCAATAATCCAATAAACATTTCAACACACCAGCCTTAAAAAAAAAATAAGGCTGTGAGTCAACTACACGTGCCATTAAGTAATGCTCAGCTGCGCTCAACACAATTTTTGAGTTTTAATTACAGGTATATATGCTTCCACGGGCATTTCCTTTGAATAATCACCTTTTTAAAGAGCTTGCTATGTGCCCTCGAGTGAAAATACAACGTCCCGGGTTCAAACAGCCTAATTGACACCTAATTTCTCTTTATCCGGCGCGTCCGGTTAACAAGACGCTTTTGAATGTCTTGGACCAGCCAGCAGATAGCCTGAGCACAAGAGCTTGGGTGGAATTTAGGCTGAGTTTCTCCAAATCCAGCTGTGGGGCCCCTATAAGCCCAAATGTTTGCAGGATCTGGCCCTGAGCATCTGAATCACACCAACCAAGGCAAAAGCTGCATTTTGCCCCCCACCACCTTCTTGCCATGATTTAGAGGGTTCCAAATGCCAGCTGGGATGCTGGAGGAGCCCTGCCCACGGCGACGCCGTAACAGATGACGCATAAGGTCTCATCCCCCTCGTCAATAAGAATTTGATTATCACATCACTGGGAAAACTCAAAGCTGTCGCCCAGGACCCACCACTCCTCGGCACTGAGTTAGTCCCAGGAAAAAAAAGAAAAAACGCAAAAAACAAAAACACAAACCCGCTTTTGAACAGAATCCATGATGTTCTTGAAGTCTAAATCATCGTAGTAATTCTCAATTCCTCTTCTTATATTATCGTTCAAAAATTTGATTGTCTGGAAGGCAGAAGCAAAACAAGATTCACGGGTGACACACGCCAAAACAAAATTAAAAGAACAGCTTAAAGTGAGAAGCGTAATTGATGAGCGCAAGAGGAAAGGATTTGTTTTTTTTAAGAAAAAACAAATACCAGTTAAAAAATCAGTCATAGCACAGTCCCGCAGGGACTGACCCTCCCTTATCTTTTACGGAAGCAGCCTCACTGCTGGTTTTGTGCTGAGAAGTGTGAACACTGTGAGTCCTCTCCAGCAAGGTGCTGCTTCTCTGAGACTCTCCAATCATCTCCCAGAGATGGTCCCATTGTCACCCAGGCAGGATCCCTCCCACTGGGCACTGGGGATCCCCATCATTTTTTGGGTGACAGAACGGCAGGTTTGGGTGGTAGGTCTTGGCACCGTGGTCGGCACCATGCCCAGGGCAACAAGAGCTGACTGTCTCCCTGCTCACCATCTTCCATGAATTTTATTTTCACCATTTTATTTTCCAAGGAATCCGTAACTGCGAGATAATGGGCTTTATTCCACCTTAATCAGAAAAAAAAAAGTGGAAAAGATGCCATATCTGTATGTTTTACAGTCACAGTTTCGAGAAATATGGCAGTGGAGCAGTGGCAGATATAAAATGGTACCTCCTCAGCTTGGCATATTAGAAATTAAATCAACAAAACGCTTTTAAAGTTCAGAAGATGAGGCAAAAAAATAAGAGCATTTAGTTTTCAACACGCAGCACCATCATAGCATAGCAAAAATGGAGATTAAACATAACCAGAATGTAGCAACTTCCCTTTCAACCCAGCTTCTAAAGTGATCAAAGCTACATCCTTGCAGGTCAGAAAGAAACCTGAAATATGCCTACTCATTTTCTCAGTATTACAAACAGCCACACTTAAAAACAAAGCAGAACACAAACAATTATCACACCAGTGATTAGAAATGAGAAGGGATTTTGCAGGACTATCCTAACTGGCCAAGAAGGAACAGCAGCACGTGCCGACTACTCTGGTGCTGCCTGCACCGTCCCACTTGGGCTCCACAGATTTGAGAAGGAAATAAGAGAAAGAAATGGGAAAAAACAGTGAGGCATGCAAAACAATCAGCATTTAAATGGAGGCTATTACCCTAAGCTTTTATTAAATACTTCCTTCTCCTCCCGGACTAACCCCAACTTCTCCATTAACCCCATAAAACAACCAACCAAACCAGTCCCTGAGCGCTGCTGTCCTGCTCAGACAGCCAATACACGCGTCGGGAAACCGCTTACTGCACAAAACCCACAACAATACATTCGCTTTGTCCAAAAGTCAACAGCAATTCTTCCTTGCCCTCTCAGCAAATACCCTCTTTGGTATCTACTTAATTTTCCGTCAACCGCATTCTCCGCATCCCGTGATGCCCACGTTCCAACACTGGGCAGGCTGATCCGCTTCCCTCGGGTGAGCCTGGTGCTCCCACCAAAATAATTTGGAATAAATCCTTGCACAGGGCCAAGGCGGTGCCTACGGCAACAGCGAACAACGGCTTCTAGAAATGAAGATAACTCATCCTCTGCTCTCACGAGTCAAGTCCACAACCCCAGTACAGAATGGAGCAAGAAGAAAACACTAGCTAGGGAGAACATAACACTGCTTCAAAATAACAATGAGTTGTTATTTTTTAAAAAAATCCTTTTTAAAGCTTTTTTTAAAAAAAAAAATAACATATGTAACATAGTATGTATGACTTCTTTTGGCAGAAATGAGATTGGTAGGATTGGGGTGTGGAAGGAAGAGGTCGTCTTATCCAGCTTCTCCTTTTAATGCTCATATTTTGCCAGATTAGAAAAAGAAAATCAGAGCATAGAAATCTAGTACTTGCCATATTGAACACATGTACATTTAAAACCTTTCTGGCTGAAAAAAAAAATAGTCTGCTGCTTTCTGCTTAGAAAAATTAAGGTTTTTATGTAGTTATAGCATGCTTGTAAATGAAGGGGTCTCCTACAGAAATTAGTTATGTTACTTATGGACGTGGGCATGGAAGAGCTGTCCTTTAGGTAAGGTAAAACAGTTTAGCCACTAAAAAATACCGAAGTCTCCAAATCCAGCTGGAAACTTCCCAAATCAGCAGCCTGAGGCCCAGAAGGCAAATGAGAAGAAAGCATCTTGTAATACACGAAGAGCTGGAAACTCGTTTTGCCTGTATGGCACATTCTTCGTTACCGGATTTTCTCCAGATTCTTTAATCTGGAATTCATCTCTGGAACGGGTGGCCAATCCCACCCATCCCCGAACCTGAAACGTGCTGAAAAGTCTGGACTTGCCTTCAGACTTCCATCAATTAGCGCTCAGGTGACAGTTTTAACGCCTTTTATTTGCTCAGCAGCGTAGCCGTAACGTCGTGGATTGTGAGTAACGTTCTTGGTGAGCAAAACCTAAACACCAGCAGCTCACCTGGTTTCTGAAGATGAGGGCCACCACTCCACCAGTCAGCTCAATCAGCAAGCAGATACCAAGAATGTACATGAACTGCAGAAAAACAATTGCAAGTGAGTCCTTAAGCAGAACAAACCCCAATTACTCTTTCAATTAGCGGCCTTAAGTCTGTAACATTCAGTTGCCAACGTACTTGGCTTTCTGCACGTGAGATGGCATTTTAAAGAACGATAGAAAATTATGGCTTTGTTCTTATAAAGCTGTTCATGTCACAAGAAAGCCTTTTTTTTCCCCTCGCTTGAGTCATTCTGGGTTTTGCCCAATTGGCAAACACATGATTTTTCTGCTTTGAATGGACTCAAAACCGATAGAGGCATTTATCATGCCAAGATACTTCTCTCCATAACAGCATCCCAGAGAAGCATATTCATGGACTGCTACAAACCGCACCGAACATGGTGGTTTTATGCTTCCTTACAAAGTCAGTCGTTACAAAGTCAGTTACCTGCCAGGTTTCATTTCTTGGGTAAAGCAGCGCTTTAAGATAATCCAAACCATCTCCTGCTAAATTGCCAGCGTTAAATCAAAGCAAAATTGCATTACCGAGCCAGCGAAGCGCAGAGCCTGCACGATGGGCACTAACAGGACTCACTATGCTCAGGGGTAAGAAAACTTACACCCGCTAGCTCTCTATTTATTTATTCATCTGTGTGTGTGTATATATATATATATATACGTGGTCACAAGGGCGCTCGCACACGACCACAATGTATGCATCTGCAACTACTCAAAGCGCACGCAAAATACGAATAATATGAAGAAATCCATAGCAACACCAGGAGATAGCTGCGACCTGCCAGTACTTGAAATGCTTTTTCAACCCAAAGGATTCTTTAGGTATAAAAGATGGCTTTTAGGTGAATTTAGGTCCGCTTCTCAACAGTAAACTTCATCAGAAAAGAAGTTTTAGGATCTCTCATCCAAAAATCATCTCTAACACTCTGCCCTCAAAGCTGGTTTAATTTCTGGGCTCTCAGTCCCGGTATCAGTGTCACAAATTCACCAGACTGATATCTTTCCTCTTGCTAAATGTGGAATCAGCCTGAGCAGCAGACATCAGGGGCTCTCTTCGTTTAAATACCCTACCGGGTTTGCTACCACAAAGGGAACAGAAAACGTCCTCAGCATCAGACGAGGACACACCACCACGCTCAGAGTGAAAGAAGCCACCACCGCCCAAGGACCGGCTCTCAGTAAAATTCCAGCCTAATATCAAAATCCACAGTTACCTCCTGCTTTGTCCTACATAACACAGCATGTACTTAGCATTTCTTTAGACTGAACTGACATGAAGGTGAAAATTAACGTTTTCGCGCTTTATTTTTAATTAGCCATATGCACAACTTCCACCTGCAACCGTGGCGTTCTACAGGAATTTCCCTAAAATTTACCCTTCTGGAGGCACCGGAGAGAAAAACTGTCCCCCTGTCATTTCCCCCCTCCCGAAGCCCTCTGTGCCACACAGCTAATATCGTAACACCCGTTTCTCCCCTCTATATTCCCCGCAGGCGGACAGATCCCAGCCACTGTCAGCCTGACGGACATCAGCCCGACCTGGGGGTTCTTTCTCCAACGGTCTCCTCCAGGTTGAACCAAGAAGCATTTGGAGAACCACCAGAGATCACAAACTCACCTCTGCACTTAATGCTCCAGCAAGCAAGCTTTAGGGAATGCCCCCCCAAGCTGGTGGGGAGAAGCTGCAGCCAGATTTTGGCTTTTCCTTCGGCCAAGGGGCAGAACTATTTTGCTCTTCTCCATCCCACCACGGCATGGCCGGGCCAGAGAAAGAGCGGGCACCACGGTGCCAGGCTAGCGTCAAACGGTATGTCAACAGCGGAGTTTGCACAAGATCCACACGGGCTGATAATAATTCACATTCCTGGTTGTTTTACATAAAGCCCTTAACTATTGGAAAGCTGGATTTCCCAGCGCCGGGCTCTGACCCTCGCCCGTCCTCTCGCTGGCAAGGCAAAAAACTGCTGCTCCCCAACGGAGGGATGTCCACAGACCATGGTTAGGGGACCACTGCCGTAAAGCAGTTTCAGATTGAATTAAAATCAAAAAAAGCAACTTTATTAAAATATTTTTCAGTGCAGACGTAGCTATGGGTTTGAGTTCAGGTGATGCTGAAAAACAAAAGCAATGAGCCTTAAAAAAATTAAGACAAAAACCCCAACACTTACTGCTTGAAGAAGGCATAAATTGTCTCTTAAGGAAGCCAGTACACCCAGAAAAGATACCAGGAACATTATAATGCCCAAAAGTATTAAAATAATTGCTGGGGCTAGAAAGGCACTTTCTAGAGTTTTGTACTTCTGTCTTTCAACTTCTGCATAAATCCCAACCGCGAGAACAAGGGCTCCGATCACCTGAAACAGAAAAAGAGAAGAGCACAGATGTTACTCATCCTCCCAGTAAACACCGAGATGACATTTTGTGAGTACGTGGGAACCTGTGACCACTCACTTCAGAATTAATTATAAACAACGAAACACTCAAATCAGAAGTTTGGATAAAAAAACCCAAGCCAACTCAAAGGCTAATGCAGAAAAAAGCCGAGTTAGAAACAAACACTGAGATTTGTTCATTTCCAAAATATATTTAATAATGTTTTAACATTCTGGAAGTTAAACAAATTGAAACATACGTCACTGGTTGAAATGTAATTTATTACTCATCTGAGATCATATATATTACATACACTAGCAAATGCCATAGCATTAATATTCCTCCTTTGCATGTCCATCTGTCTTTCCCTCTCTGTGTGTGCCTGTGTGTGTGTGTGTGTGTATATATATATATATATTTATGTATGCACCCCTAACACAACACCATTTCTAAACCAGTCTGCAATCAACAGCTTATATGTCCCTTCCTATCAGCTCCAATTGTATTTAGGGTGAGTAAATATGGCCATCCCATACCTCCAGTCCTCCTGCCATCAGGGGAAATGCAGAGGATTAAAAAGAAAAAACGCCAAAACCTGCAAGTTTGAAATTACGCCACATTCTTGAGCACTACCAGGTAAAGCTGACAAGTGCAGCAAGAAAGCTATGCATTTCATTTAACACGGTAAAGATATTTCAAGCAAAATAATCATGGTGAAGTCAAAATCATTCGGTATTAAGGCTATGGCGTGCTGCAAGTCGCTCTGAATTATGCTGAATTTGAAAAAAAAAAAGCAAAAAAAAAAAGCAGCCCACAACACTTAATCATGAAAATTGCAATGGAAAAAATACTGCCAACTCCAACAGCCAGGCACATCCTCAGGGAAGAGCCCAGATGCCCATCAATCATTTTGGCAATCTGATAAACAGCATTCCCCTTTTCTGACCTGACATTTCAGCAGTAACCCCGAGTCTGCTCCCCGCACACCAACGGCAAGGAGAGAGCGTTTCTTCAATACATGAAGCTTGGATCCCACACAAAGGTCTAGACGGACACATGACACACTCAGTTGCAAGATCGTGAGTCCAACAGTTGAAATATTTTTATTTTCAGTTATGGGATATCTCAAAATAAGTAACATCTTACTGGAAATTCTTGATTTTTCTATAGGTAAGAATAAAAAACCCACAGGACGCTATGTGAAGAATGCCACCAAGTTGTCATTTAGAAAAGAAAAATCTCAGAAGGATTCACCCATAAAAATAAACATACCAAAGCAATTTAAAAAGCAGCTTAAAACTTTACGCGACCAAATTCAGAGTAAGTGCCCCCTCTGACAAACTCAGAAATTGTACTGACTATGGAAGGCAGAAGAAAAAACACAGTGGACAAATAACAGGTACCTAAATTTAGCATTATACACTGCAAAGCTATAATTAGGCTTTCTTATTACTAAATGGTCAATTCGTAGTGTTAGCTTTACTCTTTAAAAAAATTCAGTGATCTGGGTAATAAATTAGAAATTTCTTTTCAATCAGGAAACTATATAAACAAATCAGTTTGACATATTTAAATACAGTTATAATAACTGAGGAAAGAGACTTAGAACAATTACGGAATATCAGATTTGTAGCTGTACATGTATATGTGATTAAGGAGTTCTACTATTACTATTATTTTTAAAAAAAAAAAAAAAACAAAGCTAAAAACCTGATACCTTTGTGTCCGCACGGCATTTACCTTGCCAGGAAAGCAGCAGATAATGCAACTTAAAGATTCTCTCGCAAACATTAAAGAACCATTAGCAAGCTCAACACTTGCCTGGTAGATCCCTTGCTTAGAAAATTAAAAAAAACAAAACAAACAAAAAAGAAAAAAACACCCACCAAACACGAGACATAACCACAGGGATGAAACTTGATGGGATAATCTGAATTTCAGAAGTGTGTTGTTTCGAGCATAGAACATTTTAAGGGGGATAACCAGGGAGCTTCTCACCCCTCCTCGGCTCTCTCCTTGAAGCACACCCGGCCGCGTGCTGCGGGAAGGCTGCAGGTTACCAGGCACCAAAATTACATCGCTCCCCAAGAAGAGGACCACAAAACAACCCCTGTAACAAAAATCCCTCCAGCCAATCCTAAATTAACCGTCCAGCAAAAGGTGGCACGCAGAGGGCACGTGCTGCGGGGAGGCTTCAGGCTGCCGTCAGCATCGCCACTGCTGCGCCAGGGGAAAAGCATCAGCTAACAAACAAAAAACTCAGGCTGACCTATCATACAGCACACGCGCTCCCAGTTTTATACAGATTTTTGAAGCATAAAAAACTATTGCAGGAGGGGAAAAAAAAACATCTAAGCACACAATTAAAATCCTCATTCCTAACCAGCAGGATTTATGCTTTTATTACCTTCTCTTTTTTTTTTTAAAGCATTTAATAAAAATCTTTTAAACGTTTAACATGGTCAAACCGGTAGCAGGAATTATTTACGCCACGCAGATGCGATAACTTAGCAAACATCCCACCCGCCTCTCTTCTCCGGCACTGCGCTCTCCCTTCCTGTGACCAGGGCTGGGAACGCCGCTTTTACGTAGGCGGCCCACCGATATACGTACTGTTTACATCCTGCAGCCTTCACAACAGCTCCCACTTTGGCAATTCACACTGTGTCCGCAGGAAAAAAAAAATTAGCCGGCCTTGACTCACGTTAAATGAGTACCCACCAGCAAAAATCAGGGACTTTTCTCTGGGGCTTTTGCATGCAGCAAAGTCACTTTCCCGAGAGAAAGGGAAAAATGTTTATTTCTAAGTAGTGGTTTTAAACCTGTATTTACAGCACTTAAATAAAGTGCGCACTCAACAGCAGCGCCTTCTGTTTAAAACGCTGGATGCTGCTCCAGCCAGGCGACAAAAATGACATTACAGCCTCATTCGCCACCAAAACAGCTGCCTGGAAAAGTGACGGTGACCACTTTTTAAAAAAGCCGTGGGGTGACATGGGAAGACACAGCAGTGACAGGGCCTGCAGCAAATGTCCCCTCCGGCATTCCCACGATGCTTTCATCCCCTTTCTGCTTTTGGGTATGGCTGATATTCAGTTCCTGGTGATTTTAAGCAATCCAGGGGACTCGAATCCGAGTGTTCGTCACTCGCAAAGGTACCGGAGGAGCAGCAACAGCCAGGGGGAAACCGAACAGCCTCAGCATCCCGTACATCAAAGCCCCCCAAAAGCAGCAAAAGAACAGAAATCACCCCAAATTTAAGCAAGCCCATACTCCACAGCCAATCTTTACTCCCGTTGACACCAATTTAAGAGGGGGGAAAAAAAAAAGTAATCAGGAAGACTAACACAGCTGAAAAAAGGAACCGGGCTGCTGACATTTATGGCTAATGATGAGATCTGCTTCGCTGAGCTAGAATAAAAGACAGTTTTGGGAGAGAAGCCCACGCACCGTACCCCACATAACCCGGCGTGTGTTCAGCGGGAGCACCAGCCTTCCCGAGAGTAAGTGCTGGCAGCCCCCATCCTTCCTTTTCCCCTTCCCTTTCCGCCCTCCCTCCCGGAGCAAACCATCTGCCCCGCAGAGGATTGAAGCACTCGGTCATAAACAAGAACAGAATGTTGAAAATCCAGAGCAAGCAACGGCAAAGAGTAAATAAAATCCTCAGGCGGCTTCAAAGAGGCTTTGTCCTCCGGGGATGCGCCGAGAAACGATTCAGAAGGGCCTTTTTTCTGCGACCACATCGATTCTTACATCCCAGCAGCAAAAGGCCCCTGCTCGCCAACGGAAAATGTGGAGGGGACAACACGCGTGGTCCTTCACGCATGAAAAGGCTTTTAGAAATAACACGACAAACATCCCTCTTCTGAAAATCGCACCTGCAGAGTAACACAGGGAACTTCAGGAGCCTAAAACAAAGGGTTTCCCTCGGTTGGTTTGCGGGCAAAGAAAACCAAAAGATATCCTGCTATCGAACCTGGTGGATCTAAACCTCTTCGCTGTGTGCAAGGTGCCAAAAGCCTTGTACATACCGCGTCTACCGCGACAGAAACCCCGGCCAGCAAAACAAGAGCTTCAGTGGCGTTTTAAACTGAAAGAGCCAGAAAAAAAACGTGCCTGAGCATCTCGTACACGGGTGCAGCCAGCAGAGCCGGACAGCATCACCCCCGCATCCCAGAGCCTGGAAAAAAGCATCTTTAAACACCACGGTCCTTACGGTAAGCCCTGATGGCCCCTTTCCAGCCCTGGGGGGTGCACGGTTGGAGCGAGTTTGCCATGTTTGAGAAGTTGTGACCCATCTTCCGGACCCAAAGGCTGGGGCTTCATCACTTCCAGCATCCAGCGCATGGGTTTTACCCAGCACCCAGCCAAGGACGGCAAGGTTGGCACACCTTTGAGTTGGAAAGCTTCACGGTGTCACCTAGCCGAGGCACAGAAAAGGAATTTTCCTATGTACCGACGACCGAGTGCATAGGGCAAAGGCTTTAAAACAGATACACGAACGATTTTTATCTGCCAAACTTTCAATATTTACAAGTCCTCCGTCTGCCGAAACCAGTCGGTCGGTCCCGGCCGGGGAGGGGACGATGGCCGGGGAGCTACACCCACAGACACAGGTGTGCCACCCGCCGCGGAAGCATTAATTATTGCAAAACACGGGAGCACCGCACCCCGCGCACGTCCCCCGTGGACCACCCACACCCCGTGCTTTCCCACGCGTGCACCGCCTGGGGCTGGGGGAGCTCCCCCCCCCCCCCCCCCCCCACCCCCCCCCCCCCCCCCCGCCCCCCCCCCCGCCCCCC
>VUYV01000220.1:515114-555119 GCA_008711295.1 Anarhynchus alexandrinus
AAAAAAATAATAATTAAAAAAAAATAAAATATATATATATATATATATCTCGCTACTCAAACAGCCATCTAACACGGCTGCCGGAGCCCAGAGCAACGCACGCATCCACGAACCTCTGCAATTGCCAAAATGACATAAAATTACCAAAATAGATAAATGCGAAGCTGCTGCTTGGGCGCTGGGTTTTTTGGTGAAGCATCCATAAACACGGCAAAGCACAATCCCTGCACTCCACTGCTCTACCCTCTGTTGCACAATTAAGCAATACCAGAGCATTTACCTTTCATTACAACACCCCAGACATTGCAGGTGCAAAAAAGGTCCTGTCCTGCAAATAACACGGCATAAGGGCAATAGTTAATGGGCATATTGCACCGGCCACGTTTTTTGCCTATGCCAACGCTCATCCACGTCCTGCGGCCGTGACAGCAGGTCAGTGTTGGGTCTTACACAGCGATTATGAACTGCAAACGCTGTTCGTGCCTACGAGATGAAATAAGCCCTTTCAAGCTGGCAGCGCTGCACTCCCGTCCCACAAAGGACTATTTTCCTCCGGGGAGAAAAAAAAAAAAAAGTCTCATTCAAAGTGGCGGACAACTGTCACAGAGTTGGTTGTTGCATCCTGGCTCAGGGTAGAGACAGACAGCATTGAAAACCAGCGTCTGGTGTCAGAGAAGATGAAGTGCAGCAGCATTTATTATAATTATTGAGCAAAGAGAGTGTGTAAAACCTCCGAACTGTGTATGTAAAACTGTGTAAGTGGTCAGTCGCACATCATTTTGTTAGGTACGTGCAATAAACCAGTAGTTGCTACCAAAACCTCTTTTATAAAGCCTAAAAAAAAAAATATTCCTGGGTAATTCTGTTGTAAAATGCGTCATTGCTTTTGCATGCACCGCTAAACTCTGCTTCTGGGAAACAAATAATCCAGCCTGGGTCCCTGCCAGAGACAGAACAGCTCATCACCTCTTATATTTCTGACGATAATACAATATCCTAGAGCATTCATCTTCTAAAATAGCAACAACTTCAGTTTTTAGACAAATTTGCAAATACCCCCAACACTTACCACTGGCATGCAGGCTGGAAATCACATCTCTTCTCGTGTAAGCGCTGGGAATTAGAGTCCACCACAGGTTCTTCATGTCTCATGGGCATTGTTCGCATCCAAATGCATTCCTGTCACTCACATGTTTTCCTTGTTTGTGTATTTAACTAAATTAGTAGTTTTGGTTTGACTCTCCTAAACGCCTCACCTTTTGTCCTTTGTGATCTGATAAGATAAAATTTAAATAAAATTTCAGGGCACGACCAGCTGGACGAGGAAGCCGATTAAAAGGAGTGTCCATTTTCCTGTTGTTTTCACTCTGAACTGAGCCAATACGTCGAAACAGGTTTCTGTTACAAAACTCTATGAAAATAACCAAATAATGCTTTTCTTTGTCTGAATCCCAGGCTTTGTCTAGACAAGGAAATGGCAAGATTTCTGGACCAGATTAGTCTAGTTTCGCGGCAAAGGGTGGCTTAAAGTAAGATGTTATGAACTGCCTGCGGCGCTGAGGGTCCTTCTGGGTTGTGCTCTCTCCACCCCAGCCCGACGCGGCACAGAGCAGCAGTTTTCCAGCCGAGCACTTGGCATCTCCGCCAGCATCAAGGCAGATCGTGCATCACAGCATCCGCTCCCGAGGCCATCCCATGGCTCAACCGGCGGTGCATTTTGTTAGGGATCGGTGACCTCCACATTTCCTCGCTCACCTTCAGGGCTACCAGGGTTGTTGCGAGCGTGTACAGGGTATGGTAGATCCTGTGAACCGTCTTCGAAAGCCATGATCTGCAGCGCGTTTGACCCAGGGCTTTAGGGGATCTGCAGAAAAGGGAAGGGAACTCGCAGCTAGCCCTGCAATGGGGAGTATCGGAAAGACCCTGAGCTTTTCAAAGCTACCACCAGCATTTCTGCTGCTTTCTTCCAGCCCAAGCCTGGCTGATGAAGCTGCAGTCCAGCTGCACCTTTCCCCAGCCAAGGTGGACGCTCATGGTCCTCACATCCCGCTCTCAGAGCTCTTCCCTGGGCAAAAAGTCCTTCCTCCCAGAACCGAGCCCAACATGCAATACAATTAAAGCCTCTACTGCCTCTATAACCTTGCATTATTTTTTTTTCCAAAAGACAAAATGCACTTTATTCACCCTTCTGGACCCGCATCTTTTGTTTGCATCTCACCCTTTGCTCAGACCTGGGATCGATGACTCAGCACAGCCATGTTTGACCTCGAGCAATCCTGCCCGTAATAAAAACAACAGTGAAACCAGCCCAACCCAAAACCCCTGCGCTCAGGTAGTCCCTTCTCCTGGTGTAACTCCAGAATCATCGGAGAGGTGGGTTTTCCCCGCAGTCCCAGGCGAGCATGACTTTCCAAAAGGAATCTGGAGCCTGCCTTTGTAGGAAAGGAGGAGAAAAAAAAAAAAAATAAAAGCCCCCAGTTTGCAGGTCAAAAGGCCAATAGCACATGCTGCGTCACTGGCCGGGTTCCAGGACAATAACCCCATCCGTGCACAACCAGCAAACGAATAAAAGGTGTGGGTGTGTGTAAACGAAAGCAAGTCCCTGCTGACTCGTATGATGAAATGTTCACCAAAGGGTGGCAAGCTCTACGATTATCACCCAAATAACAGATCAGGGACTGAGGCAGACAGTTCAGAAGAAGGTTCTGAGGAACTGCTGGCACCCTGACTGTCTTTACATTCAAAGATAGCTGAGAGAGGTTTTGGGTTCTCCATTGAAACATCAAAAAGTGCAGTCCTTTTTCTAAGCGCTTGCTTACATTCTGCTTTCGATAGCAAAGATGGATGAAGCACTTTAGCTGCGCTCTCGGCTAAACTTATGGAGGTTTTTGCTCATATTCTCCTTAGAATTTGAAAAGATTTGAGCAAGCCGAAGGAAAAAAAAAAATCTGAAGAACACTATTAGCTGTTGAATTCATATTGCAAATCATGGAAAGCCCTCCTGGATAGCATACAGAAAGCAGAAGGTTCATAAGCTGTTTAGTGAGGTGTCAGTGGAAGACTTTCAAAAAGAGCTGGCAGTAGCTCTGCAATGCCCGTGAGAAGATACATACAAGCACATTTTTGCAGTTTCTGTGTAAGGCAGTGAGTGGGATTACCTGTAGGAAAGCCCATCGTGAGGAAAAGGAGATATTACACGTAGTACTACAAGTATTAATTTCTAAAATACCACCACTTGGGTTATACCGCATCAGAGAAGACCTGCTTTGAGGAGTTGCAGCGGTTAGGTGATGGGTTAACTGAAGGCTGCCTCCAGAAATTAATGAAGCGAGGAAAGAGTCTGGGCTGAGCTGGTGGAAAGCATCCTGAACCGAGAAATACTGCCCTGTTACGGGGGAGCCTGGCACGGCTGCAGCTCCAGGAACTAGGGGAGCTGGAAAACCACTGCCATCCCAGCATCACATGCACAGGGGGGGGGGAGTTTTTCCTTTATGTTACTCGTCAGGAGCTTTCTGAATCCTGAAAATGGGTTTTGATATCTGAAAATAGGTTTTAAAGCCTGAAAACAGGTTATTAATACCTGAAACACTTCTAGCTTCCAGCAGAGCAGGCACGAGCCAGCGCCAAGTACTCTTTGAAATCTCAGCCTTCAACACGTTGCTTATGTTTCTGTCACTTACTGCAAAGCTGAGAGTGAGCAAGAGCGCTGTTCTCCGAGCAGGGTGGGGAGTCCAGGGGTTCCCCTTTCCTACAAGGACCAGATACTGCTCCTTGCACACGTGGGGCCAGTAAGTTTCTGCAGCGCACGCCTGGAAAGGGGATGCAGCAGTTGGAAGGGGGAATGTCCCCGGGTTCAGCCCCTCGGCATCATGGAGCATGGAGGCTGGGAGCTGAGGATCCTCTGGATGTTTCCGTGCTGGAGAGCAGCCGGGGAAGGATTTCTGGAGCTCCAGATGAGACCCTGAGTGCCAGCTTCCCACTGAAGCCTTATTAGAAGTCCCAGCTCAGGACTGGTCTTGACAAATACCAAATTATTCACCAACGACTCTTCAAGCACCAACAGGACTTGTTGCTGTAATTTGAATAAATAAAATCATATCAAATCTACCAAATATGGCTGGTTGAGTAGTATTATATTGGGCAGCCACCATTAAGTAAAATGTATTAAAAATGCTTGATAAGCCTCCAAATAGTTGCAGAGAGCAAGACCACCTTGCTAAAATTGCGCTGAATATATTCTATTTCTTTTTTGGCTGTGAGAGCTCGCAGGAAGCCGGGAAGGGTCCTGGAAACGCAAGGATTGTGGGACTGGTAAACCTGGCAAAGTAGCTACCCTTGCATTTAAGCCTGTAAATCCTGATAGAGCAGCATGTCCATTTCAGAGATTATTTCAAAACAAAAGGGGAGGGGGGAAAAAAAGTTTCTAGTGCCACTTTGCCGCATTTCATTTGATGTCAAATCGGTTGTTTAGTTTTTGCCTGCAAGAGACTCCACCTCCTTTCAAAATCCCCTTAAGCGCTGTAGAGAATTTATCCCAGTACGGCTCCTGCCTCACACTTAACTGTTATGCAGGCAAAGAAAACCAAATGTCCTTAGTCCCATGCAGAGGATTCAGATACCTGGTGCCTCGGAAAACTGCTGCCCTGGAAAAGGAGGATTTCCACTTGGATTGAAGTGTTTCCTGGCTTAATACTTCCATTTATATTTTCTTGGCCCTAAAAATAATCTAAAGGAAGATATTGCCTGTCACTGACCTGGAAAACACCTTCCTCTCCCCCCCTGGCTTTTTTTTTTTTTCCTTTCTTTTTTTGAGGGAAAAAACCCAAAGGGGAGAGTGTTCTTCAGTTTTCGCTCTTCAAGCGTAGGTTAAAATGCCAGGCAAGGAGGAGGCCCTCAGTACCAGTCATCTCCTCCTGGAAATGCGTTGCATCACTTGGAAAACAGGACAAGAAGACATGAGATATCTCACCCCGATGTCTTTTTAATGGCACTTAGTCATACGCATGGGGATTCATAGCACCAGCGTCTACCGCAAGAAAATGGGCAGATGCCAGAAGATTTTATTTTACGTTTAGCTGAGGAAAGAAACCATGAGCACATTTTCCGTTTTAAATGCTAGCAACATTTCGCAGGCTGACTCCCTCGGGGACAGCGGCAATTGGACGGCAGTAACCCAGTTCACCCAGCCGGGATGGCAAATTGCTTTGTGGGCTATCACCTATTCCTTCATCGTTATCACGTCCATTGTTGGCAACATCACTGTCATCTGGATTATTCTTGCGCACAGGAGAATGAGGACTGCTACTAATTACTTTATCGTTAATTTGGCTCTTTCGGATTTGCTGATGTCCGCTTTCAACACCATCTTCAATTTTATTTATGCCAGTCACAACGTCTGGTATTTTGGCGAGGAATTCTGCCGGTTTCAGAACTGGTTCCCCATCACCGCAATGTTTGTGAGCATTTACTCCATGACAGCCGTGGCTGCAGAGAGGTAAGAGGCAAATGGAGAAGGTAAGGTCTGAAAAATTCACTGTTAAGCGTTAAAAAAATTATTGCAATACTCTGTGCGGGCCAATTGCGGCCCGCACGTACCGTGTGGGGTGCCTTATCAGCAAAGTGGGAGGAGTGCCAGGCAAACAGGCTACGGGGTTAGATGCTAGTTATGGCGTGAAAGGAAGGCTCTCCTGTCTTATCCCTAGTCTGAATCACACCCGAATGTGTAACAAGTGGGAACAATAAAATACCAGCTGCTTCCACGTCACTGATCATAAATTGTTCCCCAGTCATCCTTCAAACTCATTTCTTTTCAAACTGCGAGAAGGACCTCATAATTTGGACAGAGCCGGAGCGATAGGAATACGCTGCAGGATGCTGAAAGTATCAGCATCCACAATCCTTCTTGTGGGTCCAGCAAACCACCAGAAATAATGGGAATTGGATCAGGAATGGCAGGGTCTGCTCCAATAGTTCACAAGAATGACTTATTCCAAGAGGGAGGAAAGTAATTACAGTGATTTTGTTTGACTTGTGAGGTAATTTGGAATTTTCATAATACTCTCTTCCATCTGCCAAGTCTCTTTCACTCCAGCTTAAATTTGTGGAGTCTGGATGTGTTTACAGCTCATTGTTAAGTAGCGTGACGCTGTTTTTCTTTTTACTAGAAAGTGGCCAAAAGTCCATGGGAATTTCCTCTCCTAAAGGCAACGGCATGTAAAAGAAGTAGAGGAGGTTAAGCTCCCTTCTATGCTCTCTGCCCTCCCATCCTTCCTGTCTTCTCTCCATCACTTCCACTCTCTGCCTGGCCCTGGGAACGTCTGTATCTTTTCCATACTATGTCCCTGCCGCAACCCCACGGCAAAGGTCTTCTCCCGGGCAGCCAGACCTGGCGTACCAGAAATACCTGGCGCTGCTTTATCAAGCCCTCCTGTTGACTTTGCCATTTCCTTCAGGTTTCCTCCGTTCCTTATCAAGCGCGCGTATCCACGAAGGGCCCTTCCAGCTCCCTCGGGAGCGGAGACAGCATCCCTCTGGAGCCACCTGAAAAGCCGTGCTCCGTGAGTCATCGGGGTCGCTTTCGTAATTCCCGCCCCTGCTCCCAGCTCCGTTCAACCCCTGCACACCCAGGGAAGCAAGCGACAACACCGATCAAACCGGATAAACAAACCAGCAGGGGAAGGAAGGCTTTGCCCCGTGCGCATGGAACACCCGCAAATCGAGTCAGGAACATGGCCCGGGTTGACACGCAGCTGCCGCAGCACAGGGCAGTAGCCCCTGCGGTCCCTGGAAGGATGGCTAATAAGCAGGGGGACGAGCGACGTGTTTATCAGCCTGCAGTTGGTCCAGATGAAAGCAAATCCCTATTTAGAAGCAACTACAGCTCCGGTTTAGACTTGAATATTCTTTTGCTGTTCCCGGCTTCAAATCAAGGGTTGTTGTTAACTGCTATTTGATACATGTGGTATGCCAAAGTATTTATATATTTATTTTTTTAAAAATAAACCCATTTCAGCCTGTCCTCAGGTCTCCCCACTCTCGTTCCTTGGGGACTTTTGGCAAAAGTACCTATACAGCCAAAATCTCTTTAGTCATGTGGCACAGATCAGGAAGAAAACTTGGCATCTCACTGCAAACCATATTTAGCTATTCTTTGCTTAACCTTAAAATAGATCCTGACACCGTCTCCTGGAAACTCGCAGCTTCCATTTATTGCTATGAGAACTTGCGTCCACTTGGGCTACGTTGTTTAACTTTGACAGAACAATGTCTTTTGAAGTGGTTTATTGTAAGGAAGGAGGAGAAGTGACAGCTCTGTAAATCATCTTTGTCTGCCATGGAAAAAGCCCTGGTGGTGTTGCTCACCGCTGGGTTTAGGACCACTCTGTTTCTTCCCTGTTCCAAGCTGCTCTGTGTACTGCAGGAGCTGCTTCCACTGCACGCTTTCCACAGCGCTCCAGGCAGAAATGCAGCATATCAGCTCAAGTTTCACACTCCAGTTAGCAAAAGTCTCCCAGGCCCTCTTCAGAAAGTGTGCAAGAGCGTCCGAAATTCAGCTTGTTTTGTCTGTGTGGGACGAGGACCGGAGGAAGGGTGCCAGGAGCGTGGTCCTAGCATCTTGGGACATCACAGGGCAACGGGACGCAGAGAGAGGGCACAGGGTGCAGGGGTGGCAAAGGCAGCCCCGCCACACAGCAAGAGCGGCCAGGAGATCTCGGTAAACCTCACAACTTGCCAGCGCTTGCCCAAAAGCGCGGCTCGCCTGTGGGGATGCACCCCTGGCTGAGCGGGAAAGCCTCCACCCAGCCACCCTGCAATACCTCCGGTACCTGCAACACGGGCTGCCGCATCAGGCAGGGCGGCATCGTTTATACCCGGGACTTGCCGTTCGCCGACAGCCGCGGATCGGCGGTGTGGGCACTTCTGTGGGCAAATATTCCGGAGAACATTTGCCGCTTGATTCCTCCCTGACCAGATCCCAGCGTCGTATAATGCTGCCTGCAGCGAGCTAAAGAAAAACAAAAAAAAAAGCAAGGTGACATGAAAATTTTATGGCTAAATAAGGCTCTGCCGCCCTGCAGTCGCCCTCTCTCTGTCCTGCAGCAGCAGCCGGGCAGAGCTCCCTCCCAACAGCCTGGCCAGGAGACAGCACGGAATTTGTCAGGTTTTTCCCTATGAAAACCAGCAGGCAATTGGCATTTTCCACTCTATTTTGCCTTTGTAACAACCATGACAGAGTGTACGGAAAGCATGGCGGGAAATGCATAATTGATTATGTACTCGTTACGATGCCGTGCATTTCTACACGGGGAACTTAAAACCAGAGCGCGCCCCGGGGCTTGCAAGTAATCTAATAGTCAGATGTGCCGTGAGGGCTCTGAGCAGGTGTGGGACGAAAGGGTCAGCCTTCCCCTTCCGCCCCAAGCGCAAGTGCCCAGGCATTTCCAGGCAGAGGTGGACAGCACATGAGCTTTCCACAGCTAAAAAAAAAAAAAAAAAAAAAAAAAAANAGTGGGGAAAAATGCAGGGTAAAGGCTACTCGAGACCCCAGTCTGCTGTTGTGATAATACGGGGCATCAGAGGAGACTGCCATAATTAGTGGGCAACAGGGTGTTTAGGCTTTTTTTTTGGTAAAGGAAGGAGAGAGAAACAGTGCATAACTCCAAACTAACACAAAGAGTTCACAGCACAAAATTTTAGACCAAAAAAAAAAAGCACTTAAAAGTTACTTTAAAAAAAAAANAAAAAAAAAAAAAGAGGGAAAAAAAAGAAAAATTCAAAGTAAGGGGAATACTTGTGAAGACCATATGCAGAAGACACAGATGACTGCTTCCTCCTCACACCAGAAGCATCCATCCCCATAGGTTTAACATATCCTGCCCTAAGACTGGAAATCATTCTCTTCAGAAAGGATTTAGCTCCTTCTAATTATTTATAGCCTGAAACCTATCAAAATGTCTCTATAAATAAAGCCCACTATACCCACCTGGTGAGCTTTTACACTTGCTGTACTTGTTGTATAGTTTACCAACGCAACTGTAAAAGCATTACCTGTTTTTCTCGCAGGTACGTGGCGATAATTCATCCCTTCAGGCCCAGGCTCTCTGCTGGAAGCACCAGAGTCATCATAGGGATAATCTGGCTGGTGGCGTTTGGGCTCGCCTTCCCGCAGTGCTTCTACGCCGAGATCACAACAGACAACGGAACAACGAAATGCATCGTCGTGTGGCCAGATGACGTTGGGTCCAAGCACCAGCTCACGTAAGGGGAAACAAAAAAACTCCTGATTTGTGCAAAAGTTAACTATGAAATGAATTTCATCGCCAGACTGTTGGCGACAGGCAGCACTGGAGGAGAGAGATGGGGGGGAACCACGCAGCAGGGGAATACGGGTCAGGGGCAGCCCACCTCAGCTCAGTTTAAGCCTCTCGGGGTAAAGGGTGATGCACCATCCACCCCTTCTTTAAAAAGGGGTTATAATAAGGTCTAGAAACCCTATGTACAGGGCTCAGTGGACTTAAGTGAAACCAGCGCGAAAAGTCTCTAAACAAGCAATAAATCCTGGTTTTTCCCATTGGATTTTCTCCCTCCATCAGGCAGGAAGGAACCAGGTATCTTTAATGCTCAGAAGCCACATAATTAGCTAAAAAATATGCTGCTCTTTGTGGGGGAGGGAAAAAAAAAAAAAAAAAAAAAAGAGAGGAGCATGTTTCAAACATCCTAAGGTTTTATAGACTGACTTATCTGGGCACACATCTACGCTCCCAAAAGCTCGTAACTCTCACAGCGATTTCCTCCTGCTTTAAAGCAAGATTGTTCAGACAGATGAAACAAGCCATACCCCGCATTTAGGGGATTTGCTGTGATTAATCACTATTCAGGGCACATGATACACAGAGCAGTTTGAGAAATTTATCAAGCAAAACATATTTATACGAAGAAGTAATGGAAGAACTGCAGAAAAGGAACAAATTGATTAACAAAATGGAAACAATTTTTCAAACCAAGTGCTAAACTCCCCACGTCTATTCTTCGCTGTGAACACTTCTGCCCAGCTACGTGCACCTGGGACCTTTTTTCCCTTCTTGGTCTTCATCTCTGGCAGACAGCTGGATGCTTCCTGCGGTTAGTTATTACCAAACTAACCAGTTTTCACACTAATATGTGCCAAGTTCCAAGGAGCTTCATGTAAATTTGGCTGAATTGCAGCGTATTCAGCCACTGGTGGTCAGTTGTCCCTAATCTGAAGAGTCACAGAAGAGCAAAAGAGTAAAATCAGGCTCACATCACGTTGGGTGATGTTCCTCCCAGGGCACAATGCTGGGGTACGCCAACCTCCTGTTGATTGAGAAGGAGGGATAGTAGATAATCACTTACATATAAAAGTCACCAATGACTATTTCATTCATGATGAAAAGCATGAAGTTTATTTCTGCTGCATCCCCAGTTTGGGAAGGATTGAAACAAGAGCTTCCCAGCATGCCAATGACATCTCCGCGGGCTGGAAAGGTTGGTCCTGAAGGCAGCAAATAATGGGGCAGAGTTCTTTCTGGGATCCCCAGCTGAAGAGCAGCAGCTCCCAATCACCATAAATCACTTCATTCGCCAACTCACTCTCCCTGAACAGCCTCAGATTTTCAGGTTTCAGTAGCTCTCCTAGAAAGGAAGTTGGAAGCAGCACTCCCCAGAAATCATCCTGAGTGATGGATCTGTTGGGACAAACGCCTGCAATACAGACCAGGGAGAAAAAGCCACATGCAGCCATTCATGTGTTAGTCCAAATATCGAGAAAAGGAAATACTAGGAAACCCAAAGGAAAAAAACAAAGACATGGAGAACTGGGTTCCTCTGTTGGCTGTGGGTCCTCCAAATCCTTTGTAGTTGAGTAAAACCATCCTTCAAGATTTCTAGACTTCAGAACAAAGGAAAATCCTTTTCTGCAGGAAAAATGTGTAGAATTATGGAAGAAACAAGTCCAAAAAACCCTCAAACAATGCACTACTGTGACTGCCAGTGCCTGAGAAATCTTGGATGTGAAGGGACTAAATTTGTAGAAGTTTAACCAAAATAAAGAACCTTAACCACAGAGGTTGACTTTGCAGCAAAGCAGCAAAACTACAAGACTAGAAGTTTCTTTTTGCCATGTACTCAAGCTTAGGCTCCCATCCTCTCCTCCTCCTGGGATGGGAACTCTAAGAGGGCTTTGCTACACTCCACACGTGGTATTAGGCCTTCAAAAAGAGGTACCGCTCTAAGGACAATTGGCAAGGGTGGAAAACAGGGACAAACTCGCCATCTTTCACAAATATACTATTTTTCTATACGCGGCCACCACTCTTGATATTTGCAACCACCCCAAGGAGGAAAAAAAACACCAAGTGCCCCAACACCCATTTCGACAGCTCTTGTCAAAGCAGTTGACCCCGCTTTGCTAAGGCGGCGAGTAACTCCAGAGCCTTGTCACGCTGAGAGACCATTTGCACCCAGCCTTTTGTGGTCACTGCCAGCAGCGTGTGCCAGAGCCCTCCTGCCTAATCCTCGTTTTTACGCTGTTTATGTTAATTTGACAGCTGTTCTCACCGAGCGAGCAGGTTGTTCCCTCCCCATAAATGGTGGTTGCTTAAAATAACCAAAGCCCAGCATGAGGGAACCAGCAGAAGCTTGTGGGGTAACGCAGAAAGCTAGGAAGGGTTGAGCTAAAATATAGCGAAAGGAGATGCCAGGGCTTTCGGCTGGCATAGCCTGTTGGTGATACATAATTGTGCGTGCACTCACAGATAAAAACAGCTGGCAAGACCAATACAGCAACGACCGCCACTCACTTCCTGCATGCTATAAGCAGGCAATATTCCTTCCTTGCTACCTGTGGCAGCTCCCCTGCCGAATCTGTGTACCCTATTAGCAGCCAGCTACATTTTGAAGTCCCCAATCCATGTTTTTTTTTCATTGTTGCTGAATTAAGCGGTGGGCACTACTGCATTCATCAAGTTAACCCTGCCGTTTTTGAAATATTCTTTTTCCATATCTGTGATTTAAAGGTTCATATTTTTACAGGCGCAAGTCTCAGACACGTCCCTCTTTCCTGACTGCAGTGGGATAGCAAAGTTCAGGGTGGGTGGCCATGGACTGTAACCCTCTGATAAAAGATAAATGATATTACCCTGTCTTGAAAGAGCAGTGAATCCAGTCCAAGGAGTAATCACTGCAACACAAGAGATATGAGCTTTTGCTGTTCACAGAAGTCCCTGTAACGATGTTTGTAGGTGAAATTTCTGCTTCTTTATGCTTTGGGGTTGAAGTTAATAGGGGCCAGACATACATGTGCAAAAGGCAATTTCTGAAAGAGCCCTTCAAGAGACATACTGACTCTGAAAACGTGCTTGTTCTTCTTTTTCAGGTATCACATTGCAGTGATCGTGTTGATTTATTTACTGCCTTTAATGGTGATGTTTGTTGCATACAGCATTATAGGAATTACTCTGTGGAGCAGTGCGGTTCCAGGCAACCACCTTAACAGAGTCCGCTATGAACACCAAGTTAATGCCAAAAAAAAGGTCAGAAGTGAAACTTAAAAATAATTACCCTCAGTGCACCAGCCCTGCTGGCTCCAATTCCAAAACAGAGCTTGCATTCGATACAAAATCTTGTGAGATTGGGCATGAAAGGTTGACAAAATATTTTGGGCTGGGGGTAAAGGGCATCTCACCCAGCAAGTATTAAAAAAAAAATGGTGATGTACGTGCACCAGCCAGCCCCCAGGGAAGACAGGCGTGTGCTGGTAGGCAGTGGGCCAGTTCCCAGCAGCCCTTAGGGAGTGAAGCCCAGTGTCTGGTGAATCTGCAAGATCCGAGGATAACCCAGGCCCAGGAATAACACTCTGGTCTTGTGTTTCTAGTTTGTGAAGACCATGGTGGTAGTTGTGATCATTTTTGCTGTCTGCTGGCTGCCCTATCACATATACTTCATCCTGGGGAGCTTCAAGGAAGACATCTACCAGCAGAAGTACATTCAGCAGGTTTACCTCGCAATCTTTCTCCTTGCCATGAGTTCGACGATGTACAACCCCATCATATACTGCTGTCTTAACCAAAGGTGAGCAGCGTGCATGTGTGCATGCAGAGAAAATGAAAAGCCCAGTCTGAAAAAGCATAAATTTCTGGAGGTGAGAACAACTGTGATTTTCAACTGCAGTCTGTAGGCCAGGCAGACAAGTTAATTTATACTCTGCTAATAATGTGAGATTAGCCACACCATGCAAGTGAGATTTTAACTCAACCCTTAAGAACATCTGCCTCTGAATAAAGCGCAGGCAGCAGGCATATGGTCAGCGCGGCCACATCTGCACCAGCTTCCACACACAGACCACCTTACAACTACACGTCTTTTAAATACCTCCAGGGATGGCGACTCCACCACTTCCCTGGGCAGCCTGTTCCAGTGCTTGATAACCCTTTCAGTGAAGAAATTTTTCCTAATAACCATCCTAAACATCCCCTGGGGCAACTTGAGACCATTTCCTCTTGTCCTATTGCCTGTTACTTGGGAGAAGAGACCGACCCCACCTCGCTACACCCTCCTTTCAGGGAGCTGTAGAGAGCGATAAGGTCTCCCCTGCAGTAGAAACTTGGCAGTGCTAGGTTAATGGTTGGACTTGATGATCTTAAAGGTCTCTTCCAACCATAAGGATTCTATGATTTCCAAGGCAGGAAGGAGGACTCTGGAATCCCTGCAATCCATCTGCTGACCTGATGCCAGGCTGCCTTAACCACCCGCTCCTCCTGTGCCACCGCTCCCCAGGCACAGCCCTGAGCCCCCCACGCAGCCGCAGGGCTCATCCCCACGGGGAGAGTGGGAGCAGCCCACGGGTGACCCACCAAGGCTCCCACCCTCCGGGCACACCGCCGCGAGCACGACCTCGTCGTGCCAAAAGATGTCTCTCTTGCTCTGCACTGAGAACTGGCTGCTCTTCGGCACGCTGGTGCGGCAAGGCAGGACACCAAGTGCGGGAGAAATAGTTATCGACACGCCTCCTCCAGCACCTCCAGCGCTGTTTCACTGGAACCCCGCCAGCAAAATGCCCAAGCTCCAGAGCGATGCTAGGAGGCTCGCTCCTTGAGAGCGTTTCAAAGGGCATCCCGCCCCTCAGCTCACAAAAGAAGGCAGCTTTTGCAGCCTGTTCAGCCAATCTACAACGTGCAACACCCAAACACATCCTCCTTCTCTCTCAGAAAGCAGACAGCTTCCTCATTTAATTATTCATGGGTTTTTTTTAAAGTTTCCAGTAGGTAAACTCATGTATTTTCCTCAGATGCTCTGCTTCTCGTGAATCAGCACAGTGAGCACCATCTACTGAGCACATCAAACATCCTGCCATTTAACCAATCGTATATATTTACTTAAAATATAAGGAAATCTGATCATAAACTCCTGTTGATCTTCCCTCCATGGATTTAAACATTTAGCTCTGTAACTAGCTCCTTTAATTTCAATAGAAAGCTTTTATTTTCATGGTCCTTCAGAGGTGGAACCAAGTCACGCATTTGTTCTTCCTCTGTGCAATTAAAAGGATCCTTTCACCATTTAATTTATTTTCTTACATTTACAGGTTTCGTTCTGGCTTCAAATTGGCCTTCCGGTGGTGCCCATGCATAAAAGCAACTGAGAAAGACAAACTTAAACTTACATCCCCATCTCTTTACCAGACAACCCGCAGGAAGTCGGGAACAACAAGTTTCAACACGGAAACTCCACTGAATGAGAAAGAGAAGACATCGTTCACCCTCACCCAGCTAACGCTTTGATTTTCTCCTCCCGGTTCTGGCTCTATCCTAATACACCATTTCAAGGCAACAGATCTGTAGAAGCCTGAGGCAGGTCTTTTTTTTCTGAAGCAACTGTTTTCTATGGCACATTTTCAGGTGCCATCAGCATTGAAAGCAATCTGCTGGTAATACTTATGTCCATGTAGGTCCAAATATCACCCAGCTATGGATGCGAGTTCAGCCCTCCCTTACACCAACAACTGCAATATAGGACAGAGAGATTTTGCCCATGAGGTTAAAAAAGCAGCAAAGCAGACCTCAGGCGGTGCCAATCAGTAGAATATCAATTATTCTCTTCCAGATAGCGACCTCCTGCTTTCTGTTCCACCAAGACAGTTAAATCTGGAAATGAGATGATGGAGCAGAAAGGCTGGGGCACATCTGGCTCAGCTTGGATGGACCCTCGGGGCTGCGTGGGCAGCAAAGCCCCATGGCTCAGTAGCCCCAAGGCAGACGAGGCTGTGGAGCAGAGGTTGCTTATGACAAAGGCAAATACTAATGCGTCCAGACTGAAAAGCCTGCCCTGAAATTTTTCTGAATTCCGGGATTTTCAGACCTGCAATTTCACCAGCATCATCCCTCATCAATTAAAAGTGAGAAACAATTCCTTAAGATGTCATCATTGCATGGATTTCTAGAACCTTGTACCAAAACACGATGACATTTTCCTATTAAACTGTGCCCAAGTGATTCTTCTCACTTCACATAGCTAATTGTGGTGCCTAATTTGGAGAGCGAGGCTCTCTGGAGAGTCAGTGGCCAGGTGTGGGACGCTCACTGGCTTGGTAAGGGCTCATGGATCCAATCTGAATCCACCTCCTTTACCCTCTCTTAGTCCTAACCACAGTCTGACCCGTCGCTGTCTCTTCCCAGATAGTCCCTTCACCTTCCCTTTCCAGACTTACTCCATATTTATCATCACTGTTCTTCTCTTCTCAGATATGAAAATAAAGGCTGAAATATGTCATCTTCAAAGCCTGAGGCATTATGTGCAGGCATGCAAAACAGGAGAAGCTGAAATATAAACAGTAATACAGCATTTAATACTGGTGTGATAAGTAGCACCTCGCAATCACCTTCACCCCTCATGACAGGTTTGTATATGATATCACAGAGCCATACCTTCACGTAAAAGAGGCTCCTGCAATGTCGACAACATCCAGTGATTTGAAATATTCCCCTTCGCTCTGTGAAAGCAAAATTATGAAGTGCTGCCAGACTTAAATTCTGTCATCAATTCAGAGAAAAGACTCGTGGCTTGAACTGAAAGAGTACTCAGGGATGTGATTTTCCCAAGTCTGTTTCAATACAGGAACCGGCAGATGTATCTTCCTTCTCCGTTTAATTTTCTTCACCTCCCTGGCTGCTGTGGAGAACACAGGGGCCCAAAAAACTTGTCTCGCTATTGGGACAACAGAGCATAGGGCTGTATGCCCTTCTTAAAAAGTTCATTATTTTAAATCATTCAGCAGGTAGTTTCTAGTCTAGATGTGACCTGTCCAGTCCTCCTAAACCGGCCAGCCTGCTCTTCCCAGGACTGCGCCGCTGGGGTGAGTGCAGGGCAGAGGGAGAGCAGCGAGAGGCATTTACAGACAGCCACCACCAAGCCTTTCTTCTGAAGGGATCCAAAACCATTTGGAAGAGATGCTCGGCAAGGCACACACCTCTGGGACCATGCTAGAGGTTGCAAAGACTCTTGCTGCGGAGGAACCGAGTTCACTATTCCATATACATACCTACCTCACCCACGCCCAGCCAATGCAACTGTAAGGCCTTTAAATCCTTTAAATCCTGCAGCTTTCTAATGCAGATCTTTTTTAGACCAAAAGGGCCTATCTTGAGCATCCTATCTTCCATCACACCGTACAACAGCCAGCCGGAGCCTGCGTCAGACGCCCAAGTGTCACACCAGCGCTGGCACTGTCTCCCCTTTGCAGTCCCCGGCAGGCGCCGACACTGTTCTGACAGCTCACAGCACCTCTCTCTCTTGTGCGGGTGCAGAAAGCAGAAGATGATTTCTTCAGGTTTGCAAGCAAAAATCCCTATGTGCCCCGAAGGACCGACACTGCAGATGCTGAGAAGTTTCTCTGCCAGAAACAGCAACAGTTAAGAAAGCAGAGATGCTCTGAGCCCTCGTTAGATACGGGAAGAGGCGGCATGCCAAGGCAGACTACATTATTTCCTGTGATATATGAGCTAACAGGAACACCATGCTCCACAGTAAATACATGCAACTCTCCATATAAAGATAGACATGATTAAATACCGCACAGCAATAAAACACCTCCAGGCCAGCAATAAATCCCTCCTCTGCACAGTTACTCGTGGCTCTAAGCAGCAACAGAGACCATGCAGTCAGTGAAGGAAAACATTTGAAGAATCTCATTTTCACGGCAAAGAAACGAACAAAAAGCACAGAACGGAGTTCAGAAGTTCAGAAACACTTTATTTTTCCTTCTGCTATTTTCTTAAGAAAACAAAACAAAACAAAGTCTGCTTGTTTTAAAACCCATTCAAAAGGCTTCTGAGAGAACCCCCAGAGGAGTAAGGAGCAGATGACATTACAACAGTGGTATGCAAATGGTCTTTTCCCCAGGAAATATAAGATTTTTGTGTTCATATTGCAGTAATTACAGCTTAACAACTAAGAGGACTATGATTTTATCCACCAAGCCTAAAAGCTTTAAGTAAGACATCTCAGTCATTGCTTGGATAACATTGGAGACATTTCTTCGGACAGTTATAGCTTGTGATTCACTTGGAACAGTTTCCTAGGGGTAAGAAGCAGTCTGGAAATGGAAATCCCACCAGGTCTCCCTTTGGAAAAGAACTGCCATGTCTTATCGAGTACATCACCTATGGTCCACAGTAGGAAAAGCTGCGCTGTTAGAAACACAAACTCACTCCCTATTTGTTATGAGCTGGATCCAACAAACAAAACGACCTATGCCAGCATCTCCAAAATCCACAGTCACCCTGAGACCAAGTTTAACTTCCACTTCTCATTCATCCTCTCTCCTGCACTGAGCCTAGCCCTCAGATGCTGAAGAGCTCCGAACCCAGGTCCCCAGGCACGGCTCACACCACCCCTACGGCACTGCCGGCGGCAGGCATAAGATTTGCAAACCTTCAAGCAATTAAAATGCAATGTGTCCCCTGTGCCCAAAAACTTTCTCACCTTCTTCTGTCTCCTATTTGGGGTCATAGCTGCACATCAAGGGTGTCAAGAGATTATTCAGGCTGTAACGTAAGATGGGTTATTGGAGCAGCCCAACTTTAGCGTATGCAAAAGGGGCTTTCACATACAACTCCAACACAGGGTGTGCAAGCCAATGGTGTACGAGCACCCGACACTGTGATTCCGCAAACGTTAACCCTATGCACACAGGGAGGTTACAGGCTCTGACGTGCATCAGACTCCTGCGGGGACACAGCGACTGCAACGTATCCATCGCTGTGTATCTGGCAAAGCCTAATATAAATAATCACATTGGCTTTGACGCAGTGGGCTGAGGTTTTCCTGCACTGCAGATGCCCCTGCATGAGACGCACCCGGACAAACTACACGCGCCCCAAGATCTGGGTGTTGTCAGCTCCATGCCTCTGCTGAACTACGTTAGGAAACATGAGGCACGGGGACCTGGGTGAAATCCACCCTGTCTGAATCTGACCCCGAATGCCCGGGAATAAAAACACACACACAAAACGCAGGCACCACTGGGATTAGGTTGCAGCTCTCCCTACACAATAGCTCTTCCCAAAGCACTAAGCCACCAGCCAACAGCACCTCTTCCAGAAAGAACCACTAAACACCAGTTAACGCACATCAAAAAAGTTTAATATTTTCACAAGTATCACGTAACACTAGTATCGGAGCTACTAGTGTGCAAAGTAAAAAGACTCTCTACCTTTGCAAAACCAGTTAGGCATGCAATTTTTCAGGTAGACACACACTTAAAGCTGCAATGACTGTTTGTGACTCACATGTTACTTTACAACATTCACTCACAGTGCACCATAATGCATATTGAAATGTTATCGATAGGTAGGGCAATCCAAATCTTAGGGGAGTGGAAAGAGGGCAAAGAGGAGTAGCCTGCAAATTTCCATCTACTTTCTGCAGGAAAAGGCAGTAGGGAAAACCATGCAGACATCTCAAATTCATTTTTGGTAGAAGAGCGGGAATTAAGGACTACTGTGTGGTCTCCCTCTTTGCAGAAAGTGGCGTGACTTGCAAATGTTATTCCACGTTTGCCTTCCTAACTGCTTCTCAATTTAAGTAATGCAACTGGTATGCAAATACAATAATGGCATGGACTCGACAGAGGACAGGATACACCAAGTGTATACGATCTTTGTTGTCGCTTTAGTCCTCAGAATAAGCTGGGTCCGATTTTGGCTTTGTGGTGTGTTTAGTTTACGCACCCGGGTCCTCAAAGGCAAGATCAAAATCAAACCTTCGTATTCCTTTCTGATCACTAACTCTAGCTGAGTGTTTGTGTTTTGAGTGGCTGCTTAACAGTATTAAAGATTAAAGCTTTGTGTGGAAGCAAATACCCATTTAAGGCAAGAGACGGAAGTATACACATCCGAGTGACACTGTCTAGCTGCAGGATTTGGTAGAAGGTCTAGGCTGATGTAGACTGACAAGAAGAGATAGAAAATATTTTTAATAAGAACTCTTGAACAGAAGAATACAGCACAGCCTGCCTAGGGACCATATATCTACCAATTTCCCGGGTCTGGAGATTTGGATTACCCCAATCACCAACCACTTTGTTTTACTCTTTAGGGATTTCTTGCCAAAACGTGACAGATTTCGCCCAGAAACACAACACCATTCACAGAAGCAATGGGAAATACCAGTGGAACCAGATCTGTGGGACAAGGGCGTTTACTTTTACCATGACAAAACAGGCATCAAGGAAGCAAGTAAGTCGCATTGTCAAGTCCCACTATAGAGTTACGTGCGTGCACAGTGCTGACACACCATAACGTTTTCACAACCGCTTTATACGAAACAACAGCAGGTAGATATGCAGGAGGGAGCTGTTGCTTCCCCTTCGCTAAAAGCATCAACACCCAGGTCTGGTGGTCAGTGTGCTGGCGGTGCGCTTAACAGGGATGCTGCAAAGAACACATTTGGTACGATGCAACGGTAGCTCTCAACGCACATCACTTGGGGGCAATTTCGTCTCAGACAACAACTGATTTTTGACAGCTGCAGAAATTATAGATTGATTTTTCCATGACCTACAGATGGGGAAGGTACCAACAAGGTGAATAAGAAACATGCAGATTGGGGTCCAGAAACAGGAGATATTATTAACAGCACACATTCTATCTTGTATCCTATTTTTTATGTCATTAGTTGTATTTTTTTTTTTCCCCCGATAAAGCAGTGAGTTCTGGGTTTTTACCAGTTCTGACTATGCAGTCGCTGCTTTATGAGAAAGTGCTCACAAGACAGAATCGGGGCCGGGATTGTGGAGTTCAGTTCTGCTCGGCATCGCGAAGCCTGCATCCCACCGCCGTGATGAGTGCTGCCCCTTTCCCGCTGCCGTCCTCCGACAGCAGGAAGGTCACGTCGCAGTTGGGTGCCAGGTCTTTGACTGTTTGGTGCATGATCCTCGAAAAGCTGCGGAAGGGAACAAGGGCAGTGGGTGAGGGAGGGTCCCGCAGCACCCACAGAGCATAGCACTGCTGTGGGCCTTTGCGGTGCTCCCCCCTTCTCCGGGGAAAGCACTAAAATGCTGGAAACTAGGGTGGATTTGAAGACTGGGAGTTAAAGGAAAAAAGCACTTGCATCCCACCCCTGCCTCTCCATCTGTGTGAGGTTAACCCAGATTGCTAGTACCACAGCAAAGAGAAAAAAAAGAGACCACGCACAGTCGTATCCTTCCCACCCATCTCCCTCCGTGCACACCACAGACGGGCACTAGGTTCCTCTCCTCCTCCTGCCGCCAGCTCTTTTAGACTCCCGCCCTCGCCTGCCATTGCTTCCCAGCAGTCCATCTCCTCTGCACACTGAACAGAAACATCCTCCGAAGAGGCACCAGGCATTTCGGCACTGCTCTGTCATTGCCTTCGCATAGCCAAGAGATCCTTATCTTGCTGTGCAGCTCCCAACAGTTGGGCAAGCTGCATCCCCTTCAGTTTGTCGCCACCCCAAGAATCCTTCACAAGTCCTTCTTGATCCTCTTGTTGCCCTTTAGAAAGCCCTGACCACCCCTGACTAAGACTTCTTTTCCTTGGCTCTTATCCTAGCAAGTAAAGAGAGACCAGTTTGGCCCCTCAAGAGAAAGGATGTACAAGCAACACGCTATGGATCGCAAGCAAGCAAATGCCAAGAAGGTGAATACTCACTGTGGATGTAGTTTGTACAGAGTCCCATCCACACCAACCGTTATCTCCAGGTGCTCTAATCCTCTGTTCTCCCTAATTTTATCTACAACCGCAGCCATTCCAGCGCCGCACAACTGAGCTGCTCGCCTCGACACCGCCCCGCACACAGTCTTGACAATGATGCTGTCATCGCAGGTGCTGTTGAGCCCCAGCTGCTGGAGGATGGCTCGCACCTGCAGCAAGGCTAACCTGTCACTGCAGAAGCAGAAGAGCCCAGCGTTAAAAATTAAAGGCTGCCCTCCGTCAAGCCACTGCCACAAACCCCACTGCATCCACGCACCCACACCAGGCAGCAGCCTTTCCTGAGGCCTCGGGGAATGCAAATTCCTTCACCCCAGCACCATGCTGCAGAGCAGGAGAGGGGTGCAGGCAGTGAGGGAGGCTCTGAGTCCACCTCTGCGTTGCCTCCCCTTCTCTTTTTTTACCAACGGGCATCTCAGGAAAACATGACCAACCTGCAGTTCCCCCCCACCTATAAAGACTCAACAAGGCTTTGAGATTACTTTAAAACACAGAGTCCGAGCAATAAAGACACAAAAATATCCATTAAAGTGCTTGTTCAGCTAGTGTTCATTCGGTTCAACAATTACAGCTAGACACACGAGGGGCATAGGAAAACAGCTTGATTTCCAAGCAAGCAAATAAAATGATACAGTGAGGGAATCCTTGACAGCCCTTCCTACGATTTAGCAGGGAGCATTGCTAGAAATTCAGATGATGTTGTAAAGAGTCCTGCGCACGCGCAGGCTCTTGCTGAAACCAAAATTACCTCTGGAGAACCAAGCAATGCTCTCCAGCTGTCCCTCCCCTCCAGCAGTGTCACCCAACGAGCATCACCAGACTATTTCACCCTAAACAGCCTCCCCGGCAGCGCTCTTACCTCTCAATCTGAGAAAGAAACTTGGTTTCAAAGATATGTCTGGTCTTTAGCGTCTCTGAAATCTGGCCTCTGAACAGGAACCCCCGCTTGGTGAAGTCAATCAAAATATTGCGGACTATTTCCCCCAGGTACATCCCACTGATCATTTTCTCGTACCTGCAATGAAAGACGGTGGCACAGCTCAGAGGGATGCTGCTCGCATTTGCAAAGGCAGCTGCATTATCAGCCAGGTGTACTGCCCGCACACACTGGGGACACAAAATATGCAACCCAATTTACACAGAATGGCCATTTACTAGAAAAATTGGGCAAGAAAAAGCATGAAGACTCAGTGGGAAGCCTTGTGAGCCCGTCTATAAACACTTCATCTATTCCTCGCTACCATGTTCCCTCAGCCAGGCTGTTAATGACGGCTGGTGTTTCTCCCAGATGGAAGAAATGAAAACCTGTTGCCAGAGAGCAGAACAGTGCCCAAATGAAAGCCAAATTTGATGTGCATCCCCCAGTGACAGCCCTGAGTGGACCCCAGGGAAAACCTGTCTCCGCTGCACAACATTTGGCAGCCCTCTTGAAGCACATCTGAGACCATCAACAGAAAAAGCTCAGTGGCTCTGTGCAGCAAAATTACAGTAAAACCACGAGGTACAGTCCCTGCGAATGCAGTGTTTTTAAGGGACCCCTGTGCTGCAAAACCCTGTGAAAGATAAAAGACATGAAAAGGTATGTCCGGCACGTTCGCAGGATCACTGACCTGTAAACTAGCAAGCTGGGGGGCCAGGGTTGGTTCATGCTTTTCAGTTAATTCCAGAACCTGGTTTCCAGTAGGTCCAAAAACCACAGGGAGGAACCAAGCTGTCTTGAACCCCTCTTGCCCCCAACTTTGCACGCAGAACCCGAATTTCCCACTTGCAGGCCTGCCCCCAGGCTAGAAAGAGGGAATGTCTTCCACCTGCAGACCTCTTCCCGGCACACGACCAGGAGCGGTCCAGGAGCAACGCTTGGCAGCGGTACCGGGCAGCCCTGCGCTGAGGAGGGCAGGAGTCTGCTTTGCGGTCCTTCCCTTCCAGCATCACTCCGGTTTGAATGGAGCATCTCGGGGTCTGTGAACTGTGCCCTTACCAACGAGAACTGAACACTTTTCCATTTAGTGAAAAGTGCATTCAGCGATGCATCCTTTATTTCACCTCCTGAAGTTCTAAAGCAGGGTTTCTGCCCTGGATTGAGCGGAGCCCAGCACGCCATCCTGCTGGAAGCAGGCCACGCAGTCCATTTAACACGATGAGCTCTCTCAGGCTTGTACCCAGCAAGTGTCCTCCCTCTTGAGCACCTAATTCTCCCTGGAATAAATTATTCCCCCCTGGCAGTCCCTGCTACTGCCTTTCACTGCTTACTCCATGCCAACTCTGCCGCTGCATCAGGCTCGCTCAGCATCTGCCTCTCGGGGTCTGTTTGAGCCCTAACTTCTAAAGAGCTTCCCAAGGGACCTGCCAACTTGTCTGCATCCCCCAGGTTTTCAGGCAGATTTACTCCAGCCACAAAATCTTTTTAAAAGCTCCTGGCGTCAAAGGATTGCTGCAGAGAAATTATGAAAAACTGCAGTCTGAGCATGCAGAAGTCTCAGCCAGTTTCATCAGCACTGGGTACATCTCCTTGACAGCCTCTTCTTGAAGAGGGCAAGGAAGCACTTGCCCAAACAAGAGCTGGACCCTCAAAATGGGATCCAAACTCCAGAGCCAAGAAAGGCAAGTCCTCTAATATGACATATTTCATCCAGAAAAATGCCTGAAATCAGACCCGGCTGCAACTGCTAGAAAGCTCCTGACTGCTTTGCAGTGAGCAGCTCCAAGCAGCTCCAGCTCCAGGCTGGTCCAGGCTGAGGATTTCTAGAGGCAGAGCCCTCTAACAAAGAGAGTTCAGCTAAAACAGATTAAACTGAAACCAAGAGCAAAAGAATGACAAGCCATCTTAAACCCCTCAGTACAACACAGGATGAGGAGAAAAAAAAAAAAGGTCTCTTAGCAATTTCAAGACCCTTGAAGTTCTCACAAAAAAACTTGCCACAGTCCCACAGCAGCAAACAAGCTGCAAAAATGCAGCGACCGGGAAAAGCACAGCAGAGTAAGGTCCCACAGGATAGCAAGGCTGCAGTCATTTTTGACTCTTAACCTCTCCCTTCTCCGACTAGGGAGAAATCCAATTGTCTCTTAAAAGGATTTAAGGCAGCCTGGCTTATACTGAGCACACCATTTATCCCGCAGTACCTTTGCTTTCCAGCATTTAGTGAATAGTCATCAACTGCTTTGTCATATATTGTCCTGATATCGTCCAGGCATCCATTATCCCCGAACGCTCCCCACTCCGTGTTCACGCACATCCGTCCTTGCTCACCATCCACCATCTCTATGTTTCTCATCTCTTCCATGTAACAGGCATTGCTGCCAGTTCCTGAAAGAAGAAAATACTGACATTACTCTTTGTTTGGAACAAAACAACACTAGAACAAGCACAACAGCCCTGACAAAACCTTCTGGGGCATCTTGAATGTGCTTTTTCCTGAATGATGAAGCCAAATCATCATTTGAAACATCACAAAAAAAAAAACCAACAAAAAAAAAACCCCACCACCACTCTTCGGTAATCCTGAATTAAGAGAGAATATTACCGCTGAGGTGCGCCACTCAGGGTGACTTGGAGGAGAAAAGGTTCACCCAGGCCAGCTGGGCTGAGGGTCCCCTGCTACAGGGAGGAGCAGCAGCGCGGCACTTTTGGCACACCAACCCTCATGCACTTCTGAACCCAAAACCGCAGCAAGCAACCAGCTGGATTTTGAAGTCAGGAACCACCTTCCACAAAGCCCACAGACCCACAAAACTCAGGGGAAAAATCTGCTGAACTGAAAACCTCAGCAAGGTCTGAAGCATCAGGCAAAGAAAACTCCAGGGGCTTTACCAGCTAATTGCAGTGTATGTTTTAGTTTGTTTGGTCTTTTTTTTCTGATTCAAATTGCTTAAATAGTTTCTCTGGCAGGAAGGTCACTTCCATGTTGAAATGATGCCATATCTGATTCTGCTTAAAGGGGATCCTAAGGAGCGTGGCAATTACAAAGTGCTCCATGTACACAGAGGCCTCAGGGAGCAAAGCTTTATTAGCAAAGAGAAGCAGCTTTTGCTGCTACCTGGGGCAAAAGTTTTCTTGAAGTTGCCTACTGAACCTCTCATTTAACCCTGCATCACAGATTCTGCACCAATTTTATCAGCAAGTCTGTTTTCCTTTGCGATTTTTTTCGGGTACTGTATCAATAAAGTCTGAGCAAAAATAGATTGTCTCGCAGTTCTCCCCCTGCCGCGAGAGAGCTGAGCCACAGCACAGGGTTTGGCAGGGGAAAGTCTGGGCTTGCAGACCAAGACCCAGGTTTGCAGGACCAAACCGGACCAAACCCAGTTGCGGCCCATCAGCACTGGCCAACCTCCCAACGCCAAGCCTCGTCGTCCAGAACGAGCTAAGTAAGTGCTGCCAGAGTATGTGGATACCTATTAAATTCAGGCTGTTAGACTGACAGGCTTTTAGATGACCTCCTGTTGCCAGCAGATGAAATGCAGAGACCTGGTCTCATCAGCGGCAGTTTCCAAAGTATCCAGCAGCAGAGGCTCAAAGCATCGACTGTCCTGGGGCAGAAGAGGTGGCACTGGGCAGAGACAGGCCACCGGCGTGATGTGAACTCACCCTTGCAAGAATATTTTTCCCTGCCAAGCAACAGCGGGAAAGTTCACACACCTCCCTGCACTTGGGAGAGCACGGCGACCGCCGGCTCACGTAGGCTCCTCATCAAGCACCATCAGCCTGGACGAGGCAATTCAGGCAGAGCAGAAGGAGCTGTCAGAGCCCCAGGGCTTGTCGCTCTCATTACCCAAGACGTACCCCAGCCACCTCCGACCCCCTGCTCCGCACACAGACAGGCTGGCTGGAGAGCTTATCTGGCAGGGCTGCAGCAGACGGTCCTCAGAGGATGCTCTCAGCACCCAAGGACACGCCATCCTTCCCGCCGGGAACTCTGTCCCTGAAAACACGCCACCGACGGAGCTGCGCAGACACGGCTTCCTACCCACGCTGCACCATGCTGACTCATCCTGGACGTTTTCCAGCTGTCTGGAGGAGAAATCGGTGGCATTTTATTTTCCTACAAGCCACCGCGCATCCGGAAGCAGGTGCCTCGTGCCCTCCTCTCCCCACTGAAAACTCCTTTCTCTGGAGACCTTTGGGAATTCACACCGCCTCATGCCACAGGCACCCCGAGCATGGCGTTTGCGAAGGCATCAGCAGTCGCGTGTGGCATTATCTCAGCTGTCTCACTGCTGGGAAGGGAGCTGTCAGTCACTGCACTTTGTCCATCAGAGCTTTCCATCACGTGCCATTCGGGAATTGTGGCCGTGCCTCACAAGTTTATTCTGAGACACCACATGCTCAAGGGAAGCTGTGGGCTACCTGAACACCCCGGCAGGGAAACTCTTTTGGGATAAACTAAGATACCCCAGGAGCTGGTGAGGCTACCCCAGCCCATGGTTGCTTGCTTCCCCAGCAGCACAGTGCCTTCCCAGTTAGAACAGGCAGGATTCGTTCAGCATTACAGCCTGTGCTTATCTCAGCTGATCACGCACAGAACTAAGCTGGCTGCCGAATTTTGCTCTTAATTCCTTCACGCAGCTTGCTTGTGAAGGGATAACTGTTAATCTTGAAATCTTTCACTCCTGGACACCCTAGCTCTATTTTCAGTTAACCACAGGGATGTCTCCGTGAGAATACAGACAGATGCGTCGACGTGCTGTTTAATAAAGAAGTGCCAAATAAAAAGCAGCTCTAACACATACCCACAATGAGTCCGATTTCACAGTTTGGGTCTTCATAAGCACAAGTCATCATTGTGCCCACCGTATCATTCACCACAGCCACCACATCCAAGTCAAACTCCTTTGGAAGAGAAAAATAAAACAGTGAGAACTCTGGGTTTGGGGCAACCCCACACACACCAAAGGGGACACAAAAGGAGTACACCATTGGGAACTCTGTCAAAGCACACTGGAAATAAACAACCGAAAGTACCAGCCTGATTTTACACATGCAGAAATAGGAACTTAATCTACTAGCAGGTAGCTAAGGCTCCTCGCATGCTCTACCTACAATAGACTGTGTCTTCAGAAGAAAGTATATTCCTGGCTGTTTTCTTTAGCTTAGATATATTTAAGTACAGATCTTGTATATAGGCATATGGTAGAGGGCTATTGCCATTCTATATTACAGCAGTGCTGTAGCAAATCCAGTAGCAAAGGTTTGTAAGATCCTCTTTTCACTTGCTGATAAAACTCTGCTAAAATTAATCTCTCCTCAGGCTATTTTTCTTCCTTTCCTAGAAAGATTCAGCTAAGTGGCTTGAGGCTTTTTCAAGAACAAGGATTGGGAGGGGGGAAAACTGTTGTTTAGGCTGCACCGAGGTGGATTCCTGCAATCACTACACTGAAAACTCCTGCCTTCTCCATGCTCTGATGCAGTGAAAACTGCCACAGGGTTTGAAGGAAGCCTTGCAAGTTTTGCCAAATTTAGCAAGTCAGAAGTCTCTGGGGAAAGAAAAAAAAAACCAAACAAGCAATGAAACAAAATCCCCATTGTGGCTCATTTTGGGTAGCAATTTTGGTTTGGTGGATGAACTCTCCCGTTTCCACTGCGCACCCTCCAGACCATCCGACGTGGCAGTCAGGCGACATGCCAGCATCAGAGCCATCACCGCCACACGGCGTCAGGGGCTGCTGTATCTGGACCTGCTGCAAGGCAAACACCTTCTGTGCAGGGCAGGAGGCACAGCCCGTTTTGTCAAGGCACACAAACCCTGCGAGAGGGAACAGGCCTGACCCATGAGGTCTGTCAAGTCTGGAGGGGGAGGAGAAGCAGGAGGAGAAAAAGAAAACAAGACCAAAAGAAAAATCACCTCTCTCCTTTTAATTCCTTCTCTAAGCAGATACACCACATCTTCTCCCTCGCAGTCTGTAGCTTTGAAGCCTTTTGTCCAATTGAGAAGGATACCCTAAAAAAGAAAGAAAATAGGTTATCAGAGTTTCCTCATGCACTACAGATTGCCCCCAAAATCCTACAATCCTCTAAGGGACGCTCGCTGAGCATCTCTCCCTGATAACTTCACTGCATTTGCTCACCTCCCCAGCCCATAAAAGCACAAAATCACAATGCTTCACACAGGTGACCACAGGTTATCGCATACCGCAGCTCCGACCCCAGCAAACGGCCATATTTATGGCCAGTCGATACACGGACACATAGAGGCCCTCAGCTGAAGGAAGGGGTTCTCCAGTATTCCCCAACATGGGTGCTATGTTTTGCTGAACAACCTGTCTTCTCTCTCAGTCACACTCCGAAGTCTCCCTGGCTTGACCAAGACTCCTATCATCAGCAAGATGACAGCATTTTAGAACTGGACATTTGAACACCACTGCTAACATCACTGCCTATTTCCTCCTTCCTTATATATTAATACTCATCTTATTTTCGCTAAGACTCAAGCGTTATTCTGTACACTTGACATTTCAAATGGCCCTGTGTGAGGTTATACAGAAGAGTCTCTATGAAAAGGAGTATCTCTCTTTATATATGTGGAATTTGCTTCTAAAGCCACTAATCATGCTTGGTCTCCAAATTTCCAGAGCAATGCAACAAGCTCAAAAAAAAAAAAGTGTGACAGAAATAAAAAACTCAAAAAAAAAAAAGAAAGCGTGACAGAAAATATGTCTTTCTTCAAAAAGAGTACTACGTAGACAGGAAGGAAACTATTAACAGCTGCACAGGTGGAATTGGTGGAAGTATGTGGCAGTGAAGAAGTTAAACATGAAAGCAAAGAGAAAAAGGGTACACACGGCAAAAACACGCTGCAGGCTACACTGTCACCCACAGGGTGACATAGCCGAGCAGGCCCTGGTTCATCCACTCCATCCGGGGAGACCAGATCAGCTGGGGAACAGGAGCTAGCAGCAGGGACGGACTTTTGCTTACTGCTCGCAAAACCCGGGAAGCATCACAGTCCAGCAAGTTTATACAATTGGAAAAAACACAATACCTTAAAAAAGGGATATCGCCACCACGGAAAATGTAAATGCTCTTATCGGTCACAGCCATGGGCTGAGCAGTGTTTGCATTACTACCTTTAAAGGAACTATTTATAGGAGCAGCCGTAGTGGTCAGGGTTAGAGCATGAACCCTCCCCTTGTACTACCTCCCTATAAGTGTCACATAGATGGTATGAAGGCAGAGAAATCAGGCCCAGGATAAGCACAAAAGCAGATTCAAAAGATACTAAGGAACTTACAGCATCCAGGCTGGTCTGCTTGCAAGGGAAGGAAAACGTGAAGCCAAGAGGAAGACGTGCGCCTTTTATCCCCATATAATCCAAGAAGTCAGAAATGCAGGTAACGATGTGATCAAACAGCTTTAAAGAGAAAAGTTACGCATTTGAAGTTGTGCATGTTCCATGCTCTTAAGAAGGTACTGAAAAAGCAGCAGTGCTGCAAAGGAGAAACACAAATACTCACCTCTTCTCCCGTTCCCTGCATCACCTCTATAGGAATGGCATAGATCTTGTTGTGCATCTCAACTGTTCTCCTTTTACCGCTGCGGATTTTCACCAGCAAAACTCTAAAGTTTGTCCCTCCAAGGTCAAGTGCCAGAAAATCTCCGTTCTCTGTAAAAGAATATGTGTGTGTATTTAAAGAAGCATAAGCAACATCTCAAGAAGTGCTTTCCCCAGAAAGCACTTTGATATAAAATCTCTTAGAAACGCTCAGTTGGGAAGATCCTCATCAAAGGAGGATTTCAGATTCTGCTCTGAACATTCCAGTCCTTTTTTTTGTGGCTTGTGGTTTTGTTTTGTTTTAAACCAACAAGGGAAAGAGGACCCACACAACTGTTCCCTGAGAGAAAGCAGAAATTTGGCCAGCCACGCTGAAATGCAAAGAACTACCCAGGTTGCGCAGACAGGGTTCGGCTGGGTTTGAGTTATGGGTTTTCTCCCCCCAGGTCCTGGGGCAAGGACATGAGGCCAGGCTGCCAGCAACTGGCGCAAGGGCAGCACAGGCTGGGATTCCCTCCTCTGGATGTCTCAGGAGGCTCCTCCTTCATTGCACCAGATCTGCTCACCCTCCACCAAACCCAAACCCCACTGCCAGGAGCCCGTTTTGGGCACCCCGCAGCCAAGCCATGCCTCTACCTGTCCCATCTGGTGTGCTGCGGACAAAGGTGGGCAGCATCTTCACTTTGGCAGTCTCATGCGTCTTCTTCTTCAGCCCCGCTTCCATCTCCGCCCTCATCCTCTTCTTCACCTGCAGCAGCTGCTCGTGGGTGAGCTTGAACTCAGCCAGCGTCTCGTCGATGAGCCGGTGCTGTTCCGACAGCCGGTACGCCACCGCCGTCACCATCGCTGCTCCTTTCCCACTGCCGCTCTCCGACAGCAGGAACCGCACTTCTGAGTCGGGCACCAAGCGCCGGGTGGTTTTGTGCAAGCGCCGGGCATACCTGCGGGGAGGGGAGGCTGCAAGCCCACCGTCTGCGTGGCTTCTCCCACCACCCCCAAAATCTATGCTGCCGACATGGACCAACTGCCAGGGGAGTGAGGAGCCTCATCACCCCCAAACTAGCTACAGCCCCCCAAGTAGGAAAACCACCAGGGGAGAGCAGTTCTTCCTTATGGCCTCTTTTCTCCTGAATTTCTAAGAAAAGCCAGCAAAAATCAGAGTCTCATCCCCTGAACCTGACCCAAGGTGGGAGAAACCAGCTGGCTCCATATGCTGCTCTGATCTCTCCTGGGGTCATCAAGCTGTCCTGAACTCACTTGGTTAGATGGTGTGGGGAAACAGTTCAGAAACAAAAATTGCCCGTGTATGTTACCTTAACACACCCTAGACCTGCCCATCTGGAACAGCCAGTCAAAATAGCATTCTAGGAAATTTTTTTGTTTGCCAAAATGTTATGTTTTTCATAATTTCATAATAATTTTTTCAACAAAATCATGAGAAACTGAAAATGAAATGTTGAACATCTTTCTCCTTTCACAAGTTTCCTCGCTCAGCCCTCCCAGCCAGCTCTGATGCCAAGGTGTGTCCTGTACACCGTGCTTCTGCTCCCCTTCGGTCCCCACAGTTAAATCCCACAGCCAAGACTGGAGACTGACTTTTTATCACCAGTTATTACTTAATAAATAAAAGCCTTTTACCATGTGCGCATAAACCCCACCTCCACACTGCGTATTTCTTTATGCTGAACTTGGAAACCCTTATGCAGGTGCTGTTCTCCCAGCACACACAGGCCAGCAGTCACTCCCAAACATCTGCACCATTAGGGCTTGGGCAGGGGGGTTATTTTTGACATTAAGACTCGCACCAAACCCTGTTACCAGGACCAGGTACACTCATGGCAGAAGAGCTCAACTTCCTCACTGATTTCTACGGAAATCTAAACAGCTGTTTGATCAAAAGTGCAATGTTCAAGATGGGGAAAAACAAGACAGAGCCAGTTTTTAAAAGGCCACAGGAATGTAAGCACCAATTTTTCCCCCCGGTTTCCAAGTGTATCTTCAGAAAAGACTTGAAAAAAAATTGGGTTCAGCACAGTCATTTTCAAAACAACTGAGTTTAAACTGAAAATGGAGATCGAACTTCATTAATGCAGGTCTCCTCAAAGCCCAATCCAAGGGAACAAAGTAATATTTTGTACAAAGAAACTCTACTTCCAAGAGGTCTATTGAGAACCCTTAAGGTATGTACTCAAACCACCATAGTTTGCACCGATATTGCAGTATTCAGTTACTTGGAGTTTTGGTTCTTTTCTTTGTGGTTTTGTTGTTTGGGTTTTTTTATAAACTTTTTTATAGTGTCCCTACTTCTTCAACTTAGGACATCTCTCTTTTCCACTGAGCTCCCCATCCCAGACCAAATCTCCATGCCTGTGGTTCAGGTGCCTCATCTCACACCCAAACCGCATGCCTGGGTAACATCTTGGGGTTACATGCTTGACCCTTTGCAAACCAGAGGCCATGGAAGATGAAGAGCATTTAACGGCAGGAGCCGTGGGACTCACTGCGGATGCATCTTGTAGAGGGAGCCGTCAACCCCCACAGTGGTCCGGAGGCGGCCAACCCCTTTGTTATCCCGCAGCTGGTTGAGGATGGCACCCAGTGTGGAGGCCACCAGGTTGGCCGAGCGGAAGGACACAATGGTGCAGACGTGCTGGACGGCGATGCAGTCCTCGTGGGACGGCTCCACCCCCAGGCGGGTTAAAATTTCTTTGGCTTTGTTCAAACCTTCTTTGCTCCTACAAAGACAGAAAAATAAAGGCTACTCCTTTGTGGGGGAGCTATAAAATGCAGGACAGAGGCGCATCCAACCGTGGGTGCCCCTGCCTGGGGTTTGAGAAAGGGGTTAGAAAGAAAATTTCTTAAGAGATCTGGACTGGGAAGGCTCCATGAGGCTTGAATTAAAATGCTCTAAATACGCATCCATTCACAGATAGAAACAGCTTTCCATTAAAGCCTGGTGCAAACATGCTGCCTACAAACCACGCACTTCCAGGTCCTACAGCAGCCACCCTATGAGCAGCATGATTACTCCCATAAGCACCCAAGAGCCTGCCCTCCTTCAGCTTCGTTTTCCACAAGGCAACACGTACATCATGCCACTAGAAACCTGTGAAACCACAACAGACCATGTTTTCCTTGTGCCAGATGGTCAGACCAAGTCTCGTACTTTGAAAGCAAAAGCACGAAGCATGGGACTGGGACCAGCCCCCAGGAGCACAGCATGCAGCTCAGGCTGCCGTTGGTCCAACAGTGCGCCAGACCCAAAGCAGAGCAGCAACCCCATGACAGCTCCTTCAGTGCACCCCCCAAGAAAGTCAGCAAATCCCAAGCAGTTTTACAGACCTGGAGGAATTAAAATGCTTTTTCATCACATTGTTGCCTTAGACTTGGAACAGCTTGTCCTCGCTGGAGCAGGACACACCAGCCCCAAAATTCAGCACAGGCCTGAGCCTACACCTAATCCCACGCTTGCTTGCTCATATGTCTCAAAAAATTAAGCCCAGCGTGAAAAACAAAACCCTGAGTGAAGGTTGCCTAAGTGATTTCATCCTAGCGGGTCTCTTTTCAGACTTTTACAACCTCACCGAGTTTCTGCCTCTTGCACTGCATTTTCCCACATTAGCACCCAGCCAGAGAGCAAAGTTTCTGGCAAAACTTATCCACGTCGTTTGGTCATTCCCCAGACAAAAAAAACATGGAGTATATCTTGTCATTACTAACTGCACTCCATACATCTTTTTTAAGGACTCTTGCATCTTGCTATCATCAGCTAGAAATTTGAAGCTGCATGGGGATGTGCCCCCTACTTATAACCAAAGTGCTCTTCAGGGAGCAAGGTGGGATTTCAGGGCACATTTTGGTGAATTTCTCAATAACTGCATTTTTCTCATTGTTGTTCAACATTACATTGGTCCATTACGGGGACCTCTGTGGGTAAGACGAATGAACACACACATTTAATGGAAAGCTGTTCAGATAAGACGGTCTGCAAGGACAGGAGTAAAACGGGGCAGGGGGCAACAAGCACTGTAGAATTTACGGGCTGTTCCCTTGGCGTTGTGCTCGCCATCGACAGTGCCTCTATACATGTGCACCAAAACCAGCAGCACTTCGAAAAGAAAAAGACAGCCCAATGACTACAGTACAAACTATCCCAGTGATGTGAATTTTAAAAATGCAGCGGGGGAAGAGCCAGTAAGTACCGACCAAAGGGGTGATGACACCATAAGAAACCAGCTGGCGCATAGCTCAGAGGTCGCCATGTAGCACCCGGCACTGCCTACGAGACTGAATGCTCTGCCTTGTCATGCTTGTTTTCTTTCTGCCCAGCGATCCCGTGGATACAGCAAGGAGCGACACAAGTATTTGCTAGGAGGCACTAAGCCAATTCCCTCCTGTGTTTAGCTGCAGGGTAGCAACTTCTGAGTTTTTGCGAGGAGGGTGAGAGGTAGCACAGTGCATACCCTGTAGGCTGCAGAGACCAGTAGGCTTTCATCATTCCTCCCAACACAGAAAAAGGAAGAAATCTCAGGGAGGAGGGCACAGGCTGTCGGCTGAGGGTCCCTACGTGCCAGCTCAGCACCTGCGCTGGAGGATGGCAGCCACCCCCAACACAGCACATCTCCCCACAAAGCGAAAAGAGATGCTGGAAAATTAACGTTCAGAGTCACTGTGAACTCCAGGGGGTGAAAAGGGAGAGGTACTCACTTTTCTATGGCAGAAACGTGCTTCGTCTCAAATTTCCCTTTGGTGAGAAGCTCAGGGGTGATTCTCCCCTCAAAGAGCAGCCCCTCCTTGGCCATCTTCACCAGGATGAGCCTCACCAGCTCCCCCATGTACAGCCCACTGACCATCTTCTCAAACCTGCAGAAGAGGACAGCAGCAGTCACCCGGCGGTCCATGGGCAACACTGAGGGGCAGAGCCCAGCTGTGCCGCTGCACCACCCGGCCCAGCCTGCAGTTTGCCTCACCATAGGCAAAGCTGAGCCTTCTTGAACTGCTGAACTCACAGCACAAGAGGAAAGGGGAGCACGGAGCAGAAGACAAAAGAAGCAAAGCTCACAAATAACTGCCTCACTCACAGCTGCTTCCCAGGATTAAGGGATCCACGGTCAATCTCTCGATCAAACTCGGTCCTGATGTCTTCCAGTGAGCCGTCATCTCCAAAGGCCCCCCACTCTGTGTTAATGCACATCCTGCCCTCGTCCCCTTCCACCAGGTCGATGTGCCGCATCTCCTCCATGTAGCAGGCGTTGGTGCCAGTGCCTTTAGGGAAAGGACATCAGAAGGTGCTAACCAAACAGGCCAGGCAAAGGGAGAAAAGCCACATGCATGCTGCGGCAGCAATGTGTGTTACCAATGATCAAGCCAACTTCGCAACGCTGGTCATCAAAACCACAGGTCATCATAGTCCCAACGGTGTCATTTACAACAGCCATGATATCTGCATCGTAGTCCTGATGGAGGAACAAAATGTTAGTCGGACCATATGGCTTCTCTGGAAAACACCGCTTGTGTTTATCACTGGTTTGCTTACATCAACTAATTTCACAAGGAACAGGAGACAAGTAATTTGCCTGAATACCACAGCTCATCTTTTTAAATATCACCTGTTCCGTCTGCCAGTTCCCCATCCCACGTACCCAAGATGACAACGGCAGCAGACTAATGCACCAGGCAAACAATAAAACAGCAGTAGCACAATTCTAGAGAGCAAAGACCTTCTCTCACATAAGCACCCTTAGGCAGGAAAGAAGAGGGCTATACATGAGGGAGGGAAGAACTCTGCAGTTAAACATCATGCAGTAATTTGATGCAGTTTCTTGAGGAGTCAATCTAGAAAATATTCCCAAGTTACATCTTTCTCATAGAATTCACTTAAAACACCTAGGAGTTTTATTTCAAGTGAAGATTTGAACACAAAAATATTAGCAAATAATGCAATTAAATAAGCTATCCAAATAACATGCACTCATTCCTTTCCAGCTTCTTCAGTGTGTTATTCTACCTGATATCAAGTCTAATGATAGTAACTGACTGTAGTAATGTTGTTCGGAGACAGTAAAACTCAGGCTTACTTAAGAGCCCACAACTGCCCAAATACTGCCCAGTTTCCGATGAATTTGGATGCTGAGTAAACAACTTATCACCTGGCTGCAAGTATTATGCAAACCCAAATTCATTCTATCTCACGCTCAGTGCCTTTTTATATGTTTAAATCAGCAACCTGGTCACCTTCACTCTCTAAAAAATCAGCAGTGAGAAACTCACTGAGCCTGAAATCCCCCTTCTCTTCTACTCCACTCCTGTCCTGCTCCCAAACAAGGCAGTTGCACAACTCAGCTGAGCCCAGACCATGAGACACAATTTTCTTAGGAATGGGATGTGTCAGTACCGCTGAAAAGCTGACACACAGCACTTTCTCAGTTTTTGGAGAGCGATAAAATTGCTGAAGGTTGCCAGCGACAAGCCACACCATAGTAACTCTGGTTTGTGCTATGAGGAAAGTCTCAGCTTCCACATTGCAACTCGGATGTCGCTCCATTTTTCCCAGCAAACAGCAAAACTGCACACCTTCATGCGAGAAAGCAGAGCTGCACAATCACTCAGATCATGCGCTCAAGTCAGTGACATGAAGGGTGGTCCCTGACAAAGAAACGCCAGTTTGCTCTGATACAGAGTTAAAAAAAGAATGAAGTACAATTTACCCCACGTTTCTTGATGGCCCTGTTGAGCAGCCTCACAACATCCGCTCCCTCCACGCCGCTTGCTTTGAAGCGCTTCGTCCAGGTTATCAGAATACCCTGATGAAACAAGAGAGCAATATTCAACAGAATGCCACCTTAAGACACAAATTGATTTGTTTGGTTTTTTTTCTTTTTCTTAAAAACACAATTTTATACTTCAAATGCATCTCCAGGTCTCTTTTCTTGTATGACCTAACAACCTGAGACAATTGGCGGTCTTTGATTCTCATTACAGTAAGCTGAAAGACGGGAAATTGTTTTCCCCTCCCTTGCTAGATAATGGTTTGTTTGCATTTTGCATTTTCAGCCCGCTCTTCTCCCTGCTACTCCTCGACAGTTTTTTTCTTGGAAAACCATTTAATCCTTTTGGGCCATGGAAATTGACTGCTTTCAGAAAAAGCTGACTGCGCGGGACTGCCTAAAGAAAAGGGATGTGATGTTTGTACACCCAGGACTCGGCTGCAGCAGGGATCAGACTGCTGCACGTTTGCTGCCTGGAGTCCCAACTGTCCGGGCTTATTTCACTGTGGGATCGTGTTTATGGGTCAAGGCAAATGGAAATACTGGAAATGTAGCAAAGTATGTCCCCAACTTACAGCATGGATCAAAAAGGGAATGCTGGTATTGAATTCCTTGTCTGCAAATTGTCATAAAGAGCTTGCAACCCCCCCCGGAGGTGAGGACTACATCTGATTTTTTTTTCTATTTAGATAATGCCTAGCTGATTCGGAGCATTCGGTATATAAGTAAAATAATAATAAAAGAAAGAAAAGAGCATTGACAGTCATCAACAGGAAAGATGACTCAAATCAGCTCAGCTTTTCATACCCATCACAATATTCATGTCTATCACAACGAGAGTCCCAGAAGCTAAAAACCAGAAAAGCTGAAGTCTATAGGCACAAGAAGCCATTGCCCAGGTGTATGTTTGCCCATACCTCAGCTTAAAAATCAACCGCATGTCTTGGGCACGTTTCACCCTCCCAACTGCGATAGCATTTAGCCCCAAAGCTACGGGGGACAGAGGGATTAGGGGAGCTCTTTCCAGACTCAGAGGTATTCCTACCACTAAACCACAAAAACTCAGTTTGCATAAGTTTTGTCCCTGTGCCGTCCTTGTTAGCAGCATTTTGAAACCCAGCAAAGGCCTGTGCCGCTGCGTGGGAGAACCATGGACAAAGCCCACTCTGCAGGCACAACTTTAATGGCCAAAAAGGCCCCTTGGTCCACACAAGTTTTATCATTCAGGAAACAGGTAAAACCACGCTGGCAGAGAGCAGCTCTTCACAGCGTGAGCAGCCACCGTGCTGGAAGGATTTTTTGCTTCTCCAGCAGCAGGGAAGAGTCCTTGGAGTGCAGCAGGGTTGAGCGGGACCCAACCACGCGGTGCCACCTTGTCACTCTCACAGAAATCGGGGGATCACTCTGCCTCCTTCTGCTCACCAAGCATGAGAAACCAGCACCCAGGCAAGCCCAGCCTCGCAGAAGCAGCAATCCAGGAACCAGTCTGGCCCACAGAATCCAGAAAAACACATTTTTCAAATGCCCAAAATATCACAAAAACTCTCAGAGAAAGAGAGTCCACTCTGCTACTGCTCATCTCAAGTCTCTACAGGTGTCCCCAGCCCACCCCACATGCTACCTGCCTGTCCCGGCCCCACACAAGCATGACCTTAGCCCGGCTGGCTTGAGCACACCAGCCCACACACCAAGCGCCTTTCACACAGCCAAACACATTTTCACGAGGGAAACTCAAATTCACGCTCTCTTCCCCAGCATGACTCTGCTGTGGTCAGTAGTCCCGAGCCTTACCCGTGCACTACGGCTGCGCCAAAAATCAACTCATCTCTTCTGAACTGACGTGGGAAAAGGCAGCGCTCTGTTCTGGGCTATGTTCAGACCCTGAGTTAGTAAGCACCCTTGGTTTCAGCTCTCAGCATCTCTCTAGAAGTATGAAACGTAATAAAAACTGTGCCTCACCTGGCCCTCCTCAGCACCAACACCTGGGGAGCTGTTGGACCAGCCTAACCTAGAGACCTGCAAGCTAGAAAAAAGCAGGTCATGCTTTAACGGTGCAACCTCTCAGCGTTTTGTGCGGATTTAAACTTTCCTGCATTAATTAGCTGCACCGTTGCCACAGCAACACCATACCAGGAGGCTGCCGAGTCGTTCCTGCTATAATGAGCAAAAGAAGGAAAATAGCGTAGCATTCTTTGTCTTGGGAATCTCATCAGTCACTTCCTACAACGCTGGTTATCTCCATCCCTTTTTAAAGTACGGCACTCCCAGGTTGCCGTGCCCGATCCCCCTCGGCGCTGAGCACGCAGCCAGTGGCACGGCTCGGCACCGATGCTCAAGGAGGGAGACCCTGGTCTGGATCAGGGTGTGTGCACTCGGGAAGTTCAGCAAAACACTGAGCAAGCACTGCTGGGCTGGGTCCTTCCCAGTTGTACCCCACGGAGAGGTGAAAAAGGCTGCACAGGAGGCAGGCAAAACCGCTGCTGTGTTTACACAGTAAACCATAATACCAAGGAGCTGAGGCAGAGGCAGTAGGAAACATCAGATGCCTCTTTGTCATCTGTTAACCGGATCTTTCAGACAGAAACATAAACACAAAAATGAAGTCTGACAGTGAAATATAAAACACTCATTTATCCAAAAATGAGACCTGTCTGGGATACTGCCTTCACAGCAGGGTTTTAATAACACGGTGGCTCTTCTGCATATTATGAAAATTGTGAAGTCTTCTTACCTCATCTAGCTTGGATTGTCGACACGGGAAAGAAAACGTAAACCCTACTGGCAATTTCTTGTCTTTGATTTGTTGTTTCTCCATAAAGTCTCCCAGGCATTCAGCAACATGATCAAAAAGCTGTAAGCAAATGGAAAGCAGAAAACCACCACGATTAGAGATACAGTTTCAGGGAGAAAATATTTCAAACTGCATATGAAAACTGTACTGGGTGAGGGGAAAGGGGAAAATACCTGCTCCAAATTTTAAAAGATATATAAATGACATAGCTATGAAAATACTCTCAGGCATATTATACCTTAATAATTAATAAATTATGAAATACATTGTCCTTTTACACACCTAATTCTGTATGGCGTATTTTACATCCATATAAAAACGCTTTTCCTGAAACAAGCAGCACAAACAAGCTTGCCATAACCTTTCTACTTAACATTTGATGAGAACAAAAAAGTTCTTTTAACCTTTCAATAACAGGAAGGAGCATCTCAAAAGACCATTTGGGATCCAGTCCCACATGAGGTTGAGCGTTTTTACAGCTATGCAGAGAAGACCAACGTCTGCTTCACTCAAGCATTGCTGAGACCAAGGAAGTCAGCACTTTACAGAAGCCATCCAAAAGGACATCATCTCAAATCTACTCCTAAAGCCAGATATGCCTTGAACTGACCCATACCAGAAATGGATGCCAAATCTATGAAGTCACCACCTGCCCCAGAAGATAACTGTGCTTTACATTTTCACTCCCTGAAAAAAAAAAAAAAAAAAAAAAAAAAAAA